>PVIH01001965.1:77263-128915 GCA_004025045.1 Sigmodon hispidus | reverse complement strand
CCCAATAGCTCCAGTCAGCCATCTCTGTAGGCTTCTTGTTCATGATCTTGATCCCTTAGCTCATATACTCTCTCTTCCCTCTCTTCAGCTAGACTGGGAACTCCATACAGTGTTTATTTATGGATATCTGCTTCTGCCTTCATGAGTTACTGGATGAAGGATCTCTTCCACAGGGTTGTGCAAAAGCTGCTATGTACATAGGAGACTTCTCATGTCTCACTATTCAGCTAGTTTAGCCAAATTGATAAAATTCACATTCTGTGAGAGACCTTGCCCACAAAAAAAAAAAAAAAAATTACACAGAGTGATTGAGCTAAGCCTGAGTCATTAACTTCAGGTCTATACACATGCACAAACACACACATGAACACAAATGCATGATACACAAATACACAGATGCAAATATTTTACTTAATGGAATAGAAGGAAAGCTATGCCATCTAGTAACTATATAATTTGCTTTTGATGTTTTACTTCTTTTTTTATCATGGAATCAATGATGTATTACTAAATTGCAATTAATAAGACATTACAAGTCTGATTTAGACTTTCATTCTAAAAATATGACTAATAATTTAGTTCACTGTTAAAGTAAAAAACAAAATAGATTATAACTGACAGTGAAATGAATGAAGTATGTAATTGCTTGAAAAAATAATTTTTGAAAATCTAGGAAGGTTGCTCATAGACCTTCTTTCCTTTCTGTGTTCGCTCAGACCCAATCCCTCAACAATGCAACAAATGGCCAGCTGCAGACTCCCCCAATCCCACATATTCTGTGGATTCCACAGACCATCACTTCTTAATCTCCATCCCCCAACTCCTCTATGTATCCCACCTTCCAAAACCAGCAGACATTCCCTGTGAACACACCAGATGAGCAAACCAGCAAAATATCTTCTCCACAGCCATCACACTCCTCAAAATTCCAAAGAAGGAACAAAAAGCCAAAGACAAAAAGCACTCATCCAACAAAGACAAACCCAGAATTAAGCATGTAGTCCTGTAATCATCCAAAATCTGGATGCCTAGACATCAGCATAAATCAGTATCATCAAGGCAGAATGTTTCCACTAGAGCCAAGCTATCCTGCCACAGCAGCTCTGACTATCCCAGCATAGATGAAGTACAAGGAAAAGACCTTAAAACAAACTATATGAAGATGATATAGGCCCTTAATGGGTAAATAGATAAATCACTTAAAGAAATCCAGGAAAATACTAATATTTGGAGGAACTTAGTAAACCTATTCAAGAAAATACAAAGTTAAAAAAAAAAGAAAACAAATAAAACTGTTCAAGACCTGAAAATAAAATTAGAGACCATAAAAAAATCACAAACTGAAAGAATTCTGGAGATGAAAAATTTAGTAATGTGAGCAGGAAATACAGAGACAAGCTTCACGAACAGAATACAAAAAATAGAAGAATCAATCACGGGCATCGTAGATGCAAAAGAAGAGATAGCTACATCTGTCAAAGAAAATAATAAATCTAAGAAAAATCCTGATGTAAAACAGCCAAGAAATCTGGGCCATTATGAAAAGACTAAATCTTACAGTAATAGAAATAGAAGCAGAAGAAAAATTCCAGAACAAATGCCCAGGAAATATTTTCATCAAAATTATAAAAATAATTTACTAGCCTAAAGGAGATACCTATCAAAGTATAAGAAGCATATAGAATGCCAAATATATTGGACCGGAAAATAAGACGAAATATAAATATAAAAAAAGAATATTAAAAGCTACATGGAAAAAATATCCCACTTACATATATAAAAGCAGACCTATTAGAATTTCATCTAACTTCTCAATGAAGACTCTAAAATCCAGAAGAGCAGGAACAGAAGTGCTGCAGACAAGAGAAACCACTGAGGACAGCACAGACTACTGTTGTGGGAATTTGTGAAATAATGTACCCAGGTAAATGCTTGTGACATGAAAAAACAAGATTTCTTTGGAGTGTGGCCAGCTTCTCTGAGACCCAGCACTCTCTTGGTTTCAGCATGCTCCAGGAAGACGTGCCCTGCTCTATCCCTCTGCATGCCTCTGTGCCTCCATCTCAGTACCTTTTTCCCCTAGAATCACCTTTGTACCCATAAGTGTTTCTGTCCCTAATAAATGTTAACTGATTATATTAAGAACCAGTGTGGTAGTTTTGCTATAGACTACTATACCCAACAAAGCTTTTAATCACATAGATGAAGAAAATAATTTATTCCATGATAAAGTTAAATTTAAATAAAATCTATTCAAATATCTAGTTCAGCAGAAAGTTTTAGAAAGAAACTAGCAACTGAAAGATATTAACTCTACCCATGAATTCACAGGGAATAAATAAATGATCTCACTCCAGCAAAATCTAAAGAAGAAAAATACATACATCAGCAGCAGAAACAACAACAACAACAAAATAACTGAAATCAACAATTGTTGATCATTGATATTTGTCAATATAAGTGGCAGCAAATTTTCAATAAAGGCACAAACTAAGAATAGATCCAAAACCAGTATCCATCCTGTTGCTGCTGTATCCTCAACATCAAAACAAACCTCAGCATCAAAACCAGACACTACTCAGGGCGAAGGGTTGGGAAAAGATATAACAAGCAAATGCACTCAAGGTGTAAACTGTTTTAATATCTAACAAAACAGACTTCAAATCAAGTTATCAAAATATATGGGAAAGGACACTACTTACTCATCAAAAGAAAAATACACCAAGATGACATTTCAGTTCTTAACATCTATGTCCAAAGTCAAGGTCACCCAAGTTTGTAAAAAGAAATAATATTATAGCTTAAATCACATATTTACTGCCCTTTTGGGGGAGGGGATGGAGAAGGGGGAGGCTGAAGACTGACTGGGAGGGATTAGGAGGAGGAAAGGGAGGGGAGCAGGGGAATACATGGAAAAAAAGTTTTTTTATAAAGAAAAAAAGAAAAATGGGTGTAGATAGAAGTAAATAAGGAAATTAAAAGCTTTAATGAAAATAAATACACAGCATATGCAAACTTACAGAACACCATGAAAGTGGTGGTAATAGGCAAGTTCATAGTACTGAGCACTTACATTTAAAAATGGAGATTTCTCATATTAGCAACTTAACAAAACACCTGAAATCTCTAGAACTAAAAGAAGCAAGGCCACTCAAGAGAAATAGAGAAACAAGACAATCCATCTGAAGGCTAAACTCAATAAAATAGAAACAAGGAGAACAATACAAAGAATCAGTAAAACAAACTGTTGGTTTTTTGAGAAAATCAGTGAGATAATCAAACCCTTATCCAAGTAAACTGAAAGCTAGACAAGGAGAGAATATCAAAATTAACAGAATTGGAAATAAAAAGGGAAACATAAGAACAGACACCAAACAAATCCAGATATTTATAAGGGCTTACTTTAAAAACATGTACTCTACCAACCTGGAAAACCTAGAAGAAATGAATAATTTTCTCTGTAGCTACCACTTACTAAATTTAAATCAACCACAGATGAACAATTTAAATAGACCTATAACCCTGAGTGAAATTAAAAGTCTGTCAACCAAAAGAAGCCCAGGAACAGATAGTTTTAGCAGAGTTCTACCATAATTTCAAAGATATGTTAACATCAATGTTCCTCAAATTATTTCACAAAAAGGAAATGGTTGGAACATTTTCCAAATCATTTAATGAGGGCACATTTATCCTGATAGCCAAACCACATATAGACTCAACAAGGAAAGAGAATTACAGACCAATTTCCTTATGAGCCTAGACACAAAAATACTCAAATATGCACAAAATGAATATAAGAACATATCAAAAAGATCATCCACCATTATCAAGTAGGCTTCATTCCAGGTATTTAGGCACTAGAACCAACAATTAATAAACAGTAAATGGGCCCTCATGAAACTGAAAGGCAAAGGACACCATCAATTATACAAGGTGGCAGTCTACAGAATGGAAAATATTTGATTTTTAAATTAATATTTTCAAGCCCAATCACATTTTACTCTCCATCTACCTCTCTTTCTCCTCCTAATCCCTTCAGCCAACCTCTCTTTTCTCCTCCCCTTACCCACTCCTGCTTGTTCCTTTTCAGAAAAGGGCATCCTCTCATGGCTATCAATCAGCTATGGTAAATCAAGTTGCAATAAGACTAGAGAACTCCTCTTCTATTAAGGCTAATGTGACAAATCAGAAAGGGTCCCAAAAGCAGGTAAAAGAATCAAAGACAGGCTCTGATCCCACTTTAGAAGTCCCAAAAGAATACCAAGCTACACAACTGTAGCATATATGCAGAGTGTCTACATCAGTCCCATGCAAGCACTCTGTTTAGCAGTTTAATTATTGTGAGCCCCTAAAAGTCCATGTTAATTGATTCTATTGGTTTTATGTGGTATCCTTGACCCTTTCCACAATTCTTCCTTACCCCTTTTCTATAAGATTTACTGAATTGTACCTAATGTTTGACTGTGGGTCTCTGCATCTGTGGAAAAATATTTATCAACTACACATTCTATAAATATAGAGGTCCAATATCCAAAATATATAAAGAACTCAAAAACTAATATCAAAATACAAAATAATACAACTTAAAGTGAAGTACATATCTAAACAGAAAATTCTCAATAGAGAAATCACAAATGACTGAGAAACACTCTTATATGTTCAACATTCTTAGCCATGAGGGAATTGCAAATCAAAACTACTTTGAGATTGTATCTTAGGCCTGTCAGAATGGCTGTGTTCACTAACATAAGAGGCAGCTCATGCTGAGGAGGATGTGAATCAAGAGGAAATTTCATCTAATTTTTGTTGAAGTACAAAACTTGTTCGACCATTATGAAAATCAATATGGTGGTACTCAAAAACCTATGATTCAATCTACCTCCAGGTATAACTATATCTCTCTTATGCACATATCCAAAGTGTAATCTTTTCTACTACAAGGACACTTGTTAGACCATGTTCAGTGTAGTTTTATTCATAAAAGAAATAAATTCCAGACAACCTAAATGTCCATCAGCAGAAGAATTGATAATAAAAATGTAATGCAGAAAGTGAAACTGGAAAAAATAATCCTGATTGAGGTAATTTCAGATCCAAAATGACAAATATTGTATGTATTCACTTATAAGTAGACATTAGCTATTAAGTAAATGGTAACCAAGTTTCAATACATAGACTCAGAGAAGTTAGGTAAAGAAGAGGTGGCTAGAGGACATATATAGATTTCCCTGGGAAAGGAAAGCACAATAGATTCCACAGGTAGTTTTGAAACAGGCTGGAATTGGATGAGGAAATTAGATATGAGGAAAGTTCCAATAGTTCAAGAATGTTCTGGAAGAGAAAACAGGAGTTGAGGTATTTGGAGGGCTCTATAAATCTAGTCCAGTAGAAATTCTCAGGAATCATTGAAGGTAATCCTATAGAGTAATCCTTACAATGCCGGATCAGAAGTCTCAACTGGCCATCTCTTTCAGCCAGGCAAGGCTTCCAGTGGTGAGTCTCAGATAACTGAGCTGTTTGCCAAGAGTGCCCCAGAGATATCTGCAAACAATGCAGGATGATGCTAATACTAAAGGTTGCTCTGTGCAAGCTGATAACAAGGACCCACCCATTGAAGGTCATATCTACACAACTTACTGAATATGGAGAAGTTAAGCTAGTGTCTACAAAAAGCCTTATGCCTACATTCTAGATTCTTTGATGCAGAAAGGTGTTTTGCAGGCTACTGAAAGAGAAATTGGGACACAAACCCCAGCACAAAACCTTTGACCCACAATCTATCCTGTGTACTCTATGTGCTAAGGAATTGGTGGTATAGAATTTATGGGAGTAGCCTACCAATGTCTTATTTGACTTAAAGCCCACTCCATGAGATAGAACCCATATCCAACACTGCTTACTTAATCATGAACCAGAGACTAGATAGTCCAAAGGTCTCGTGTAAAACTAAATATGACATGCCATAGTAGATAAAAAATAAACAAAATAATTTCAAATGATATTCTGTTTTACAGTCATCATCAGAGAGATGTCATCAAGCAATAAATGAAAACAGATTCAGAGACCCACAGCCAAACAGTATGCAGTGAGAGAGTCTAAACTGGAGGTCTCCATCAAATACTTCTCCTAAGAGCTCGGAAAATCCTGTAGAAGAGGAGGCATAAAGATAGTTAAGAGTCAGAGGATGAGAACAATAAAATAACATGGACTTTTGAATCAACTAAGCCAGGTATATATGAGTTAGCAGAGACTTGAAGCCCCAAGTGCAGGGCCTATATGGGTCTACTCCAGGTCCACTGCATAAATATTATAGCTATTAGCTTAGTATTATCATAGGACTCCTAACTATGAGAACAAGTGGGTTCCTGACTCTTTTGCCTGTTCTTGGGACTCTTTACTCCTCTTGGATTACCATTTTCAACTTTGTTATGATAACTTTTGTTTCATGTTACTATATTTAATGTGTCATGTTTGGTTGTTATCTCTTAGAATCCCAATCTTTCCAATGAGAGAGAGAATAGATCAGGAAGAGAAGGGAGGTAGGAAAGAACACTCAGAGAGAGGGGAAACTAAAATCAGAATATATTGTATGGGAAAAAATCTATTTCCAATAAAAATGCAAAATACTTATAATAAAAAACCAGCACTAGATATACTGGAGTAAATGTTGGTACCTATTTAATAGTCATAAGGCTAGATGGGCAAGCTAACCTTAGTAGAGCATAAAGAATAAAAGCAGATGAATGCTCAATCAATACTACCATTTAAAGAAAAGAACCAAGAAAATGATTAAAATAAAAATATATGCAAGCACACACACATTTCTTAAAAAACGGAATGTCTAATTTATGACTAAGAATGTACTGGAAAAATAGTCCACTATTTAAATTGCTAGAAATGATCAAAAACAAAAATGGATAGAGAAGCACCAAATAGGACAATTTTAAGGTTATTGGTGAAAAATACAATAGAACAGAAGGAAAAAATACGACTTTTAGAAAATAGTGTTTTATTAGGCCACTTTTAGAAAAATGTATTTTTATACCTTACAAATCTTACTTGATCCACATATCTTATGCTTTATTTCATTAAAATGTATTAATTAGGCACATTAATAGAGTCCAGTGCTATTTCCTTGGATGTATGTGTTATTCATTGGTTATATATAACTACCCTGAAATTTAATTATCTCATTAAATTTAAGTGTAAATAAGAATATATTCTTTCCAGAATTCTTCAGATTGCATCAGAAAAATGTTCTTGCTTTTAAAATGAAGTATTTTATTAAGTGTTTTATAAACACACTTGAAAATTTAGAAAATTATTTTTCCTAAGTAATTAAAAATTTTAGTAATATTAATTATCTTAACATCTAAGCAAAATGTCTTAATGAAGTATTGGGCTGAAAGATGTTACTGAAAAGCATGTGCACTTGATAGTAGGCATATGATGCATACATCTTAATTTTTCTCCTAAGAAATATTTTATATCATATACACTCTGAATTGAACTGAACTGAAACTCACATTCAAATATTATACATTGCCTCTCATAATCTCTTTAGTCTTTTAGATCTAGGTCGAGTGATTGAATATGCCTATTCAGGGTAAGTTTTTATATTATTCAATAAGCTGAATTGTATTTTTCTATCATCTTTTTTAAAATCAAACATTTTAAAGTGCAATTATTGAAGCTATATATCAAAGGTCTACTGAGAGTTGGAAAAATGTGCATTCTATTTGGAAAATATTCAAACTACATATGTGAGGGGAAGCATATATAACTGAGGACTGGCTGTTTAACATATGGACTACTTTCTTTTCTGAAATAAATTGCCCACACCACACTGGAAATAACATATTCATAACATCAATTCTGTTTTTTCTTAGTCAACAGATTACTGTATTGTCATCTGACACTACCCCCTCTCCATCCCCTTGTCTCCTTCCCTGCCCTGCCCTTGTACTTGTCTTCATTCTTCTTTTTCTTCCTTTTCATGCTTCCCCCTCTCTCTGATGCTCTCTATTTTCTTCTGGTTTTGTAATTTTACCTATAGTTGGGAGTATATATGCAATTATGAACCTTTAACTCTCTTTCTTCTATTAATTATTATTCCACATTTATTGTTTCCATTTAAATGACTTTATAAAAATAGATTTTGAAAGACAGGGGAATGAATAATATATAATGAGATAACCATGCATGGAGATACATGTAAAATAAGCAGGCAATATTTAATAGAGAATGATCAATGAGTGTTTTAACAATTGTGGACTCAGGCTTTGGTAAACCTGGCTATAAGAAGAGATCTTATTTCTGGTGAGATTAGTGTTCCTGAAACACATACTGGCTTTGGGCTGTAGAGTATGGCAGAAATGATTACATGCTACTATTATTGATTTTTGCGCAGACTTTCTGGTCTAGCTCAGAGGTTCAGACCCACAGTCCCACAGAATCACACAGATGTTTGTATTATTTTTATGCTGATTGACCAAGGGCCCTTGCATACAGCTTGCTAACTCCATCATCTGAATGTAACCCATCTTGTTCAGCCATGCGTCCTCTCCTGGAATCTGTGTTGTCTTTCTGGCGGCTCTGCTTGACATCTGACTGTGTGTTCCCATTTTTTCTTAGCCTGATAGCCTTGCCCACACTTCCTATCTTTTGACCAATCAGCTTTTATTACACCCAGAGGCGGGACAATTATTTAAAATGTAACACATAATTCCACTACATGCTACATATGAAATGAATCTTTTCCTCTCTACCTTTTTTTTTTGTCTCTGTCTTTCTCTAACATTCCTTTATGCCTTTGTCCAGCTGGAAGTGCAACACAGAAGCTCACATGGACTGAACCTGACACGCTGTAGCAGAGTGAGCTTCAGGATGAAACCACCTTTTTCTCACAAGAGTGTAGGTAGTCAACTAGTTTGCTGAAAATCTTAAGAAATATTTTATAATCTTAATTGGCCCATGGTCCAGACTTACGCCAGACTGCAGATCCCAGGAGCTACACAAGGTATCAAATGAACTTCAGATGCAGGCTGGTGGTAGCAGCTGTGAGCAATTACTAAGAGCTGCACTAGGTAGGAAGTATGGTGCTTCTTGTTGGGAAATCATAAATTGCTTTATAGAGCTAAGAAATGATAGTATTTATAATAAAAATATATTAGGTTTTGTCAAATAATTTTATGACTTGAGATTATTTAATGTTAGGTTCTCATTAGTTTATGTAGCTATTCTGTTATTATGGACAACTATACTGCCTGATTTTTTAAAATGTTTGAATAAATTATTAAGATATATTCAGTGATTCAGATACTGTTGGGTTTGGTTTGCCAAAATTGTGTGTGTGTGTGTTTCTCTGTGTGTGTATGTGCCTGTGTGTTATGTATGTATTTTTGTAGATTCTAAAATAGCATGTCAAGTATTCTTTATCAATATTCATTTTTTTTGCACTAAGGCAGTGTCTCTCCTTGAAACTAGAGCTCAGGTTCTTTGATTAGAATAGTAGCCAGGAAACCACTATAATCCACCTGTCTTCAATCTCCCTCCCCAAATTAAAATTATCTGTGCCTGAGAACACATCCATCTTATTTACCACTTTGTTGTTGATTTTGATACTGAAGAATATTTTTGAGAATTAAATTTTCTAAATTGATTGTGGGAGATTTTATATTATTTTTTACACATTTGCTAGAATTCTCCTAGGCAGCTACAATTTCCTGGTTACACATTTCTTCCTCTCCTTTTAACTTAGTCACACTTAATCTTTCTAGATCTTATGTTACTAGTACCATTAAGCACTGTTCCAGTACTAACCAGAATAAGATTTGCCATATTCCCCATCTCCTATATATCTTCATGTCTGTTAATTTCCATGCAAATTAAATATACATAAACATTGTTTTATTTTTAATTCATGAATATCATGCAGGAGAAGTATTATGGATATGAGAAGAGGCTTTCTCATCCCATCCAAAGGAACAAGTCATCAAAGAAGCATGACTTGTGCTGTTCAACTTGATCACATGGATTATGGACTAAACAGCCTTAATTTTGTTTCTTATTCTCTAGAAGTAAGTTACTAAGTGAAGCCCACATGTTGGAGTGGTATAGATTAAAAATGTGTTTCCTGGTGAGAGAATCTTAATCAACTTATGTATTAAAAATAACTTAATCTTTAACTTGTAGAGTTCCTCTGTATTTAGCAGAAATAATGGAAAATCCTGCCCCAGTGTGGAATCTAGGGTTACCTTTATTCTGATCTTTCTGAGTCGTTTGCTCACACTCACAGTTGGTCATTTTCTGACCCCTGCGTTCTTCTCACCCTTTCAGTCTCTTTGTTTCCAGCCCTGGAATTTCAAATGCATCATAGCCCATATAGAGTACACAACTCTCCCAGTCTTCTGCCTGGGAAGTGCACTATAAATTATCCTTGGGCTGTTTCTCAGAAGTCATAGGACTTCTCTCATTGCCTTGTGTTGGGCATCTCCAGAGTCAGTGTTTCATACATTATTATTTTAATTGGGATGGGTAATTATTGTCTCTCTCAATGGATCTTTCCCAAAGTACAAAACTTGGTCTATTTTTATTTCTTTTATTATTGTCCTAACATGGTTAAGAAAGCCATGATTATTTGTCTATGATTGACAAAAAATATTATGCATCAATAGCTGACTTTCAATCTAGACATTTTTTCTGTGACCTTGTTTATAAGGAGAATCATAAGCAGTGCACATAACTTAGCCTATTGTGCGTTCAAGAGCATCAGTGCCCCTCCTCAGTAGGTGGCATGCCACGTATCGCACTTGACATTTGTGCTAACTTCTCTGACTATTTGAACATGGCCATCACTTTTCAGCCTCTGAGCCCATACCTCCATACCTCATCGAGTTTTCAAACTGTTTTCTATAAACATGGATGGCTTATGCCTTTTACAAGCACTATGCTCTCTGCCTTTTTTTTTTCAAGTGTGATAGCTTCATTAGAGTTTCCATTTGATATTCCTGCTAAGTTTAAACATCTTCTTTTCTTTGGTGATAGTTTTACCAATATCATCATTTTTCTTTTAACCTTCCCTACCATGTCTTTATGATTTTAATATATATGGAATTCAGTGTTTTAATATATGCATATGGACTCTCCAAACTTTGATTTGGAGAATTTCTATATTCTTTATTATCCATTTATTTCATACCATGCTATATTGTTAATAGGCATTCGACTGTTTATTCTTATACATTTAAATTAAATATAGGCCTCAAAATATAATCTTCCTCTTATACAAAAACTTTTTCTTATACAAAAGACTATTTATGAGAATATCAGCATATAGCCTGTCTTAAGCAGTTATAGTGAATTAAATTTCTAATTTTTTTCTTTCCCTAAAGTAAATTATTTTAAATAACAGTGAAACCTCTATTGCAAGTATTATTACAGAGGTTCTTCAGAGGCACAGACAAATTAAGAGGTTACCACATAAATTCAACATAAGTTGAAATTCCAAGAGACAGCTTCAAGCAAAAGTTGTCTTCTGTTGTAAAAGATTTCTGTGCCCGTTTGGGCCAGAAGTTCGTACCTTCACCACAGTGGCTCCCTCCCCAAAAAGAAATGATTTAGACATTTATATTAATTTCATACTGTTTGTCCTATCTCTCAGGTACATTGCTAGCTAGCTTTTTCAACTTAATTCAACCCATTTCTAGTAATCTACCTGCCACATGGCCTGACCTGTGGCTCACATTGATTTCTTACATGGTTCTTCTTCTTCTTTGGGGACTGGATGGAGACTGACTGATTCTGCCCTCCTTCTACCTGTCTCTACTCTGATTTCCTGCCTATTGCTATGGTGCTCACCATAGGCCAAAACAGTTACTTTATTTACATACAGAAAACAGTCCTACCACAGTCTTCAAAGCTAAGAAGAGACTCAGGTCCTTAAAGATTCTTAGAGTTCATATTTATTAGGCCTTTCCTGGTGATACACCTTCTTAATTTGAGCATTCAAGGCTGATCTCTATGAGTGCAAGGCCAATGTGGTCTAGGTCATGAGTTCAAGGCCAGCCAGGACTATGCAGAATTCATATTTATTTTTTTCCTAGATAATAAAAACAATATTTTTACATTTCCCTTAATGTCAACTTGCTAATCTCAGAATATTTCCTACTATGGTCATATATTCCTTAGACCAGGAAGCATATTAGAATAGATTATCTGCTAATGATTAAGCTGATTCTTAAGGTCAGTAAAAGAAATGAAATCTTAGCCATCACATAACTACATATAACAATAAAATCAGAGTTATTTATCACTGGCATTTAGAAAACCAGGCCTAGAAATATAACAGATCTGGGAATATGTGCATAGTCTATTGGATTTTTAGCTTGTCCTGATTACCTCTGAATGAGAACAGAGAGAATATTTGCATCATATTTCTTTTTAAAACTAAGTGTTGAGCAATTAGTTTGTCCTGCCTGTGTTAGAATAATTAATGTTGTTAGCTGATGGCTCATTCAAGGATATGCACATAAGCATTACACAAACAACACTTTGAATATGTTTTCTTTTGGATTTTTGAGTAATTTGAACAACCAAATATTAAAAGTAAATATATTCATAGAAATTTGATAGCTACATACACACACACACACACACACACACACACACACACACACACTTACAGTTTGCCATTCAGCGACATTTAACAAGATGGAAATTATAACTTTTTATGGCCATTCTTTATCACTATTCTTCTAATCTTCAAATTAGTTGCACTTAGTATCCACATTATGATTTAATTATCACTTATGCTTTGGTCTATTTTCAAAAATAAGGGTATATTATATTATAAGTGCGCATGTTAATTTAATCATTACTTTCTTTTAGTCAGCACCTTTCCTTAGATAAGAGTTTTTGCTATTCTGGTTCCCATAAATAGCTGTTTCAGTCATTGGAATAAATAAATCCTATGTTATTTTGTACAATCTTAATGTCTGTGATGAAAACATGATACCGAAGTGCTAATATTTTGCCCATTTCTGACAGTAGTCATGAACAATTTCATCTTGACCATTTCTATGATTCACATCAAATGGCAGGGACATTTTGTTCTTTATCTAAATACTCTTGTAATAAACCACTAAGAAAAAGAGCAAAATAATCACTCAAACTTTCTAATATGTCGAATAATAGTATACCAATTTTCTTTAAAGGAAGCACATGCTCACTATGCAAAAGCATTTATAAATATATTCATGTCAACATAAGTAGTCATTATTTTGAATATATCTTCTATTTTTTGTAATTATACCTTTCTTTAATATCTATTCTTATCCATTCTATTACCAACTAGATCTTTTAAAAAGAGAGAAGACAGAATGAAAAGGGAAAGCATGAAGAAGGAAGAAAAAAAGAAAAAATAATTTAGGTTTAGCTGCTACTGTTTAGAAATTCAGTCTCTTTAGGATTATACTTCATTTTGTACTTTTACAAAACAGAATGCCTTCTCTAGTTATATTGAACAAAGAAAAACATATGTAGTTAATATTTAAAGGTAATAAAATTCTCAAAGATTCTGTATATACATGTGAGATGACTGAAGTGGATATTTCAATATATAATTTCAAAATATTCCATGGCAATACAAAGAAAAGGATGATTCAGTTCTCTCAAGTTCAAAAAGTTATCCAATTACTAAATAGTTTAAACCATTTTAGACTAGCTCTTATGCTAAACAGCGGTATGCTGGTATTAGAAACAAAATGCTTCACTTCTAAAGCCTTCTACCCTCTAAGAGGAATAAAAAAGCTTCGGCAGAGAGATAGAGGGGTCTAATAAGTGGTGTCCTAGCATGTCTTGGCTCATGCCTAGGGAAATCAATTAATAGCAATGCAGTGATTAACAGCACCATGGGCACTGTTCCCAGCATCAATAATTTCCATTTTCACCATGGCAGGAATATCATAAAAGAAATACAATTTGTTATCTTGTTAAAATTAGTGTTTTTGCCACCTCTTGGCAGCTTCAAAGACATTGTAAATCGTTGAGGGTCACAGCTTATGCTGTTTAGGTGAATATTATACTTTTGATTTTCAGCAAGGACATAGTATTTTAACATTGGTACCAAAAATATAGTGTTCACTTCTCTTCAAGTGAAATCAAAAGAGAATAACATGACCTTCTTATTGTTAGAGGACCTGACGAGGCTTGAATCTATAAAGAGCAATCGGTAGAATAGTTACTTTTTTTTTTCTGAGTTACTTTGCTACCACTCCGTGTGTCCAGCACAACAGGCTTTGAAGTGTCTCTTTAGAAGGAACAAAAAAGAAAGCCAGTTACATGCTAATACTATTTGAAAGTAAATATTACAATAAAATACTTAAGAAAAACCCATGCCAAAAACTAAAAACAATCCTGCTGTAGAATATTATGAAGGTGTGTTATTTTTGTTTATGTTGCATTTGTTTAACTCTATGAAGCTGTGTTACCTTGTCTGTCTAATAAAAAAAAAACTGACCAGATAATAACACAAGGAAGGAGAAAGAAAAGGTGGGGTTGGCAAACAGAGGGAATACATAGAAGAAGAAATGTCAGAGAAAACAAAGAAGGATCCAGAGAAGGAGGAGGAATCTAGGGACCAGCCATGCAGGTACACAGCAAGCCACAGAGTAAGAAACAAAGAAAGTTATACAGGAACAGAAAAGGAAATGCCCAGAGGCAAAAGATAGATGGGATAATTTAAGAAAAGCTCGCTAGCAACAAATCAAGCTAAGTTGGGACATTTATAAGTAGTAATAAGCCTCTGTGTGTGATTTATTTGTGAGCTGGGTAGTGGGCCCCCCAAAAGAGAAAAGGGCAAAACCAAAAAAATAACAAAATCTTTCCTTAAATATTCCAAGGTACTCTAGAAATCAAATGGTTTACCTCATTCACAATACCATAACGAGTGTATGTGTGTGTGTGTGTTATTTGTGAAAGTATTTCCATCTTGAATTTCATCTTAAATTTTGTAACTCTAAGGATCATGTGTTTAGTCTTCATATCATCACTGACATTTACTTTAGTGTCATTGCATAATTTTTGGGTCTAAATAGGCTTTGAAGACCTTCAAGCAGTTTTATAATCTGGACCCACAAACACAAACACTTATACAATCAAATAGTTCTGAAAAAATATTTCAGAAGCAGACCCAAATAGATCCCATCCCTTCTGATTTTGCATCTGAAGAAGAATATCCTACTTAAAAATACAAAGCATATATTCTGTGCTATATCATTTGCAAACATTTTATATGTGACTGAGCCATTTCTTTCATTTTGTTCACTGGCTAGTTGCTATACAGTCTTGTTTGTCTACTAAGTGAATATGGCTCTCCACAGCTATTTGTTTACATTCATCTATGAAATTATCACACAGTATTTCCTTTTTTATTTTAAGTACATTTTTAAGTTTGAGGACATTGTAGAATTTTATGCAATAATAAAAAATGCCATAGACACTCCACATGGGCTCTGCATTATACAAGTTTTTCTAAATAAACAGGACTGATAGAATGAATATATATTGTTAACATATAATTATAAAGGGGATATATTAGTGGCTTTATTATGGTCAGACTATTTCAAAAATGGCTTTCTCAAGGATGGAAAGTCTAAGTAAGATTCTAGTAGCTGTTCCAATGCTAGACTGCATGTTTAATCTGGTCTTCAGTGTATGCTAGAATCCAGAAGAAGTGTGACCTAGGGACAGTGGTTGAATGAACTTGCCATTGAGACTGAGGACAAGCAGGCAAAGAGCAAACACTTTCTTCATTTATGTAGGTCACTTCTATGAGCCCAGATTTAAGTTGGGCTAATTTCTACCTCAAAAGATTCCAATGTAGGGGTGGATCTTCTCACTTCAAATGACTCAATCAAGAAAAATTCCCCACAGGTGAACCCAGATACTTAGGTTTTAGTTAATGTTAGATATAGTCAGGTTGACAACCAAAAACACCCCATAGCCTTTATTAAATTTGTTCCAATGTGCTGTTACACAACATATAGGTCATTATTAAAATAATGACATTAACATTAACATAATACACTGATTTTATTAACATATATTGGAATTTACTTTTTCTCTTTGTGGAAGTGTAGGTTTTGTTGTTGTTGAGAATAGAATTTTTTCATATAGTATAATTAAGATTAATGTTTCTCACATCCAGTTTTACCAAGATGTTCTCTACCTCTCCTTTATCCAAAGATACATCCTTTCTTTTTCTCTATTAGGAAACAAGTAGGCACCTAGAAAAAAATAAGAGAAAATAAGTAAGACACAAAAACAAACAAACCTGTATAGGACAAAAGAAACAAATCAGCAAGCAGAAAAAAAAAAGAGTGGAAAAAGCACACAAAACACATATAGACTCAGAGACATATGCTCACACATACAGAAATCTTATAAAAACACACAAATAAAAACTACAATATATATGCAATATATCTTTAAGGCAAAAAAATTAAAATAAAAAAGTAAAAAGTCCTGACAAAGGACCTCCAAAAATGTCATTGAGTTCATTTTCTGTTGGCCATATACTACTAGGCATGTGATCTGCCATTAAGAGTAGTTTGTGTACCCAGATATTTGTCTTTATAAGAGTTTTTCAGTTGTGGATAATTCTGAGTTAGTGATGGACACTTGTGTTCACTGTTCCTCTCAGCACTGGGATCCATCTCTAAAGACCTGTGCAGCGGCTGTGCATGCTGATAAAGTCTCAATGAGTACATATGTATGTTATGTCTGCTGTGGTTAGAAAGCCTCCATTCCTTGATGCCATCGATCTGGTCTGGTTCTTAAAATCTTCATAACAATTTCCATACAAGCTGCACCAGGTCACATTCTTGCCAATAGGAAGTAAAGGCTTTTCTTTCCCCACCATAGCTATTAGTATCTTTTGTTTTCTTGATAATATCCATTATAACTGGACTGAGGCTCAATGTCAAAGCAGTTTTAATTTACATTTCTATAATTACTTAGGATTTTGAAAGCTTTACCCCAATTTCATACATCAATTGTATCTTCTTTTTTGAAAACCCTGTTCTCTTCAGTGGGGAATTTTTCTTTTTGATAATTTGGCTTGGAGCATTTAATTTTCCATTTCTTTTCATAGTCTGAGTATTGGCCTTCTGCTTGATGTATGGTTGACCAACCCGTATCCTCCATTGCAAAGCTGTCTCTTGACTCTAGTGATTATTCCCTTTGCTGTACAGAAGATGTTGACCTGGATAAAACTGGTAGAAATTTGAGGGGTTTTTTTGTGTCTCATTAAAAAACAGTATAGTATTGGCATTTAAAGAGCCATGAATATCACTGGGACAGAGAAGACTCTGATGTAAACCTACACAGGGTAGGCTACCTTAGCTTTTTACAAAGGTGCTAAAAAAATACATAGTATAAACAAAATGTCTGTAAAACAAGTAGTCCTGGGAAAGCCTGCTATCCACATGTAGAAGAATAAAACTGAATACCTACCACTCACTGGACAATATTTAACTGAAAACAGAATTTGATCTTAATGAAAGACTGAAACTTTAAAAGTCTTCCAGAAAAAAATGGATAAATGATATAGGCACAGGTGACCACTTCCTAAATATAACACCAGTGGCACAGACACTAAGACCAACAATCAATAAGTGGGATCTCCTCAATCTAAGAAGCTTCTGTAAAGCCAAGGACACTGTCAATAGGACAAAACTACAGCCTCCATAATGGGAAAAAATTTTCACCAATCCTACAAGTGATAGAGGACTGATCTCTAAGATATATAAAGAACTCAAGAATCTAGAGCCCAAAACCTTGAATAATTCAATCAAAAAATGGGGTTCAGATCTAAAAAGGAAATTCTCAGCAGAAGAATTACAAACGACTGAAAGGCACATGAAAAAGTGCTCATCATCTTCAGCCATCAGAGAAATGCAAATCAAAACAACTTTGAGATACCATCTGACACCTGTTAGATTGGCTAAGATAAAAGACACAGAGGACAACCTTTGCTGGAGAGAATGCGGAGCAAGGGGAACACTCCTCCATTGTTGGTGGGAGTGTAAGCTTGTTCAGCCACTTTGGAATGCAGTATGGCGGTATCTTAGAAAATTGAGAATCAGTCTCCCCAAGGACCCAGCAATACCACTTCTGGATGTATACCCTAATGATGCACAGTCACACTCCAAAGGCATACCTCAACTATGTTCATAGCAGCATTATTTGTAATAGCAAGAACCTGGAAACAACCTCGATGTCCCTCAACTGAAGAATGGATTAACAAACTGTGGTACATCTACACAATGGAGTACTACTCAGCAGTAAGAAAAAATGATATCCTAAAATTTGCAGGCAAATGGATGGACTTGGAGAATATCCTCCTGAGCGAGGTATCACAAACTCAGAAAGATAAGCAGGGGATGTACTCACTCATTAGTGGACTCTAAACAAACAAACAAACAAGAAAAAAGCAAAGCATGCCCAAGCTGCAAACCACAACCACTGAACAGCTTGGGATCAGAAACACCCTGCAATGACACCTTGGATCCCACTCCCCCTCGAGGAACACCCGACTCACTCTTGAGGGAGTGGGGAGTAAACTGGATCTGCCAGGAGTGGAGACTGAACTAAGCAATATTGGGGCAGTGGGACCATGGGACTGCCTACAGCCTGCCCAGGGATGGAATGGGGATTTGTGGAGAAGAAAGAATGACCTGATGTGGTGAGAGGGAGAAGGGACCTTGAATAAGGATACACAAGGTTAGAAAGTGTGACTTCTTTGTTAATAATAATAATAATAATAATAATAATAATAATAATAAAAGGGAAAAAAAGGTATAGGCAAAGGCAATGACATCCTTTTTTTACTTGACATTTTATTCTTATTTGTTTATTGTTTTAAAAAAGTCTTTCTTTTCCCATGTATCCCCCTGCTTGCCCTCACTTCCCTCCTCCCTCCTGGCAATCCCTCACAGTCAGCATTCAGCATCCTCCCTTCCCTTCTCAAGAATGAAAAGAAGTCCCAAAGTGGGTCAGCTCAGCATGGTGCATCCACTCTAGGCAAGTCCAATTTCCTCATCCTACTATTAAGACTGGGTTAGGTGTTCCCCTGGAGGGAATGGACTTCAAGGTGCCAGTCCATGCACTGGAACAGTCTGATTCCCACCTTGAGGCTCCACATACTGCCCATGTCAATTGACAGTTGCCTACACGTGGAGGGCCTAGCTCCTTTTCCTGATGGTTCTCTAGTGGCTGTTCTTGATTCAGTGTGCTCTCCAGAGTGTCATACAGCCATCACTGTGGGACGACTCCTTGTAATTCGTATCCTCTTGCTCATACAGACTCTCCTCTCCAGTCCCAGGTGGACCAGGAGCTCAGCCCAGTGCTAAGCCATGGATCTTTGCCTCCACCTCTACTCACTGTTGGTTGTAGGTTCTGTAATGACACTTAGGGTGGTTATTAATTTGATTATTGGGGGAGTTGTATAGTGGGAGACTTTAAGGACTTCCTCTTAAACTGAATTTTATTAAAAATCTTGTCTAGCAATTTTGATTCACATATCTTAATGGCTGTTTTTAAAGAAATATCTCATTGCTGTGTGATATTCTATTACAATGGACTTTTGGAAAGGATTATAATGTTTGTGTGTGTGTGTGTATGTGTGTGTGTGTGTGTGTCTGTGTCTGTGTCTGTGTCCATGTGTGTAAATCATAAGAAGTCTGACCCTGAAAAGCCCTGCAGATCTCACACTACAGTGACCACAGTGTTTTAGTAGGTTGGATAAACCATGAAATGTGTGATTTAGCACTTCAAATGATTACTGTGATTCACACATATTTGAATTCATGCTGATGCTCTGTGCTAAATTCAGTTAGATGCCAAGATTCAGAATTTGGTCTCATCCACAATATTTTTCTTTTTTTTCTGTTGAACGGCTTGTTGTGATTGGAGACTATCAGCAGCTGCTGTGCACATTTGCTGATAATAAGAGATATTTAGTGTTCTGTTTTTCAATTTGTCTTGCTGTAAACTTTCCATGGTAATCAGCTTTTCTGTATATGGCTGCAACAGAGTTTAGTCCTTTCACCACAGATATGAAGTCTTACTACTAGGCACATAGTGGTACTGACTAGAGAGCAGCCAACTCACAGCCTCCTTCTGGGCTGCAATGGCAGTCAGCTCATATCCGTGATTTTTTTTAAAAATAAGCATGGTCATTAACAATGCATACTCTCCTTAAAAATGGTTCTCTGAGGACTGAAGACTGGTTAATACTCATACATATCTTTATTTTTTTCTTTTTGGTCTGACTTGTCTGTCATGCCAGTAAAGACTTTGTGCTTCTTTCTTTTTTCTATTCAGGTCTCAATATAAGGAACTTACTATTTTTTTGCTGTTAACATATAACATATACCAAATATATTCTTCCAAAATCTCTTTCTGTGCCTAAATACATCCCTTCAAAATTCACAGTGCCTGCTGTTTGCTTTAAGTGTTGTAGACATTTCATTCTGTTTGTCCAATGAAACTGAGGCTTAGCAATGACATCCAACTCACAAAGTGGCAATGTTCCTGTGTCTGGTAATTGAGGTCAATCAGAGGGTAAAACAGTAAGCAATGTAAAAGGCACTCCAGAGAGATTTTCTGGGATCTGCTACAGAGCATTCCAGTTTGGAACTCAGGATTTCTAACATCATTTCACAGTACACATCCAGTGATTATAAGAATATAACAGGCTATAGTAAAAATGACCATTTATGACTAGTTTTATTACCATAATTATATATTAACAGCAATATGCATTAATGTTTTAGAGGCAGGCACATTCTAGTTTAGCGTACTAATTTTAGAGGCTCATCCTCAAGAAGTATTAGTTACTGTGAAGAAGAAAATGAACAGATAACCTATTTTCACATTTTCTTTATTTCATCATGTGGTTGTTTGTCCTGGGCTGTTTTCATTGGTGACTTTTAAAAGTACCTCATTAATAAATGATTGTGAATGTGCAAACTGAAAAGAAATGTATTTATCAACAATTGGTGACCTCTATTTCTGTTTTATTTTTCCAGAGTGATATGACTTTTGTTAATCATCTAGATTCATTGTGATGTCAAAATTATGCCACAGTTATAACACATGCATATATATTGATTTCTAGGTGCAAAAGGATGTGTGTTTATGTGTACATATGTTTAGAAATATTGAATAAAAAGAAAGTATTTTCTTTGTTCTGGTTTTAGTCACTTAATATAGAACACAACCATTAAAACAGAAGATGGGTATATCCAACCCCAAGGAAGTAACAGACATCACTGCATCTCCTGTAGCCTATTACAAGATCTTCATCTATGATTCTCTTCTTCCAGCTGCCTGGAGATGAGAACTTTCCTCCACCATGTTCTCCCGAGAGGATGCCCTGCCTTACACCTACTCTTGTCAGGATGCTCTGCCCTCCATTCATGGACTCAGAAGCCACATAGCTAAATGACTGAAACTTCTAAAAGCAAAAGTCAAATGCTCCTCTCACCTCAAATACATTCTTGTTTAATTTTGTCACAACAGGGAAAACTGAAGAGAATATTTGAAAAGAGATATGAAGATTCCTGTGCCTTCCAGGCTCCACCTTCCATCAGCATCCCCATAATGAACCATCAGGAAACTCTCAGAACAAAGTTATTTGGGGATCTTGATGGAGGCTTCATTCCATAGGCCTTATTCATGATACCCTAATCAGCCATTAGAAATCAGTTCAAATTTATAGCTTCTCTTCTCTCCCGGTAGTATATAAGCAAAAACCTTTAAATGTGCCTCAGTCTTTCCAGTTAGGAATCCCCTCATGAAGCTATCTGTAGGTATCTCACCACTGAATATCGTATAATATAAATGGAAATTTAACTTCATATGGTGGCATTCCCTTGCTGCAGTATCCACTCCAAGGCCAGATTGTAATATACAGAGAGTTCTTAAAACACAATAAAGAGACTTTAAAGTCTTTATTGGACAATTCATGGCAGAAGAAATAACAAAGAAAACGTATATTCTACAATACTATAGTTCATTTTAAATTGGACTGTTTTATAGGCATTGTTGATTCCCAAGATTGCTTCTTTTCTAATAGTAGTTGAGTCTTTTCCACACTATCAATTATTGTTTCTTTGAATTTTTATTATTGTTATAAATAAGCATGCAGCAAACTATACAAATGATAGTTCAGTGAACTTTGGTAAATTTAACACTGATGGGACCATTCTTACAATCAATACACTGGGAATGTTCATTGTTCTGATTTACATCTCCATACAGCATGAATGTAATAGCTATATGACATAGTCTGCATATATATATTCTATTGCTGTCTTATTGATAAACACATGTTTTATCTTTTCATTGAAGTTCAAAATGAATATTCATTTGCATCTAACTCTATGCATACATTCAAGTTCTTTATCAGGATAAAAATCATGAAATATTAATCTTAAGTTTATGCATATTTTACTTTAGTAATACTGCAAAATAATCTTAAAGCTTTTTTTTTTGCTATGTTTCCTTTGTACCTAGGAAATAAGTCATGAGACAGCCTTATAGTGCCCTAACACAACAGCTTCATGCAGGTTATAAGCCCTGTGATCATTTCTATCTCTAACAATGCTCTCTCATTTTTTTCATATTGTCTTTGTATATTGTTTTATAAATACCTAGAATTACATAAAAAATCTCCATGTCTTTTGACTCTGTTTTCTCCTAATTATATTAAAAAATTATCTGGTCTTTGCATTTCAGTTCTAATTCATTCTAAACTTGGAGTTTAAATGACTTCAGTCCAAGATGGACTGAAGACCAGCTGCTCTCCAGGAAATTTTCATGCTATCAGAGCTAGATTTGAGACTACTGAGGCTTCTAACTTCATGAATTCAGTAGCTACTGAGATTTAGTCTGTTCAGCATACAGATAGGTCATTGTTGAACTGCTCAGACAGAGTATGTCAATCAACATAATGATTATCTTTTTATTGTATACATTTTTCTCTCAGTTATCTTTCTCTGGAAGCTATGACATATAAATGCATAGTAAGTAATTAATATATCAATATGTTTGTTATTGTTGTCCCACAACAAAGATCATTATACTATGTTGTTCATTTTTTCTGAAGGTTATCATGAAAAACCATAAAGCAAAAGAAAATGTGTCAACATTGTTTTACTTAAACTAATACCTAATAGTTTGAACTTTGTGTCTGGGAATTTTTATGTGTATACATGTCTATATGGTTGAATATGTGTAAGTATCTTTCTCTCCCTCCCCCTCCCTGTGTGTGTATTAGAATTCAGATTTCAGTTCTAAAATAAGAACCCTCTTGGCTTACTTACTGACACAGAGTAGAGAAGGCATACAGCTTTTTGCTTCTCAGATTTTTTTTTCAGAGAAGTTAGGGTTTTTGTTGTTGTTTTTTGACAGGGTTTCCCTTTGTTTTTTTTTTTAATTTATTTATTTATTTTATATTTGTCAGAAAAAAACAGTAAAATGAATTTAAAATGCTGAAAAGTTAACAATAGCTATAAAGAAGATAAAAATCATAAGCATGACTTATCAAGGGTGATTGTGCAAATAAGATTGCTACACATATATTTACTTTGTGTTCAGCTTTCCCTTTGTAACCCTGAATGTAACTTATACCATAGATTACGCTGACCTCAAACTGAGAAATCCACTTGCCTCTACCTCTGCCTCCCAAGTTCTGGGATTAAAGCTGTGTACCACCATCACCCTGCTCAAAGACTATCTTTTAAGAATATCTTTTTGGAAAAAAATATGAAAAGACATAGGGAAATACTTTAGTAAAGTATTCACCATACATATTCAGAACTCACATAAAAATCAAGCATGGTGGCACACACTTGTTATTCCAGCACTGAGGAGGCAGAGACAGTCTGAACTTTGTAGCTTGCATAAGCTCCTAAGCAATTCTAGTTCAAAAAGAGACACTAACTGAAGAAACAAAGTGAATGGCTCCTGAGGGATACCACTTGAAACTGACGTTTGCCTTCATATGCGTAAAAAATTTATACAGATGCACCAACACAGTGTTCATGAATATGTAAACGCACACATCCATACATACAGACATACACACACATAAGTAGTATCTTTAGGATTCTGAACAATGTCTATAATTACCAAGAAAACTTTCATCCTAAAGTCAATTCAAGATATGAGAAGAAATTTGTTTTTTGAGAATAACACCGATGCTATCAAGGAGGAGCTAGAAGTTGCACTAGACAAAGAAACACCAACACAAGAGACTAGAGGCCATACTGTATGCTACCAAAGGAGAAAGGGACAGACCAGTACAACTACAAATGCCACAGTGTACAAAGATGAGGTGTCTACAAGATGCTCAATTACAATAATGACTCAAAGCTTGTGGGACTAAAGAATCTACTTTTGATTTTATTTAAAATCCACCTCATGAGGTGTAACCCATCCCTAACACTACTAGACCAGATAGCTCAAGGACCTAGGGGAAATCAAAATACTGTTCTGCTAAAGGAACATAGCCATAAAATGAGCCTATATGATATTCTTCTATAGATTAGTGTTTGTTCAGCCATCATTAGAGAAGCTTTCTCCTACAGTAGATGGGAATAAACATAGAGACCCACAACAAGTCAATATGCTGAGAGTGAGGGATTGTGGAGCACTTAGACGTAAATGGATTGTCTGCATAAAATTCCTCCCCTGAGGATTCAAGAAGCCCTGCAGAACTAGAGGCAGGAAAAAAGTAGAAGATAGAGGTGATGGAGAATACCAAGGAAGCAAGGATTTCTAAACACTCTAGGACCAACACACATGAACTCACAGAGCCTGTGGTGGCATGCACAAGTCCTACATAGGTCTAGACCAGTTGAGGTCCCAGTCCTTAGAGGAATTGTGAACACCATTCCCTATCCCTAACCCAAAAGCTATCTCCATTTGATAACTACTTGCAAATTAAACATTAGTTTTCACTATCACTGGGTGACAAACCACTCTTGGGAAAGGTCTCTTGCTCAATGATGCATGACCAACACAAAATAAACTCAATGACATTTTTGGAGCTTCTTTGTTTGATGTTTTGTCAGGACATTTTCTCTTACAGTTTATTTGCAGGTATATTTTGTATTTTTATAGGATTCCTAAATGTATAAATGTGTTTGTCTCTGTGTCTACATGTGCTTCTTGCAGTTTTTCTTGGACTCTCTTTTTTTTCTGTTTGTTTATTTGTTTAGTTTTATTCTACTTGGTTTCTGTTTTATTCTATTTTATTTTACTATTTTTCTTTAGATGTTGGATTGCTCTCTAAATAAAAAGGGTGTGGATTTGGATGAAAGTGAAGAAATCATTGTTAGAGGAAAAAACATAATCAGAATATGTTGTATGAAAAATCTAATTACAAAAGAAAATAAAAACATCAAAAGGCTGAAATTTATCTAACAATGAGATTTATTTTCTACTTTAAATTTTTATGCCAAGAAAAATATCACTTATAAGTTTCATTGAAATTAAGTATAATGTAATCTTACTATTGTTAATGAAAGTAATAATTTTGTGAGCTTTCTGTTTTTACTTTATGGTTATTCATACAAATGAATAATAAGAAAGGAAATAAATTTGTCTCTGTGTCTCTGCATTTCAAGAGAAAAAAATCATAGGAATCATTTATATGTAGTGAGCTATGACAAAGTTTGTTCAGAAACTTACCCTTGCATGTTCCCAGTCTACGTAACCTTACAAATCAGAGCTTCAACAGAACATCATAGAAAAATTACCATTATGAGCAGTATTAATTTTCTAGTTAGGTACTCATATACTATATATCACTATGCCTTTTTTATAGGTTTTCCCTTTGTTAATGTTTAAATTTTTATGTAAATTTTGATAACTGTTTTAGAACAAAGAACTAAGATTCCCTCATAGTTCTATAAAATATATTGATGTAGAAAAGAGACATTACAGGTCCAAATTAGAATATTCCACTCAGAATTACCATTTGAAAGGTTACAGAAAAGTACTTTAAAAACTTGATTTCATACATTTGAAACACTTAAATAAGAGTGATGAGACACTTAAATCAGAAACTGGTACATCAGAAAAGAACTTGCCATCAAAAGAAATCATTTTGTCCTTTGGCTCAGAATTATCTCACTAAACTTGCAGGATATTAGTTGGACAATTTCCCCTACATTGGTTATAGGGGAAACAACATGTAACAGATTAACATTTGATTTTATTATAGCAGCTTAATTTATTAGATATTAGCATGATAAAAAGGTGTATTTACTGGTAATAAATACATTTCTTAACATGGAATGAAAATTTTGAGAGTTTTGAATCAGTAAGGTAAATGAAAATAAAGTAGCAAATGTACCAATGAAACAGTTTGACAAAATGTCAAAGACTTAAGCTATCAGATGCATAATTATTTTTAATAATAGTTTATGGAAGCAGATATTAGTGTCAATTAGAGAAGCTATGTTATGTGGAAGGATGATCAAGGCCTGGATGAAGTGAAGTAATCATTAGGGACTCACATGAGAAATGACTTTGACATTTCAACACACAGCTTCCAGGATGATGAGAGTCATTGTCAGTGGTAGCAACAAAATTGAGAAAGAACCTGGAGGAATGCACCCAGTTCATAGTTTAGGTCAATCAAGATGGCCTGGGCAGTGGCTTAGCTTTGCGCATATCAAACTAAAATAAACGTTGTGGGGCAGTCTAGCCTCATGTCCTTGGGCAATAAGTGAAACTCTCTTATGAAGGACTAGTAACTTTTGCCATGTGACTCAGTATGTATTGTGAATTTTCACATCAAAGTTGCTTTTCTCATTTCCAAGGATCTTATTTCAGCTCTAATATACAATTGCAGATAAAACATTTCAAAAAAATAGAAGTTATATATTTTAAGAACTTTAAGCTTTAGGTAAAAACTTTATTTTCTTTTTTAGGTATACTATGTTGAAAACATTAACTATTTTTGTTTGGAAGGTTAGGTTAACTCATATTGAATAGAGTTTTCAGTGTACTACACATTAGTATTTTATAAAATGTTTGTCATTATATTAAAATTCAGCAAAGATGTGCATTCCTCAGATCTCATCTATTAACATAGCAGGCAGCTGTCAACTTTTGAAAAGGTAATCAGAATAACTGAGCAGTTACTTTTTTTTATGGATGACATAGCTCCAGTACAAAGCCCCACTATAACATCCCCCACATTTTCCACAGCTTAATGGCCAATCTCATTTTCATTCAGTGGTTTTCACCTACTTGTACTGAAAAGGATTGAAGTAATTCGGAAACTATCTCCCATGCAAACACAATATATCTCTCCTAATTCTGAGAGCTATGATAAATGCAAACTCAATGTGCTTTCTGAACAGAGGCTAAGCCCTTTAACACCAATGTCTTTTACAGCTTTACCTTCAGAATGCATTGCCAAATACAAAACTGAAAAGGGGAAAATCTTTTCTACAGTGAAACTACAAAATCTGACAGTTATTAAAGTTAGATGATGTTAAATACTATAAATATGTATAAAAAGAAAATAAGATTTATTTCCTTATAAATCCATTGTTTCATTTGTGGAGTGTATATAACATATGGTTATAGTTTCTGGTCTCTTGCTCCCACCTCCTATTTTCTGTTTTGAATAGAAAACTTGGGATACTGAAAATCCAAATACTTCCATGTCTTATGGATCATGATGGAAATATTTTCCTTGTTCAATACTTAGATTTCTCATCAAACAGAGGAGAATAATTATTAAATAAAAACTTTAGTATTCTATATCTGTTTACTTGTAAACAAACTTTCCTTACAACCTTTGTTCTGTAGAACAAATACACTCACTGTCAGTTTCAAAACTTGTGCTTAAGCAAATACCTCATATTTTAACCCCAAAAGATCAGGGAATTCTGATGCATTTTCTGTTCATATAAAACCTTTTTCCCAATTAAATTGCACATGTCTCTTTTATAACTATCTCATTTTGCTAGGAACTACATTTTTGAAATTATAATTACATCATTTTCTCCCCCTTTTATCCCTTTAAACCATCCCATACAGCTCATAGCACACCTTTGCTATCTTTTAAATGTTCTCTCTCTCTCTCTCTCTCTCTCTCTCTCTCTCTCTCTCTCTCTCTCTCTCTCATTAACAGTTGTTAAGTTGTTATACACACACACACACACACACACACACACACATGCAAATTTATAAATACAACCTGCCCAGTCTACATAATGCTACTTGAATGAATATGGTTTCAGGGCTGACCATTTAGTATTGAATAACAAGTTGGAGGACAACACCAATAGATGTGCTAAAATAGATGGGAAAAATCTTAGCACTACACAAAGAAATACAAGCAAGTAACTAAGAAATACACCTTCCTTTTAGTGATTATATTTGAGTTAGGAAATGTTTTTGAAGCTTTAAGCATACTTCTTTCACTTCTAATAAGTTGGCATTCAAACACTATTTGAATTAATTATCAACCTGTTTTTATATCCTAAACTGAGGAATGATTTGAATGGTACAGTCTAATTTCCAGATTTAGCCCTATCCATTCCCCATCCCTTTTCTTTGAGGAAAGTCATGAACTGAAAGTGTTCCAGCTGACAATATCCTCCCTTTTTGATTAGTTTAAAATGAATTCCCCATCATTATGCTTTCCTATTCAATGTTCTATTCAATTCTAGGATTGTAATAATAGTTTTCCTAACAGAGATATTGTGCTACTTAATTAATGTTTATACATACTTGAAAATATTTAGATGGTAGATGAAATTCTGTTGCCAAGTGAATTATTACAATATTAAAATTAAGGCTAAGAGAAAGTATAGTGTAAATGTAATGGTTTGAATAGTCTCTTTGCACCAAGTGGAAAGGATGCATTTATTTGGCAGCTTTTATGTATATCTAGACAGCTGCCTACAGCAAACTTAAAGATAGGAGAAAAATATTTTATTCAAATGGATTAGACATAATTTGAATTACAGTATATATAAATTCTGAGGTTTTGTTCAGTTGTTACTTAAATACTATATCAGGAGACAAATAAAAAAATTTTAATGTTTCAAAAGTTTTACCTAAATATTACTTTAAAGGAGAAGTCGAGTAGTTGCAGGATATTTCATCACAATCTGACACTCCTAGGTTGTGTTAATAAAGTTAACTTTGAATCAGAGGGTGGAGCCAGTGACTAGCTGATCAGAATTAGCTATAGATCTCTGTAGAGAATTAGCTTTGAATCTCTGTGAGTTTGAATCTAGCCTGGTCTACAGAGTAAGTTCCAGGACATCAAGGGCTGCTATACAAAGAAACCTTCTGTCAAAAACCAAACCAAACAAACAAAACTATAAAAAAAAAATGCCTTACTAAATTGTTCTATTGTCAATAAAAACTTGTGAGTCAGATATCTAGATGGAAACCTTATGGATCAGAGAATGAAAGGATGAGAGGAGATCCGTTGACTTTCCCTTTCTTACCAGACACTCAACCATCACCTCTTCTCTCCACAAGTTCTAGATCCAAGAGAGCTTGTGAAATTCAAATCCCTCCCTTCTCCTTTCTGTCTGTCTTCCCTATTCGTAATTCCTGGCTTCTCTTTAGATAATTATAATTAGCTAGTTGCTGACTCCACCCTCTGACTCCAAGTTAATCTTATTAACACAGTCTAGGAGTGTCACAGTGCAATCAAATAGCCTGCAGCATTGAGTACAATGGAGAAAAGTAAGCTTGAGGCAAAGATGGAATCTGGATATGGAAATCATCACTGTTGAAGTTCTATGATACAGAGATCTTATTCACTGCTGTAATCTCAATGTTTAATATGATACTGTGCACATATGAGTAACAAACTATTTCATGAACTGATGGGAACACATCCCTGGAAAGCCACCTAGTAATGCTGATGTTACTGTGATAAACATTTGCTCTGATTCTAAAATTTCCATCCTATAGCCATATAATATTATGGCACTTGATGTATGTTGAAATAAAGCTAATTCCACTACTTGGAATCAGTTTTTTTTATTAGTATCCTTAAATCTAGTTTTAATGTGTTTAATTAAAATAAAATTTTATCACTTCTCACATGTATATACATATTCTGTTTTTACATTTCAAAATATGACTGGCTAAATGTTCTTCAAAATATTATTAGTTTGAGAGCTGCAAAATATACTTTATATTACTTTATTTACGAATTAACAATTAATTTAAGCTCTTATATTGATTAAAATAAGTAACTATGGGGAGATTAAACTTTGTTATGGAAAGTTTTGTAGATGTCTATCATTTTCACATGCATTATACATGGTGAGGAATCATTATTAGAAGAGTATTAATAATATCAATAATAATGTATGGATTCTTGTAAACATAGTCATCAAGATTTTGAGGATGGTACCACCAGCCTATTTGTAACTCATGCTAATTTTTCATTTGTATTTTATCTTGTATAATAACTGTAGCTATTTGCTCATATTGTAGCTTTTTCCTTGGCGATTTTTATTTGTTTTTAATTATGGGTCTGCTGCATTGGAGAAAGACAATAGTGACAACCTGTTTAGAAAAGAGGGAAATGGAGATAGCTTTAAGAAGTGATGCCTCCCATAGGACACTGAGAGTGCTTTGGACTGACATGGTCAAGGAAGATTCCAATGATGACTTTGGAGCACAATGGCATTCTCCAGTGATGAGGATCTCTGTATGATTTTAAATAGAGGAGTCACCAAATTGAATTTTGATTCTTAAAGGGTGACTCTAGACACTCAATATTGACATGTTTGTATCGCAGATATAGGGTGAATGTTGGAATAACAGAAAGCAAAGGAGAAACAATGTAGTATAAACTGATTGGATAGGAAGAGAATAAGATGTGTTTGTATCCTGGATATGTTTTTCAGGAACAAAAAAGGCACATCTTACTAGATGTATGGTTATTTGAGGAGTGTGTGTGTGTGTGTGTGTGTGTGTGTGTTTGATTCAGAAAAACTATTTGGCTATAGAGATAAATTTCACAATTTCTGGCAGAGAGATCAGGAATAAATAAGATCTAAAAATGAAAATAAAAAAGGGAGAACATACTCTGTGCATGTTGTGACCCACTTCAAAAGGCAGAGATAAGAAAAATGCTGGAAGTGTAAAATGTGAGGCAAGAAAGGAACCAGGAAAAGCTGGAGAATGTGGAGGAAAAAGCACAGCACAATCAAAGGTGAGGAACACTGCTGTTAGGTCAAGTACAAGGTGATTTAACATCAGGGAAGTCATGAGCACAGGGTCTATGGGACCAAAGCCCAGTTGGATTGTATTTAAGGGAGACAGACAGAGCAGATGAGGATAGGCAAGCCATTTCAGGACTGTTGCCACAACATGGGAGCAAAACAATGCCAAAATAGAAGCCATGAAATAGTGTTCAAGACAAAGTCTGCATTTTGCTTCATAATTAGACTGGGAGAAAAGCAGCATATTTCCAAGCTAATAAAAACAGTTCAATAGAGGAAAAAAAACATAGAAACATATGGAAGTACATAAGACAGGAAAGGATGCCTAGAATGATATCCTTAAGGAGAAAAGAAAAAATGAGATCTAATGCATTAACAGAGACTGGTATAACATAACAACAACAAAAAAATACGCCTCAAAAAGATAAATACCTACAGGTGTGATAACATAAAATGTTTGAGTATAAAAGGTCTAGAGGTTTTTTAAAAATGATCTCAGGACATAGTCAAGTTGAATTAAATGTTTCTCAAAGATACACATTATTATTTCAGTCCTCTTTCTTAAACCTTATACCTAAGTTGCAGATCTACACAAAGATCGTTCTTCCTGAACTGTGATGCTTTCTGACAGTTTATATTGGTGTTGAGGGATGCAGTTAATTTACTATATTGACTCTTGTTTTATTCCAGAAACCTTAAAAACTTCCCTTTGATTGCCACTGTCCATTTTAACTGTGTCTTCATGGATGCCAGGTTTAATTTTGATAAAAATGTATATGCCACTGTTATATTATCTTAAATAATGTATTCAAACAATTATTTTGTTATCAAGTTATGACAGTTGCCCTTTCTGAGTTTTGAATTTTTTCTCGTGTTATACTTTCTGTGATAACTAGGACCTATCACTTCATAATACAAGGAAGGTAGAAACCATTGTTTTATGCTGCTTCAAATAAAAAGAAATTAGACTAATATTTTACCTTTAAGTATTAAGTCTTTCATAAGCTTGTGAGAAGAATGGAAAAAAAATACCTGAATTATATTTTCCTAAGAAACTTACCTATGATTTAAATCTTTCAAGGAGATTTTTTCCCTTTAAGATTAAAAAGGGTTTTAATTATAATGTCTCAACTGTAGATGGTACTTTTTCAGCTGTATTATTTCTCTTTGTTTCTTATAAAGTTATCTTTCTAAGAGGAGGTAGAAACTCATTGACTTTCCTATTTCTGTGTGTACGTTACTTTTACACTTAAATATTTAATGTCTCTGGAATTGCTATCAGTAGATGGTGACAATTTTCCTGGTTTCTGTTGTTCTTTGAATTATCTGAAGCATCTGGAGCCATACTACCATACAACTTGGCACAATTCATTATGGCAAAATGGAAATTATAATAGATCCTTATTACAATATTCAACTAATTTACTTTTAGACTTTAGGTCATTTTTTCACGTTTAAGCACTTAGTGTCTAGCTTGCTTTTGTAAAAAAAAATATGGATAATAATATAATCAAAAAGTTTCTAAATATGCCCATCCAAGATGCTCATGCCTGGTTTCTTTAAAATGCCAGCCTAGATACTATGTGAAACAATTTTGTAGGTAGCATTAAGGTTCTTTATCCAGTAATATGAAGATATAAAAACTATCTAAATAATACAGGTGGCTTAGGGTGACCTCTTCTGTCTTTTAGAGCAGTTGGAAAATTGCTCAGAGCCATTTGTGTGAAGATAAAACAAGAAAAAAAAAAAAAAAACATCAAGAAAAGTAAAAGATCTCACAGGTACACAGAACTTGAACGTGGTAGCTCCTTTGGATAATGGGGAAAAGTGTTGATGAGTGTTGACTTACCAATGGCAGTTAGAAGCCTCTGAAATCTAAATCCTGACACCAGGCCCTGCTACCTGACCACCAAATGCTCTAGTCAAAATACATCACCATCATTCTTGGGCCCAAATTCAAAGAGAAATTCCCCAGATGAGCTGTCAGCACACAACCTTGCACTAGAGTAACCCCAAATTGTGGCTCCCTCAGGAGCCCCTCCTAATCTTGCTATGGCAAGAGCTGGACTGGGTTCCCTGCCTAGGCTTTTATTTACATAAATAAACCACTTCCCTTGTCTTCAGTGATCTCTTTGGGGTTCCAAATTTGGGCACAACAGGAAGAGGTTGTGCTTTTGTTTCCTTAGGAAATGAAAGGCTATGGATTTATTCTGGGTTAAGATATACCAGGTTTAATTGAGGAAGACACCCTAAATTCTGACTACAGGTATGGATAAATAAGACTAAAGTAACTATAAGATACATGATGTATATTTTATCTGTTCTAACACATAGCAAAAAAATCATCTTGGGCTAATTTGGGCATAACACACAGTTTATATTTGTATTAATACAGATATACATGTTACCTTTAAAAGTATATATACTTTCAGAGCAAGGAACCAAACACAAAAATTGCCCAGATGATGCAGTCCAAAACAGCTTCAAGGTTATTGACTGAGATGATCCAGCTCACAAAATACTCCAGCCAAGCCTTAACAATTATCCTGATCTTCTCATGGTCCCTCAAAGATTAACCATGCTCCAATCAACATGAAGTAATCTAGAAAACTATGCCCATATTTCCAAAATATTAGTTATAAATTTTTGTTTTTAATTAAAGGTGTTGGTTACAAATTGCTATTGGTTATGGTCAGTCATTTTCTAAAAGAAGAAAGGGGGTTATTACATAGAAATGATGGCAGAAAAGAGTAGATTATTGAATCCACTTTAATTCAAAAAAACCTTTTAATCTCAAAATATTTTATATTGGTATGTATTTTAGTTCATTAATAAAAAATTTAAAGTTAATTTTGTATTAAAATGTTCTAATAGAAGACTTTTTATGACAGTGGGACATGTCTGTTCCTGGCAGCATTAATATACTCCAGAAAAGATAAGGAACATCAAAGAAATTCCATATGAAGTTTTTTTCTTTATGGATTACAGGTCCATGAATTACTTTAGTGGAAACTGAGCTACTCTGTCTTGTGACATTTCAAAATCCATTTATAGGATTATTATGTAGGAAATATTTTTTATATATTTTAAGCCACTTAGTCACATAGAAAGATACCATGAAATACTGCTGTATCTTAAAACACTCTTTTGTGGTGGAATGCTCTGTATGCTGTAAATAAAGTAACTGATTTGGCCAATGCATGGCACTGTAGAAGTGGGTGGAGAATCAGAGGCAGCCAGGTAGGAGAAGGAGAGTGGAGTTGAGCCACACTCCATCCATTCACCCGAAGAAGCACCATGTAGGAATTCAGGTGAGCCACGAGCTGTGGGCCACATGGTGGAAAGATAAATGGAAATGGGTTAAATTAAGACGAAAGAGCTAGCTAGTAATGGGCATAAGACATGGGCCAAACAGTGTAAAGGATATAAGCGTGTGATCCATTTCATCTAACTCTGTTCCTTTTTTAATATAACTATAAAATTACATTGATATAATTATATATATAATGATGTGAATATATATTTTAACCCATTGTGGGTAACTATATCATAAATCTCAAAATGCCAACATTTTTTAAGTGAGTTATAAAGATATTTCTTGCCAACTTTCCAGGTTCTGTTGTTGTTTTTCTTGAATTTGTTTCTAAATACAATTGACTTTAAAATTCTTTAATGTTTTTAAAACTGAATGCCAGCCTTTTAAAGAAACAGACTGGAAAAAGTTTATTCCAAGAGTACTGAAGTCTAAGAAAAATTAAAGAGAGATGAGAGGTGTAGAAAATCAGACAGGAAGGGAGTTGGAACTTCAACATAGGAAAGTAGGATGGAGCATGGCTTCAGGAGCTTGCTGCCTGTAGAGAGAAAGCCACATCTCCACTGTTCACAGCTTTGATCCTGAGTCAATGAAATATTTCTGATTTGCTACTGGCATCCAGCTGCATGTTTCCACTTCTTTAAATTTATATGACTACACTATTGTCTTAGTAATGTTTTTTCTATTCAAAATTAAAAGAAAAAGCAAAAATACATGTCAGAAATTTTTGGTTTTTAGGAAAAAATGAAAACACCTTTCTGAGCTACCTCCTCATTTTTCAGCTCAGGGCATTGTAGTTTAAAAAAAAAATCCCCAATTCAAATTGCCTACATAGACAACATTACTGTTATTAATGTGTAAATATTCATTGATCATAGAATATACAGAAGGTTTTCTCATGTTTATATTATCTGATATTTAATAATGAATGTGAAAATACTAAATAACATCCATGTTAATGTGGTTTAACCTTTGTGATTCACACAAGTAGTAGAGGCTGTTAGGCCTTCTGTGCCATAGGGTATCAAGTTCTCAGAGATAGAAAACATGCCCCTCTAGTCAGAAGAGATTTACATTTTCCCAAACTCATCAAAAAAAGTTCAATTATTTAAATCATCTACTTTTAATATATTCAACCTGCCAACTATAGTAGTGTCATCTAATTTTTCCTAAGCATCCTCAAAATACTAATGTTAGGTAATGGTTGGACAAAATAATTTAACACAAAACCTAATTTAAAATATAATAGTGAAATTTGTAAAATATTATACTGAAATCATATAAAAAGTCAATGGCTGTATATGTACAGTTAAAAAGTCATAGAATGAATGATAATAAGTTAAGGACTCTGAATTTTACCTGGAAGTTGACCTAATCCAAACTGCTATGATGGCTTACACATAATGTCTTGAGCAGAAAAGACTTTATTAGAGCTCAGCTGTCCTTTTCCTCTTCTGAGCTTTGTGTTTATTGTGTGTGGTCTCCTCAGCACTTTAAATAAACATTTTAAAGGGAAACTCAAGGGTTCAAGAAGGTCCAAAATCTGTTATATTTCTTACAGAGAAGTAAGGTGTTAGATTTGTAAACTGAAGCAGTTTTGAGCAATATAAAGGAAAGTAACAGAATTCACCTCAAATGAAAAAGTAAACAATCTGTAGCATCCTTTATCCACATAAGGCCACCACTATGTAAGTTTAGTACTTAGTAGCAATTTGTAGACTACTTCATGCACTTCAGTTTTGGTATAAAATTAAGTGTATTTACTACAACACAAAGTAAACTGCCCATAATATTCTCCAAATAATTCTTTTTAGTTCTATTAACCATAAAAAGGGAGATAGTTTATTTTATAGATTTTCATTTTTTAAGTCAATTATAGGAGCTATGTCCTTATTGGATCCTATTAAAATGAAAGTAGATAAGCCAATCTGAATACTTGACCAGATTTGAGTACAAACAATGGGTCACACACACCTGCTTTGCAGTTACTTTACATTCAACACTTTAAATCACCTTTTTATATTATCCTCACTGTGCCTTTGGGAATAAACATGTGTCTTTTTAAATCCCTTGAGAGTTAGATTTGGCTTCTGCTCATAATGTCAAAAGCAGAAAGATAAACATTAAGATGCTCAATGAGTATCACATGTATCTAGAATTATTCATTTTTCAGTGTGTAGTAATCATGATTGTTTAATAGAACAATCAATGTCACCATTGGCCTAGCAACTTAACACTGCCTGTTCAAACAGCATGAATTGAAACTTTCTGTAAGCATCTATTAGAATTCTTCAATGTGAATGTCATCTTATGAAAAGGGAGTTCAGAATATAAAATTATTGAAAACATAATTGCAAACTTTCCTAAATGTCTTCAGTTTGACTGCCCTGAAAAAAAATCTAAATGTATATACAAATTAAGTAAATTTAAGAATATTTAATAATATAATTTGCCTTATAAAATGTCATGTAATATAAATCTGTGCAGAAAAATTTTAAGAACATATTAAAATATTTACATTAGTCTGAAAATATAGTTGGTAAAGCTTATCTTGTAATTTATATGACTGCCCAATAGATATGATTATAATTTTATGCTTAAATCACTTTCAGGAACCAATTACAAAATTATATGTGTACTTATAGGTACTTATGGAGTAATATTTAATATTACTTTGAAGATATACACACAAACAACAAAAAAGATTTATCAAGGTCTATATCTCTATTTGTGCAAATACATACATACATATATGTAGGGATTGTGTATATACATATATATATATGTATACCAAGAATTTATTTATAATTAATACCTACTGGGAAAGGGAAAATCCAAGTGATGGGGAGAAGAGAGAGTGACTGGGATGGGTAGGTGAACAAGGGGATACATGGATAAGAAATGTAACTTTATTCATAACAAAAATAACCAAAAAAAGGAAAAGAAAATAAGCAAAAATATTTTCCATGAAAATGAAATTTTAAATATATCAATATTTCTCTCAAAATCAGAGAATATTTAATTATCATTTCAATATTCAGATCATACATACATTAATATGTGTATGTTAATCATAGATATTTAACGATATAATGTACACATATAGTTATAAATATGTATATAATTACATTGCACTGTTTGCAAAACTCATTGGTATAAATTTTTCATTGATGAGCTGAATCTTGTTGTCTACCATTCTCATGTAACTAGGAATATAAATCTAATGAGTAAATATAATTTTTATTCATTATATCAATTATGATCATTGACTTCTTCATTCTTTTACTTAAAACTTTTTTTGATATGTGCTTATTGCACGAATCTGTGTGTAAATGCATACATACCATAAAGGCTGGAGGTCGGAGAACATTTTGTGGGAATCTGCTCTGGTACTATCCTTCTGCCAAGTGGGTTTTAGGAATACAATTTAGGTTATCAACACCTTTATCTACTAAGCCATCCTACTGGCTTAGATGTTCTATTTATCTCCTTAAAAAATAATATAGCTTCTATTTGTACGAGTTTCTTTGTAAACATGAATAATGTTCAATTTTATTCACTTAATTAATATTGCATAATTACTTGAAATACCACACACTCTAGTCAATAAAACTTTTCTAAATATAAAACATTATATATTATAATTTATATACCATTCTGTTCTGAGTATCTTATATGCAGTAATTTAGCTAATTTCCACAAATGCCCACAAAGTTTCTACACTGAAATATACAATGAACTTAAGTAACTTTCTAAAGATTGCAAATACTCAAATTAAACACACTTCTTCCCCAAATTGAAATTTCTGTATGAGAAATAAATTATATACAAGTAATAATAAAGAATGGAAACAAAAGCTATTAAAAAGTAAAAGCAAAAAGAAAAGATGTTTCAAATGGGAAGAATGAATTCATGTCTGCACTAGCATGTACACACACACATACACACAAACACAGAAAGCCAACGCTTCAGCAATAACAAGCCAATTATGCTTAATCAGGTCTATAACCTTTGCCCTTGGGAGATGAAGATAGAAATGTGTTGAGTTCGAGGTCAGTGTCATTAGAAAAACATTACAGTTTTCACTTTTTCCTACATTTAGTACATCATTACTTATAGGTCTTAAGGCTGTAGTGAAGGAATCCAAACAATTGGCATGAAAGTCAACTCAGATATTTTTTCCCAGGAAATCCTTATTACCACACTAAATTGAAGTTAATGAGAAATTGGGCAGGAATTAACTGTCCTTTTTATCTATATGAAATGAGAACAAAACAAATTTTAGAGTCAATAAACTATGATTATGACTTCACTTGATCTCTCTGTCAATGAATGCCAGATTTAAAATGTGATTCACATTTGTTTTCTACCAAAATGTGTTGACTAATATGGCTTATGTCAGTACCCCACACTCTTCTCCTGTTTATCCCCTTTACATAAAGGATAGAGCAGATTCCATCATGCAAAATGGAGATTTCATCATTATATATTTGAGTATGTAATCTGGGTTTTAAAAATAAACCATTGTGGTCTTAGAAACAATATAGGTTTCATTACATTTAAAAATGAATGGTTAAAGAAAAAAAGTGAAATATTTGATTCTGTATACATTTAAGCAGTAAGCATTTCCTATATAAAACTTCCAACTATTATCTTGAATATTATTTATTATCAGTTAATTTTCAATTTAAATTGAAGAGCCAGATGAAAGCCAAAATTTTTAAAGTCAAGATGATAGAAGAATAAATCATTTTATCTTAAGGGGAAATTTTCAGAGCAGATTTTTAAAAATGTGTAACCTAGAAATATTTCTCTGAGATGTTCAGTATATTTAATTTGTGTGACTTTTTTGCCCAATAATGTAAGATGAGGACTATCTTTTGCATTATAAGAAGCATATTTTTAGCTAGCATCTACAATGAACAAAAAAGACATTTTACATTATCAAAAGACTTCTGTCTTGTTATAGTCTGTGTTTGGCTTGTAGAAACTGTGATATTAAATTATGATATCTTGTAGATAATCTAATGATCATAATGAGCTCATTGATATTAGTAAAAAATTCTCTTAACACACTGATTGAAAGAAAGACAAAGTTATTTTCTTTTTGAAATGATTACAAATCAATAGGCAAGCCAAAGATAACAGGACAATATTCTTCTATATTAGCATCATGAAACTTAATTTTTTCCATCATGTATAAGTCACACTTGGTAAAGCATTTAACTTATCTGAATAGCCAAAAATGAGTGACTCTGCACTATGATAGCTGTTGTAAGAAAGAATATACTGTCTTATATACACTGTCTTGACTTATACAAGTAGAAGTTGTAAACATCCGCTGGTCACATTATATTTGCAGTCACTTAGTCATAAAGACTCATCCTGATGCAAAAGGCTGGAAAAAAATAATCTAATAATATTGAGGAAAAGATGACATGATGCATTTTCAGAACTACTACTCATTTCTTAAACAAATGGTTAAATCTTAGTATCTGTATGAAATGAGAACTTTAATGGAGCATTGCTTATAGACCAGAAGCCAGGGCCTTAGTTCTCTTTCCCATCTTGCAAGATGGTGGGTGAAAAAGGCAAGAAGCCTGAATACAAAAGAAAAGAAGCCTGCAGCCAAGAAGGCTGGCAGTGATGCCCCTGCCGCTGATGCAGCCAAAAAGGGTGACCCTAAGGTGAAAAAGTCCAAGAAGGGGAAGCCCCATTGCAGCCAAAACCCCGTCCTGATTAGAGGAATTGGCAGGTACTCCTGATCTGCTATGTATTAGAGAAAATACTCGACCACAAAAACCAAGGTTGAAAAGAAGAAGGTCCTTGCTACTGTCACAAAGACAGTTGGTGGTGACAAGAATGGCCGTACCCGGGTGGTTAAGCTTTGAAAAATGCCCAGGTATTATGCTATTGAAGATTTGCCTGTGAAACTGCTCAGCCATGGCAAAAAGCCCTTTGGTCAACACGTGAGAAAGCTGAGGTCCTGCATCACTCCTAGGATTGTCCTGATCATCCTCACTGAACACCACAAGGGCAAGAGAATGGTTTTCCTGAAGCAGCTGGGCAGCGGCTTGCTACTTGTGACTGGACCTCTTGCCCTCAACCGAGTTCCTCTTCAAAGAAAACACCAGAAGTTTGTCATCATCACCTCTACAAAAGTTGCTATCAACGAGGTTAAAATCCCCAAACACCTGACTGATGCTTACTTCAAGAAGAAGAAGCTGGGCAAAGCCCAAGCACCAGGAAGGAAAGGAGAAATACGAGATTACAGAGCAGCGAAAGGCAGAGCAGAAAGCTGTGGATTCTCAGATTTTTGCCAAAAATCAAAGCTATTCCTGAGCTCCAGAACTACCTGTGATCTCAGTTCTCTCTGAAAAATGGGGTGTATTGTCACAAACTGGTTTTCTAAATTGCTAACGACCTAATTAAAGAGCTTCCTATGTTAAAAAAAAGAAAAAAATATTTAATGGATTTTAAAATTGTTAAAGTGGCTTAAGTTTTAAAAGACTATGTTTTTGTATGTATGTATCTGTGTTTATATATCTCTGTGGTGTTTCACTGATATTCATGGATCAGTATTTGTGAGTACAAACCTGAATTTATAAACTAAAAATTAAGTTTACTCACTTTAATTGTATGTTGATGTATAGCAATAAATGCCCTACTACTCTGATTAGAATATCTCCTTTCCAAAATTCAGTTGTTAAATTTCAATGGCCAAAGTTTATATTGTTGAGAATTAGTATATTAAAGTACTGACCATTGTACTCTATCAAGAGTAGGAATAAGGGATCTGACAGAAAACCTGCACATATACCTCAGCTTTCACATTGTTCTCACAACTATGGAATTACACAATATTATGAAGATAATCTCTGAAAGACATAGCTCAGGGCATAGTTTTGGGAAGTAATGATCACTCTCATCAGACAGTTAAGCATGATGTCATCTTGAAGTTAGAGTTCCAACTTTTAGATTTGTAAGAAACTAAAATTCTCAATTGATAATTACCTAGACTCCAGTATCTTGTTATAGGAACAATAATGAACTAGGCACTTATCATATTACAGAAGTTTAGACGTCAAAAAGCTCATGATTTTTGATAAGAACAAAGTTTGATAAGAAATTTGAAATGGCCTGGGCTGGAAAATGCTTGTAATGTGTTCTTGAATGAAGGCATAGTTACCTTATGTCAAGTGGCTAGCAATAGTTTGAAGAGTCAAGACATTTCATGCTCTTGATTCTCCTATATACCTAACTGCAAGAGTATAGATTCATTTCAGAATTATTACCATGTTCATTTAACTCATATTATTAGTAAGTATTTGCAAAAGCTGAAGTACAGAGAATGCAGTTACTGTATATGTTTTTCTCTGGCCATGAAAGTTCTAGGCGAAATATCACTGTGTGTGTAGACAAACACAGCTTTAATGAGGTTATATGTGTATAAAAAAACTAATAAGCAAATAAAAAACCACAAAAGTCTCACTCCTGCTGGTATGTTACAGAGATGAAAATATAAACAGTTTAATCTTCCAACAGAGAAGCACAAAATAAATACATGGTTGAGAAACTGAGTAGACAAATAATATTGTTATCCACACTTAACTGATTTGGACATATTGTTATGTAATACATATTTATCATCTAATTAGAATTAATATTTAGCAAAATTTGTCTAATCCTTTGATTCAAAAGTCATCAGTCTTTTTATGCTTTTCTGTTCTATAGAAATGAAAGTTGCATATTCAAAATTGATAATAATCAAGACAATTACATTGAATTAAACAAAACAGATTGCAAGTTAGTTAATTTGATAATCATTTAATTGGTTCTGAGATATAATTGTAAATATATATAGACTGACTACAAATTGAAAAATGCAAAGGTCTTTATATGCTATATTCAGCATGTAGATTCTTTCATTTATTCATGAGATCTCTTTTCTTCACTATGCTTGTCTATATGACTATGCTTGTCATAGCTTAGTGTGGGAGTAAAAGACCCACCACTATCTAACTTTTGCATTGGTAAAATTACTTTTTATGACTAGTAGAGTGTAGAAACCAGTTGTAAGAGATGTATTCTTCCAAGAGAACAAGATTATATAGCAGAATCTCCTTCATTCTTCTTTAGAAGACAGATATTACAATCCTAATATCAGTTTACATCCAACATTCAAGTCCAGTAGATTCAAGCAATAGCATTCCCAGCAATACTCTGATGAGCTACAGAAAACCTTTAGATATTAAAATCAGATATATGTGAGGTGGCAAGAGCCTTCAGTGCCATTCAAAATTATCCTAAAACAAGACACTGGCATCAGTTATAAAATGTTACCACATCAAAACCCATTGAAATACATCATGATCAACAATTAGAAATACCTGTATTTAACATTGGAATAAAGTTTGATAAGAAATTTGAAATGGCCTGGGCTGGAAAATGCTTGCAATGTGTTCTTGAATGAAGGCATAGATACCTTATGTCAAGTGACTAGCAATAGTTTGAAGAGTTAAGACATTTCATGCTCTTGATTCTCCTTCATAAGACCCAAGCCTCAGATGAGAAGTGCTGCCTGTCTCTGATTATCAGAATGGGAAGACTTGTATAACACATTTAATTCTAGCATTTGTGCTGAGGCCAGTCCTAAGTGAAGTCATCAACTGCCCTGCTGCATCCATAAAACCTTTTCCATCTAGTAGCCCACTGTTTCTGAGGCTTGGAAACATCCTGTCCTCATTTTGTAATGATCCTAGAGCCTTGAAAGGGGAATTTGATGTGGATGTTTCATTAGGTATGAAAATTCCAGTCTTTTATTCTCTGCTCCTTGATCAGTTGTGGATTTCTGTGTTAATTGCCATCTACTGCTGGTAGAAACTTTCCAGGTGAAGGTTGTAACATAATTTATCTGTGTGTATAATGATCAGTCATTAGGACTGAGTTTTAGTACCATGTCTGTGTATATATTACTTGTGAGCTTAGTCTTTAATAGCTGAGTCATCTTTGCAATGAGCATAGTTTATTTTTCATATAGTGAAGGAAATTGTATTTGCTTCCAAGTTTTGGAAGATATTAATAGAGATACTATTGACACACATGTGTACAATTTTTGGTAAATATCAAGGGGAATTAATTCACTATTTTATAGCAAGACATTGCTTATTTTATAAGAAACTAGCAAACTTTTACAAGGAGACCTGTACCATTTATCAATTCCATCAACCTTGGATTTCAATTTGTATTGCCCTGAAGATTCATCAGTATTTGAAGGTGTCAATAATTTAGATTTTTACCATGCAAAAAACTGTGTTGTGGCCCATCAATGTACTTTTAATTTATCACAATTCACTTGTTTTTGGTATGTGCATTTCCTTTTAAAGTGTCTTCCCAGGTTATTGCTAATTTTTATTGTTTTATTAAATTCAACATTAATTCGGTTTCTTTGAATAATTCTTTTATCAAATACATAGTTTACAAATATTTTCCCCCAAATCTGTGCCTTATGTTTTTACCTGTATGTAGTTGTGGTTTTTTTTTATTTTATAGCACTGATTTTTTAAAATTTTTATTATGAATAAAGTCTCATTTTTTCCCATGTATCGCCTTATTCAAACTCTCTTCCCCCTCCTGCTCCTCCAAGTCACTCTCTCATCTCCACATCTCCTTATCTCCTCCCCAGCAAAGGCAGGAGGTCCCAAGGTTCCAAGGTGGCTTAGTTCAGCATCCACTTCAGGCAAATATGCTTTCTTCATCCCAACATCAAGACTGGGTCTGGTGTTCCTCTGGAGGGAATGGGCTCCAAGGTGCTGGTCCAAGGTACTTCAGATCCCAAGCTGTTCAGTGGTTGTGGTTTGCAGCTTGGACATGCTTTGCTTTTTGTTAAAGTCCACTAGTGAGTACACCACCTTCTTCTCTTTCTGGGATTGTGATACCTCACTAAGGAGGATATTCTCCAAATCTATCCATTTACCTGCAAATTTTAGGATATTATGTGTTCTTACTGCTGAGTAGTACTCCATTGTATAGATGTACCATAGTTTATTAATCCATTCTTCAGATGAGGGGTATCTAGGTTGCTTCCAGGTTCTTGCTATTACAAATAATGCTGCTATGAACATAGTTGAGCTAATGCTTTTGGAGTGCCAATGTGCATGTTCCGGGTATATGCCTGTGGTGGAAATGTTCTTTGTAAGACGTAAATAAAGGAACTGTTTTGGCCAATGCACAGCACCATAAAAGTGGGTGGAGAATCAGAGGGCAGGCAGGTAGGAAAGGGTGGAGTTAGTCAGTCTCCATTGGTCCCTGAAGAAGAAACATGTAGGAATCCAGGTGAGCCACGGGCCTAGCCATGTGGTGGGTAGATTAATGGAAATGAATTGAATTAAGATGAAAGAGCTAGCTAGTAATGTGCTTAAGACATGGGCCAAACAGTATGAAGAAATATAAGCGTCTGATTCATTTCTTTGGGGGACAAAAGCTGCCACGCAGACCAGGTTCAAAACCTCTGCCATGGGCCAGGCAGGTAGAAACCTCTGGCCCCAAATGGACCAGGAAACTTTCTACAACATATGCCCAATAGTGGTATTGCTGGATCCTTGGGGAGATTGATTCCCAGGTTTCTGAGAAACCATCATACTGCATTCCAGTGAGCTAATACCTTTCGAGTGTGAATGTGCCTCTTCAGGGTATACACCAAGAAGTGGTATTGCTGGGTCCTTGGGGAGATTGATTCTCAATTTTCTGAGAAACCGCCATATTGCATTCCAAAGTGGCTGAACAAGTTTACACTCCCACCAACAATGGAGGAGTGTTCCCCTTGCTCCGCACCCTCTCCAGCATAGGCTGTCATCAGTGTCTTTTATCTTGGCCAATCTGACAGGTGTAAGGTGATATCTCAAAGTTGTGTTGACTTGCATTTCTCTAATGGCTAAAGATGTTGAACCTTTTTTTCATGTGCCTTTCGGCCATTTGTAATTCTTCTGCTGAGAATTCCCTTTTTAGTTTTGAACTCCATTTTTTGATTGGGTTATTCAAGATGTTGGAATGTGGTTTCTTGAGTTCTCCATATATTTTAGAGATCAGTCTTCTGTCACTTGTAGGGTTGGTGAAAATTCTTTCCCATTCTGTAGGCTGTTGTTTTGTCTTATTGACTGTGTCTTTTGCTTTACAGAAGCTTCTCAGTTTTTGGATGTTTCACTTATTGATTGTTTTTCTTAGTGTATGTGCTACTGATATTATATTCAGGATGTGTAGGAGGGTATTTCCCATTTTCTTTTCTATTAGACTCAGTGTGGCTGGGTTTATGTTGAGGTCTTTGATCCACTTGGATTTGAGTTTTGTAGCACTGATTTTTTTTTTGCTTATTTTAATGAGTGTTTTCTTTTATGTATTATGCTTCAGATGTTATTTCAGAAACATCAACACCAAACTCAGCGTGACATGGATATTTTGTTATCTTCTAGTTATATGAGTTTGAATTCTACGTTTTTATTCTGATCCATAATTTAATTTTATGAAAACTATAAAAAATCCATGTTAAGATTCTGTCTTGTTTTGATTATTTTGTATAAAGTTTTGTTTTGATACATCACTATTTATTGAAATATTTTCTTTCTCCATTGAATGGCTTATGTAGCTTTTTCTTTACTTTAAAAATAATGAACTTACTTTATCCTGCAGTTTAAATATTATTGACTTTTGTGTTTATAAGTTATCTACTACCATCAATCAAAAGACACACAAAGATTTACATGTATTCACTCTATTACTTTTCCTGGAGTACTTTCAATTATTTTCTCTATCTTGTCTTTGACATTTAATGGGTATTATAGGGTGGATAGTGAAAAGCAAGAGTCTCCTTTTGTAGCCCACCTGATCACAAACTTACAACCATCCTGCCTTAGTGTCCTGACTACTAGAAAACAGGTGTGTACCATCTTATCTAGTTTATATGTGATTCTTAAATTCATTAATAATTGGGAATGCTTTTTTTCAAGACGAGAAAAAAGAAAAAACAAGAAAATGTGGATGGTAACAAAGTATATTTTTTGGGGGAAAAATATGATGTCTACTTAGTAGAATAGTAGTAGTGAGATCTTCCTTAAAGCTTATAACGCAGGTACACAGAAGTTCTTAACCAAATAATGACCTCATGTAGAGATTTCATCTTTTGGATTGGGCTTTAAATCTAAGGAAGTGGTTGGTAAATCTCATGATGCTCATGACACTACTGCACCTGTGGACATGTTTTGCCAAACTGGGAAAAACTGAATGCCATATTTTTGAGGAACAGTCATTGTAACATAAAGTATTAAAAAAAGCTACCCAGTAGGGAAGTGCTTTTAGAAGAGTACCAGCCTGATCTAATCACATTTCACATCTCATGCATGTTGTTTCTTCAGTAAATAGAGTCTTAATTACAATTTCTGAAGGGTAAATAAGATCATGATGAGTAGCCTGTAATATGATTGGGGATCTTTGCCCCCTTAATAGCCTACTACAACAAAAGTGGTAACACACTCTTGCCACTTGGCTTTTAATTAGTTACTCTGTGGTGTCTAGTAGGATCACTGTTACCTCTTTTTAGGACAATTCTAAACTTTTATTATATATGCACGCATTTTATGAAGCTTTTTATAAAGCCAAATCGGACTTAGATGAGACAACAAGATGAGATGGGATTTACAGAAGTTTTTTGTAAGAGCTCAGAGATTTGATCTACATAATCTTGAGCAATAGCACCACTCCAACACATATGAAAAAATTCCTAATTAAAAATGGACCAATATAATCATTCTATTACACAACTACAGCATAACAGATGTAGTATGTTAATCACATTTTCTCTTTTACTAGAGGAGAAAAATAATTTGTCATTGTTATTTTGTAATTAACAAGATGCAAAATTGTTGTTGTTCTACTATAATATTTTAAAATACTAACATTTTCTCTTTTCTAAGCAATTTACATGTTCAGGTTTTTATAACCCCTGCCTAGAATACAGGAAGGGTTGATATAATTACATAAATAATTTTAAAGTACTATTCCACCCAAAAGGTATGTTTGATATATTTTAGATATAACATTAGATTCTTGAATGAAAGATTAAATTGTAGGTTTCAAACAGCAGTTGTCCATTAACAAAAATACTACTAAATGATCTGCTGTTTGAAATGTATGCTGTAATATACTCATTAAAATAATAACCTAATTTATCTATACATAATTCTTTGGCAAGCAGTGGTTTTTAAAAAGTTTTGCTTGTGAATTTTGAAATCATTCATAAAATTAGATATCAGTTATAAAAGATCTTTTTCTTAATTCTGCACACATATTGCTTGGTTTGGTAATTGCAGGCTTTACAGTGTATTATAATCAGCTATATGCCCTGGCATCTTTCCAAACAAATGAAATTGTTCATACTCAATCATGATACTTAAATAGATAAATTTATTTCAAAAGTGATTTGTTTAAAGATAACATGCAATATTTTTATACAATCTTAATAATGAGGAAAAGCAAAACAAAACAGGTGCAATTCTCTTTTTAAATTATCTTTATGAAGTTTCTGAGATTTAATAGCCTATATTTTGTGCTTGTGATTGGAATTCCTGTGTCTTTTTTAGATTGAGACACTTTAGAACCTTTTTTATTTCTACAATAACAGGTCAAATCACAGTCTAATAAATTATTGGATAACCAAAAAATATACATGATTTATCTATGTCTCCACTTAATAGTTAATTATAGCATTACTTCTTTTTATTAATTTCAGTACAAGAATTCATCAAAATATGTAATGAATTCTATAAACATTTAGCTATGACCATTTTACTAGGACATTCCATATTTTACGTATGTAGTTGCTTCAAAAGCCACATTATTAGTAGAAAAGTTTATTACTCATAATTAGTCAAAATATAGAAAGCTAACAATAATAAACTAATGCTATGTCATATAAAGTAATAAATATTCTTTAATTTACTTATTCATATAGGTTACATTTCTAATGTGTATATGTGACTGTATTCTATATGTGTATATAAATGTGACTCTATTCATATAGCATATCTGCTTATGTATCAATGTTTTTACATTAAGGTGAAATAAGGTAAATAATGTGCTTTTAGTTAGATAATGTTGGTTCTACTAGAGTACAAATAAGAGATAAAAATATTGTGTCTCTTGATTGAGTTTTAAGATATTTTCATTTAAATATTAAGGAATAAAATTAGATTTTATGCAATTAATTAAAGTTATTGATAAAAACTACCAAATGATAAAAGTTAAAATGGGCATTATTAATTTGGCTGTCTGGAAGAACACTCTAGTCGTGGTTGTCCCTTTTTCTTCACTGAAGGGCTCTGAATCATTCTCCTGGCTGTTAACTGAATTAAATATATCTGAGCACACTGACTTCCTTTCTGCAGTAATCTTGAAAAACACTTCATGGAAGACTAGGCCAGAAGAATTCTAGAATTTGGTATTTCGAGCCCTTTATGATTTTTTTTCTAGATCAATGTTATATTTATGTTAAAAAAGTGCAAAAACATAAAGCATCCAAGAGAGAAAAAATTATGTTTTTATCCATTGGATATTTCTTTTTTTCCTTTTTTTTAACATCATGCACCCCATCAACCTCAGTTATCAGACTTCTCAGATTCAAAACCACTCTTATGTATTTACCCCATTTACAAAAAACGCCCATTCGTGCTGTTAACAGTCTCCATTTCCACATTTTTCCTGTCACTGCACTCAAAGTTCTCCATTCTTCTTCTCAGCAGCTTCATTCCGATGAGTCTTATGCTTTGGCTCCTTCAGTCCCACCCCTCACTTCTTCCTTTCTCACCACCTTCCTTGGTTGACTTTTAAACTCTACCTTTCTCCTCCTCTATACTCCTCATTCATTCTTTAACTTTTCTCTCTCCTTCCAATCTTCCTCTCCCTTTTTCTCTCTCAGACTTCTTCAACTGATATATTTTTACCAGATCTTAAATTACATATCCAATGTTGTACTGACAAGTGGAGGGTTTTTTATTCCCAAAGGCCCTTATTGCTTCATCCTTGCCAACAATGTAGCCAATTTGTTCATGTTAATCTGTTATAGACAGTATGTTTTTTTAAAGTCACACTATAGATTTCATTAGCATTGACTAAATCTTTTGAGTTCATTTTATAACTCCATATTTTAATATTACTGCTCAAACAGGTGTTTTTTTCTATGACTACATTTAATAATTTAAAATAATTTACTATTATAAACAAGAACTAAATGTTTTAAGTCCCTAGTGTCTGTTTTATTTTTATTCCTGCCAACTGTCAGCCATTGTCAATGCCATTCTTTTATTTTCTGCAAAGAGAGCTAGCAAATTAAATATTCACTTATATTTGGAGATATGCTACAATTCTCTAACATCTCATTTTTACAATAAGATAAAGTTGTTTATAGAGAATTTTTAAATGCCCTCTACTTAATAATACTCTCATAATAAGCATGACCTTCACAAAACTCCATGAGGCCAAGAATAAGTCACAATAAAATAAATATAAAAATGAACTAAAATAATTTTCAGTGACTAACTTAAAGCTAACCTTATAAAAACAGTATAGCTTTTCTATAATCATATAAAGTTAAAACAACCATTTTCATAATTTAAACATTATACATGTGATATTAAAAATAAAATATTTACCTCTCCTTAAATGTTGTATGTGTTGACATAATAGCTACAATTCTTTAAAATTTCTTTTAAATATTAGAAATATCTAATATATGCAATATATCACGTCTTTCATTATAGTTTATATAATACTAGCAAATTATTCTTAGAGTCTAACTTTATATAATTCTGTACTATCTAATCTAACAGTTAAGTTATGTTTTAACTATTAAATTTGTTCTGTGACAATTTCATGCAAGTTGTTTTTTTATGAATGTGATAATTTCTGTCTTCTTTAGTCATGAAGACTATAATCTTTTCAGTTACCCAGTATTCATTTACCCATAATATGACAGGAATTCTTTCATTGGTTTCAGTTTCATTGTTCTCTTATGCACAGTTATAATAACATCCTTCCTTTCTGTTTCTTTCTGAAATGAAATCTACATGTAACTGAAAATTTAATTTTTTTAAGTACTACTGTAATCATGTCACCAACTTATGCAAAACTCACACTGCAATTTTTTTCACTGTCTGTGAAAGTTTAACTCCATATCAAAATTTCAAGGATCATCAGTAAATGGCTGTATGTTACTACTTAAATTCCTTCTGAGTATTTCTAGAAATAGTATGTTGAAGAAGAGTTCTAACCTTCAATAATAACACTTTTATTTATTTGATTACTGGTTTTCTCAATACACTTGATGTAATGTATTGTATTCAATTTTGACCTATCTTTCAAGTCTCTCTTAGAATCTAGTGTTAGTATCATTGCTAAGTTGTTTCAAGAGACACAGATTCATGTACTATGATCCACAATGTATTCAGATGATATATTGAACAAATAAGTTTCAGAGCATTTGTTTGTGAAGTAGTTTCCAAGAAAAGATCATAAATCTAGAAGAGACAACAATATTATGCTGGGAGAGGAGTTCTGGATTAACATACTAATATATAACATTTTATAGTGTTCAAAAAGAATATAATTTTTTATTCTTAAAATTATTCTAATTAATACTATTTAAACTTAGCACACAAAATATCAAGTGCTTCATACACTATAACTTAGGTTTCATCTATGTAATATTCAAAGAAATCACATAATTCTGTCCATCAAAAAAATGATTTTGACACTTATATTGCTGTCATCTTATGACTACAAATCTTTTTTTTTCTTATTCAATTTTTTTCCTTCTTTATTTTGTATTTAACAAAAAAAACAGTAACATGAATTTAAAATGAGGAAAAGTTAACAATAACTATGAACAGGATAAGAATCATAAGCATGGCTTATCAAGGGTGGTAATGCAAATAAGATTGCTACACATATATTTACTATGTGTTCAGCTTTCCCTCTGAAATTTTTTTTCCCATCCCTGTAT
>PVIH01001965.1:0-77163 GCA_004025045.1 Sigmodon hispidus | reverse complement strand
ACAAATCCAGTTTTGTCACCCCTCCCTCAAGAATGAGTCTGGTATTCCTATAGTTGAAGTGGGGTCCGAAGGGTCAGTCCAGGGTGTTTCTGATCCCAAGCTGTTCAGTGGTTGTGGTTTGCTGATTGGGCATGTTTGGCTTTTTTTTTTCTTTTTTTTTCTTCTTGTTTGTTTGTTTAGAGACCACTAGTGAGTGAGTACATCTAAAGTTAGAGTTCAACAACATCAACACCCAAAGGAAGCATACCAACTCATGGAAACTAAACATCAATCAGCTGAACCATCTTTGGGTCAAGGAAGAAATTAAGAAAGAAATCAAAGTCTTCCTAGAATTCAATGAAAATGAATCTACAACATATCCAAACTTGTGGGACACAATGAAAGCAGTCTTAAGAGGAAAATTCATAGCGCTAGATGCCCATATGAAAAACCTTGAGAAATCCCACACTAGAGACCTAACAGCTCAGCTGAAAGCCTTAGAACAATTAGAAGCAAACTCACCTAGAAGGAGTAGATGGCAGGAAATAATCAGACTTAGAGCTGAAATCAATACAATTGAAACAAAAAGAACAATACAAAGAATCAATGAATCTAAGAGTTGTTTTTTTGAGAAAGTTAACAAGATAGATAAGCCCTTAGCCAAACTAATCAAAAAACAGGGAGAGAGTGTCCAAATCAACAAAATCAGAAATGAAAAGGGGGACATAACAACAGACCCCCAGGAAATACAGAGAATTATCAGGTCATATTTTGAAAATCTGTATTCCACAAAAATGGAAAACCTGGAAGAAATGGACAGCTTTCTGGATAGGTACCATCTACCAAAATTAAATGAAGATCAGATTAATTTTCTAAACAGGCCTATAACCCTTAAGAAAATTGAAGCTGTTATTAAAAACCTCCCCAAAAATAAAAGCCCTGGTCCAGATGGCTTCAGTCCCGAATCCTACCAGACATTCAAAGAAGAATTACTATCATTACTCCCCAAACTATTTCACACAGTAGAAACTGAAGGAATATTGCCAAATTCCTTTTATGAGGCCACATTCACCCTAATACCCAAGCCACTCAAAGACACAACAAAGAAGGAAAGCTACAGACCAATTTCCCTCATGAATATTGATGCGAAAATTCTCAACAAAATTTTGGCAAACCGCATACAACAATGCATAAAAGATATCATCCACCATGACCAAATAGGCTTCATCCCACAAATGCAGGGCAGGTTTAACATATGAAAAACTGTAAATGTTATCCATCATATAAACAAATTAAAGGAACAAAACCACATGATCATATCCTTAGATGCAGAAAAAGTCTTTGACAAAATCCAACACTCCTTTATGATTAAAATCCTGGAGAGATCAGGAATACAGGGAGAATACCTAAATATAATTAAGACGATTTACAAGAAGCCGACAGCCAGTATCAAACTTAATGGAGAAAAACTCAAAGCAATCCCACTAATGTCAGGAACTAGACAAGGATGTCCTCTCTCCCCTTATCTATTCAATATAGTTCTCAAAGTTTTAGCTAAAGCAATAAGGGAATGAAAAGAGATTAAGGGCATACAAATTGGAAAGGAAGAAGTGAAGCTATCTCTATTTGCAGATGATAGGATTGTATACATAAGTGACCCACAAAATTCTTCCAAGGAACTGCTACAGCTGATAAACACCTTCAGCAATATAGCAGGATACAAAATAAACTCAAAGAAATCAGTAGCCCTTCTATACACTAAAGATAGAAGAGCTGAAAAAGAAATAAGGGAAACATTACACTTCATATTAGCTACAAATAGTATTAAATACCTTGGGGTAACTATAACCAAACAAGTAACAGACCTATTTGACAAAAAATTTTAAATCATTGAATAAAGAAATTGAAGAGGATATCAGAAAATGGAAAGCTCTCCCATGTTCCTGGATTGGTAGGATCAACATAGTAAAAATGGCAATTCTACCAAAGGCAATCTACAGATTCAATGCACTGCCTACCAAAATCCCAACACAATATTTTTTGGACCTTGAAAGAACAATACTCAATTTCATTTGGAATAACAGGAAAGCCAGGATTGTCAAAACAATTTTACTCAACAAAAGAACCTCAGGGGGTATCACCATCCCTGACTTCAAGCTATACTATAGAGCTACAGAAATAAAAACAGCCTGGTACTGGCATAAAAACAGACTTGTGGACAAATGGAATAGAATTGAGGATCCAGACATTAACCCAAAAACCTATGAACACCTAATCTTTGACAAAGAGGCCCAAAACATTCAATGGAAAAAAGATAGTATATTTAACAAATGGTGTTGGCATAGCTGGATGGAAGTGTATAGAAAAATGCAAATAGATCCGAGCCTGTCATCCTGCACAAAACTTAAATCCAAGTGGATCAAAGACCTCAACTTAAACCCAGCCACTTTGAACTTGATAGAAAAGAAAGTGGGAAATACACTTCTTCAAATTGGCACAGGCCACCACTTCCTAAATATAACACCAGTGGCAAGAACCTGGAAACAACCTAGATGTCCCTCAACTGAAGAATGGATTAACAAACTTTGGTACATCTACACAATGGAGTACTACTCAGCAGTAAGAAAAAATGATATCCTAAAATTTGCAGGCAAATGCATGGACTTGGAGAATATCCTCCTGAGCGAGGTATCACAAGCTCAGAAAGATAAGCAGGGGATGTACTCACTCATTAGTGGTCTCTAAACAAACAAACAAGAAAAAAGCTAAGCATGACCAACCACAACCACTGAACAGCTTGGGATCAGAAACACCCTGGACTGACTCTTTGGATCCCACTCCCCCTAGAGGAACCCTAACCCTAACTATAACTATTGTTAAATTTGAAGCTGTGTTTATCAAGTTTCTCCCTTTAAGATATCCTCAATGCTGTATTTTTTAAGAAATTCAATACACATGTGTCTTTTATATAGTAATAGATGTTGATAAATAAATAGATAATAATAAAAAGATATGGAGACTATTACAGAGATCCACAACTGGTAAAAAAATGGAGAGAAAAACTGATTGTGTTGTCCTTACTATAATTGGTAAATCCACAAAGCAACTCTTACACTTAAGTCTTGGGGAGATTCACAGCAGAGAGGCATAGAAATGTTTTTAACAGCCAGAGGGCTATGATGTGGATTGTGAGATTGTAGTAGCACTAATGAGACTCAGAGCCAAATATTGGGGGAAGGCTGAAATATCAGAGAGAGAAAACACTACAGTCAGTTTTCACCCAGCTGTCTTGCAACTTCCTCAAGCTTGCTCTTGGCCTCAGCCTCAATCTTGGTCGCTTTTGAATTGACTGTGGTGCTTCCTCTCTCTGATATTTTATCCTTCCCCCAATATTTGGCTCTGAGTTTCATTTGTGCTACTACATGAGATAGTATTCCCTAGATGTGACAGGGAAAATGCATGCCTAAACTCTCAATAATATGGCTTCCTGGATTTGATCTTCATAATAACAACACCAGTTGATATGCAGAGGTGGGATGAAAATTTCCACAAAATCCCACTCCTAGGTAAAGTCCTATGGATTTGAGCTACTAAGAGAAGCAGAAACTTTCCTCCTGGGAGATGTTTCCACATAAGTTGTTCAAGCAGCTCTGTACAGACAGATGTACATATGAGATAAATTAAGCTGTCTTCTCTCTCTCTCTCTTTCTCTCTCTCTCTCTCTTCCTCCCTCCCTCCTCCCTCTTTCTCTCTCTCCCTCTCTCTCTCTCTCCTTTCTGTGTGTGTTTATGTACATGTGTCTGTGCAATGATATAATGATATTAAGAGGTCATAGATCTTGGAGGAGTGGAGGTACAAAGGAGAAGATAGAGATGATTCTCAAAAAATAAAATAAAACTTGAAATGTTTGATAAGACTCCTGGACTTACTCATTATTAAATTTCCATGAGCAAATGCCAGTATTTTCAAAGTATCTTTCTGTACAAAGAAACATTATTTAAAACAAATAATTAATATATAAAATAGATTAGTTTTAAAAGTTTCAAAAATGATGGAAGATGATACCATCTCTCTTGTCAGAAGGATTATAACATAATAATTATCAAAGATTTTTTCACAAAGATTTTCCACACACACACAGCTATTCTCACAGCTGATAGTTGAGATAAAATATCATAACAATTAAAGATCAAAAGCTATCATAACTAAAACAAGAGCCTTTAAAGAGATGGAGATTCCTGTAACTATTCAAATAATTAAGCTGATACCTAGTAACAAAAGCAGCTATATAAACATTGCAAAAGGAAAAGTATATGTATATATATATATTAGTATCTTTTATAAATACAAATATAACATCTTCAAGAAATAATTGCCAAAGAGATTTTTACCAAAAATTTTTCTGTAAGTTTGCTAGGCAGGCAAAACAGTTTTAAAATTCACAAGTCAGTTCACATATTTCAGTACTTCAATAAAGTGAAGGTAAACATATGCCAATCAATAAGAAAAATGCATATCATAAAATATAGCACTCATTCATTATAAAATAATCATCAAACTTAAAAACAGAGAACAAATTTCTTCAACATGCTGAGAAACATCTACCATGAATATTGTCTTAATATTGAGAAAATATCAGTTTTTCTTTCCTAACAGAGATGCTTATAACTGTCATTCTGTAATTTGTGCTGTGGGATAACCTGAGTTCCAGGAATAATGTACAAGTTCTCACCAATTAATTTTGGGTGTTAATTTAGTATGCAAAACTAAGGCCAGAAAGTTATATGACTGCTTAACTCTTGAAAATGAGTTTTTTTAAAAAAGTCCTATAATTTTGATACTTCTGTACATGTATACTGAAATTTCATACTTAAAAACAATGAATGGTGAGTTAATTTTCACGTTTGCAGAAAAATGTTGAAGATAAGCAAGAGGAGGCTATATTGACCCATACAATAATGTGTTAGTATTGGAAACTTTTAGGAAATTAATTTATACATAATATATATTGGCTTAGTAAATTTAAAATATGTACAGATATTTATGTATACTTACTTACATTTGTGTGCTCATGTATATTTTCTTGCTTTGGGGTAAACACTATTCTAGAGTTGATGACCCCTAAAATGCCAATAATTGTACATAATTCCTGGAATTTACCCTCTACCACAGAAAAATGAGGCCCTTTTAAAAAATGTATTATTTTAAGACCAAGAAAGACAATATACAAGAATAGTCCAATGCATCATATAATGCAAAAAAGTAAAAATCACTATTAAAAAATAATCATCATTTATAGGAGTCTAAAGGGTATAGAGGATAGCTAGCTATAAGCTACCCTAGTTATCACATGAATTCTCCCCAGGATGAAACTATTTGAAAAGTCAAGTAAATCAGTATTAAGTCTTGAGACAAACGATAAAACAAACATCTGTGAATCAAAATGTATGCAGAAAAATTATTTATTAAATAGAGAGAAAATCAAATCTCTCCTGCAGAACAATTTCAAATCAAATAGATAGTATTCTCAAACAAAGGATTTAAGTCAAACCTTTTTAAATGCAGGTTGTACATACTAATTTCCTTCCAAAAAATATAGCATAGGTTAAAAGTAAAAAAGAAAAAAAAAGAGCGACTTAGCTTTGTAAGTAGCCTATTCCTTCAAATAAACCTTCAAATAAACTTTTGAAGCTATGTTTGCTTTCTCCCCAGGTAAATGCAGAATGTATCTTAAAAAAATGTTCCTCTGTTTTGTTTGTGTTTGTGTTTTCAGAAGAAGAATGTTTTTGAACTACCTTTGACCTGTTTGTTCTTTTCCTATTTCAGTGTTCACCAATTTAAATATATTTCACATCATTATGTAGCTCTGAGTTTAAATGCTAGTTTGGCTCTTTTTTCTATATTGAATAAACATTTAGAAAATATTGCTGACATTATTTCTGAAAGGAGTACTGTGATTTCCTGGAGTATTTTACCTTTTGAACTTGCTTTCATTGGAACATTGATGTTTATTATCATTAATAAAAATAAATTTATTCAAGTTTTATTTCTTTAATCACGTACTTCCCTTGCCATTTTTATATTTAAGAAATCCTCACTTGAACTTATACATATCTCTCAGCAACTCATGGCACTTTCTCTAAAACTGGCCACATACTAGATCATAAAGCAAATATCTTTACTTCTTAAAAAAAAAGGCTTATGCATGTTTATTGAAATTTGCTTATACAACAACTCTTAATGCAAAGTATATCTTTATCTTTCTAATCAAAGTAAAGCAGCAGGTTTCTAAATAGGTTCTATATTTTTAATTTGTCTAAACAGCATGGATTAGTTATGAAGATATTATGTTAAAAGCAAGAAAATATTTTTTGTATTTAAAAGTTTTTCCTTTTGATATTTAGAGAATAATTTGTTTGCTAAGGTATAATCACAACTTTCAATAATACAATGGCCACAAAAGCATAAACCATAGAATACATGATTGATAAGGTTGACTTCACTCAAACTAACAACCTGTAAGGTCAAATACAATGTCAAAAGGATGAGAATGAAAGTTATAGACTGGTAGAAAGCAATAGTAAAGGACATATCTGATAGAAGCTTTATCCAAGAACTACAAAAGGTCCTTTAAATTGGGAATGCAAGCAAACAATCAATCCTAAAAAAATTATCTGGAGACTTTAACTCCTATCTCAATAAAGAAGATAAACAGATGGCAAAAATAGCCATGAAAATCCTCATTTTAAGTCATTAGGAAAATCAAAATGAAAACTGTGAAAAGTCCAGCTATTCATCGTTATGAAAGATTCAAATTCCATAGTCGTGGCCCACGAGTGCTGACAAGGATGAAGAGCAGCAGGAACATGTTAGTGAGATGCAAAATGATACAGTCTGTTGGAAGACAGTTTGGCAGTTTCTCACAAGGTACAATGTTTACTTACCAAATGATCTTTCAATCATACTGTTTGGAAAAAAAATTCACAGTTCTTGAGTGTTTACATTCATGCAAAACATCCTGCACATGATTATTTATTGTATTTTCAATGTCACAAACTTCCTGTCGTTATTGCTGTTGATACAGCCCACTAAGTCTGAAGATAGTATTGACATTTGTTTTCATTCATGATATTTAATTGTTCTTAATGATTTTTCAAAAGTTGCATGTTAGATATGTGTTATTTCATTCCCAAGTATATGGTGTATTTCAGCTCTTTTATCATTGTTGACTATTTTCATTTTATTCAATTCTGAGAACATACTTTATGTGATGTTTGCTCTTTAATATGTATTAGGCTGTGTTTTATGTTCCAGAAGATGATACATTATGATACATGTTCCATGTAAATTTGAAGATAGTGAATATTTTTGTACTCTTGCATAGAGCTTTTCTATGTGTCCTATACATGATGTGAGGAATTGTCTTAATGAGTGTTGTTGCTGCAGAGTTCTGCCGTCTTGCTTCATTGAGGTCATTCCAGAAAATTCCTTCATCTTTTCAATCCATAAATAACCAAAGATTTTTCTTTCTCTATTTCAGATCAAATTTCAAATTTGCATTTCAGATTATGAACTGATATATCTATTTTTTCAAAAATATAACAATTCCAAAAAATAAAAAATTTCAATTATCATATTAGACATATAAATGAATCATTACTGTTTAATAAGCTAATACAGGTGGAGTACACAGACCATGTCTTGGATAAAATTTCTCATTGTTCAAAGATAAGTATAAATATACTGCATTTCTATGACTTACTATAAATTAAATATAAAGTACAGTCTTACATTACTAAAAAAAATCCTTATGAGATGTTTAAAATATTTGAATACTAAATATTTCATAAACTTTGTCTTTAATAGTTTTATGCCACTGTAGCTTGTGGAGTGATTTGGATGTACGGGTTATTCAAAATTCTGTCCAGGATAACAATGCAAGACTGAAGAAATTGTCTCAACATAAAATCTATATTTAAGACTATGGAAATTGCTCCAAACTTAAATGAAGAAATTCCAAAGTTGTGAAAGCAACAAAAGAACCATGAGTCCCAACATCCTTGCTTTACTATGAGATCTCTTTCTACCCAGATGTGTTATGCTGACATGTTTCATTTATTATATTGACATTGTTGTTTTCTCTGTACTAAGAACTGTAGAATGTAACTTCTGAAAAAAATCCTCTAGTTATGTAAAGTTCTCAATAATTTGTTCTTTTTAAATATTAATTCCAAGTTCAAATAAAATATAAGTAAAATAAATATCAGGATGCTTAAATTTCATCATCTTTAAGAGATTCTCAATACCAGAGGCTTCCTCAGCTAAATGACTGAGAGAAAACACTAAAGCAAGTGCACATTCACTCACAAGGAAAAAACTTACTAATTAAAATGGAAGTTAATATTGAATTGCAAAATAAAATCATTTCATAAATTATATAAGGATTTTATTATTCTTATTATATCTATTAATATATTTAAATTTATATAATTAATAGATTCAACAGATAATTTCTGTATATTTGATAATCTCCTATAATTTTAATATTTTATTTTAGTATTTACACTTATCACAATTAAGAAGCAATATTAACAACTTGAAATGGATTAAAGTTCCTTATTTATTAGGAAAGATTCAGGTTTTGCCTATAATTTTTCCTATTTCTGGCGCTGTGCAGAATACCAGATTTATCAAGTTAACATATCCTTAAGCAGCATGAAACCTCTCTCAGAATGCAAGTGTTTGGTGATCTTGACATACTGCAGGCATATTGGGTATGTATATTTTAGAATATAGACTTCACCATGCCCAATTCTTTTCCAGTTTTCATATTTAACCCTTCTAAATAAAGTCACTAGTTATAGGAATATTGAGTTTCATCATTCATATGATGATGACTAAAAAAATTGCTATTCTGCAATAGAGAGACACTTAAGTCAGCACAAATATGCAAACATATATAGCTTATATTTTAATCTAATTTTACTTATTTGTTAATTGAATCTTCTGACAGAGCTAAAAAGACTACCATGTTTGGCTGTTGTCTCTGTGACAGACTCCCAAAATTTTCATTTTGATAACTTTATTATAATAAGGTAATAAAATATATGTTGGGATTAACTTGCAGGTTTCAAGTCCTAGAATAATCTATCTCTTCTTACAATGCCAATTTATGTAAGTAATGTGAATCCTTATATATATATATATTAATTATTTACAACATGTACTACAGACAATAACAAAGAACCATCCAGTATGTAATAAGTCTTTCAAGTTCAGAAAAAGATTGAAATACTTTTACATGAATCTCCCAATATAATATAGGCTATATTGAAAGATTGTCAAAAATTATATATTTGTTTATTAAGACTCTCATGGGTTGCAATGAATAATCAGTTTACATTTATAGCTGACAGTTTTCTCCTACAACAATGAAGATTTTCCTTTACATTTTCCTCCTACAACAATTTAAAATTAGTTATTTCATAGTCTTCAGGTTTATATATTTCACTTTAATACAGTAGCAGGATGACATGATTGATTGTCAGTGATGCAATAGAGAAAAAAAATAAACAGCAAAAGTGACTTTGCAGGGTCCATACTTTCTTAATTATGTGAATGTTCTATTTTACAAATCAATATTTGTAACAGGTATATATATTAACTACCCTTGTCTTAGACAGAACAATAATAACATAATGCTTATTTGACTATTTTACTCTTCAGTATATTTTATCTTTGTTTAAAATAGTACTTGAAAACTAATGTCCATATTTTCATATGACTTTTGTAGCTATTGTTCTTTTATTATTATTATATATACAGTGTGCTACCTGCACATATGCCTGCATGCCATTATAGATGGTTGTGAGCCACCATGTGGTTGCTGGGAATTGAACGCTGGATCTCTGGAAGAGCAGTCAGTGCTCTTAACCTCTGAGCCATCTCTCCAACCCCGGCTATTTTTCTTTAAATAATTCATTAGCTTAAATTCAGTCTATTCTTTGTGTTTCTTTATCTATCTCCTATTTGAATATTTTCCTCAAAAATAACATACAAACAAATTTTATTGGTTTTATTAGATGATACCTCATTAATCAGCATATTTTATAGATCAAGTAATATATGCTTCTACTCAAATAATGATTACTACCCATGATGTCTTTAAAATGAAAAAAATAAATAAGTCTCAGAGCCTTGTGGCTCTTGTAATTAATTTATGAAAATATAAAATGATTTTGTTTTACCTTTTTATTCTGCCTAAATAACATTGTTAGCAAATAATATAGAAAACATTGCCCTTTATCATTTTCGAGATACATTAGTACTTCCAGCCTATAGTCTTTAAGAAAATCCTTGTAAATGGACATAAACAGAAAACAGCTCACTAAATTAGTTAAGAAATATATATGGGCACTATTTGATTCCTTTAATTGTTCATTACTGGTTTATTTCTGTTTTCTTGAACCACCAAGTTTACAATAAATTGTAGTACAAAATCATGTGTCAGTTTAATATATCAATCGATTAAGGAGTCACTCTCAAGTAAAGTAGATTAGCCACAGCACAACAGGACTTTAAAATCAGGATCTTTCCAATTTGTCCATATGCTCCTCCTCACTGTAGATAACCATGAAGAAGAGATCTCAAAATTCACTCAGGATGAATAAAGCTGAATGTGAGTCCTGTATATTCTCTAGGATTGACAATGGATATTATTTTCTTCATCTTACTGTACAGATATTGATTTCTCTCTGCTATTACATAGCCTCATTACATAAATGTACTATCCTAGTACTTAGCAGTACTTGATTCCCTAATCACCTTTCAATGCAAATGTGATCATGTGAGTATGTCCCTAGAGAAATAAGTTGAATGTGTCATTTGTACAACTTGTCATGGAATTTTATGAAGTGTGTTGAAATGAATTATTTTACTTTATTTATCAATCACCTGAAAACCAGGAATCAGAAGTTCTACACAATGTTAGGTGTACAAATGTGAAATTGCTGTTTCAATGTCAAAGCATAGAGACAACTATAAACACTCAGTGTTACATGTATAAAAAATAACTAGCTGCCTCCCATGGCTAAGGACTTTTGCTCCAACGTTAAGTATGTTTAGTTTCTCTATCTCTTAATACAAATGAGTTTTCTGGGGCAAAATATATTTATTATTCATAAATGTATCATAAAAGTTAACTATTGTCTCTGTTGCTATTGTATTATTACCTCTATAGTACCCTGTTATCTTATGGAGTCATATACACATGAGTGTATTCATAGGTGTACATATGTGTGTATGAATCACAAATTGTGTATGAATACATATCTATAAGTATATTTTCATGAATTAATTGCTATATTAATAATCTCAATGTTATTTATAATGATACCTTCCTCTCTAATAACCCAGCACTGGCATCCTTCTAAGTGACTTGTGTTCATTGTTTGTAATGTTTTACTGTAACACTGAAAAATGTCTCAACTACCAAATGCAGTATGTATATAAAGTAGTTCTAATTCCTTAGCTTGTATTACCAAATACCACAATATTAACGAGAATATAACTTATGTATAATTCCATTTAACCTTGCTGTTTTCATTCATTTCCAAAGGGAGACATCAGCACCTCATCCTTTAAATTTATTGAGTAAATTAGTTCTCATATTTCTAATAAACTTAGAGGCATCTCCGTTTATTGCATGTGTTTCCCCACTGTGATCTCTGAACTATGCTGTGCTTTTCAGTTATATGAATTTCTACATAATTATGCAATAAATGTAATAGAGTATAATATTTAATGGTATATGTAGCATCATACGTGTTATACATACACATATATATATACATATATACATATTATGAAAATTAATTCACTTTGTTTGACAATGCCCCTAACAAGAATCATAGACTAAAAAAAACATAGAACCTAGATCCAGTCATGAGAAACATCCCTTTTTGAAAGTTTAGTCAAAATAGTTCAGGGGATTTCAAAAACAGTGTAAATGATTGATATACCCCTTGATTGTCTCTCAGGGATTAATGCTCAACCCCTATTGCTAATGGCACCACACAGGATTCAGATAACTTAAGCAGGAACTAACATTTTTCCCACTGTCTAGTTTCCAAGGTTTTATAAATACTATGCAAGGTGCTAAGGAAGATAAGTAATTAAACAGTTCTACTCTGATACAATATCTAGAAACAATGGCAATTACTAGAGTAAAATGATATAATAAAGGAGTAAGAAGTGACAATCACATCAGTGGCAGTCAGCAGCTGTCTAATTGGACTTATGGCCCACTCAACAGAAAGAAAATGCCTGCCCTAGCCACCTTTGTTTAGGATCATAAGGTGATGAATTTTAGAAGAATCTACTTCTACCTCTTTATTAAACTAACTTTCATTACTATATTCTATTTCTAATTATCTTCCTTTAAAAATTAATTTGCATTTTATGCCTTATAGGTATAATTGTGCAATTACCATTAACAGATTCATGAGGAGGAATTTCTAGATAGACATAAAAAAATGCTGTGGTTCAGGCAATATTTGTTTAGGGGAAGTCACTGGAGAATTTACATAATTATGTAATATGAACTTATTTTTCAGAAATTTTAAGTTCCTATTGCTAGATTAACAATAACATGACTTAAAGCAACTTGGGGAGTGGAAGGTTTATTTCATAGTATATACAGCACGAAGACTAAACCCAAGCATAAATAGTGTAAAATACTGTAATTTGTGACCTATAATCATCATGAATTTGTTTACCACAGTTGGGAATCCAGAATCAAAACCACAGTGGTCTTAGAGTCTGGTAATAACCTTCTCCCAAGCTTATGAATGGCATCCTTCTACTGTGTTCTTGTAGAGCAGAAAAACTCTTAGCACATTGCTACTTCATTTGTAACTGCAGTAATCTCATACAGTACCTGCACATTGGTAATTAGATTACCACAGATGACTTTTCTGAAGACAAAAGCATTTACAGTCTGATGGTTATAAATTCACCCTTCTCAAGTTTCTTTTTTTTTTTAAATGCCTGACATCTAGCCTAACCCACTTTAAATATCCTATTTTTAATATCCCTCCAAGTAGTCTGTCCTGAAAAATTCTGTAATCTGCTTACTCTCATCTGTCTTAAACTTAAAATTGCATATTAGATCTTCCTTGACTGGAAATGAGACATCTATTAAAAAGACCTTCAAATAATGATATATGGAAACATTAATTAATTTCCTTTAAGTGATAGAAGCAATAAATTCAGCTAATTGGCAGGAGAAGGATATATGAAACACATTTAAAATCTTACAGAAGAAAATTTTTAAAATTAATTAGAAAGATATAATTAGGAGTTTGGAAAATTGGATATGTGAAAGTGAAGTTGGATATCATGGCTAATATTCTATTAATATTGAAATTATTTAGGGACAAGTATAATACCAAATTAAATATAAATAGAACAAAGTTTGATAAAATAATTTATTTCAAAACTTGGCATTATCAGAACTATATAATATTGGTATGACTTGGTATCATCAAAACTATATAATGCTTGTGTAACACATAAATTATGTATATGTTTATACATATATTCAGCCATGCATTTATATGTTAATAAAATTTTACAGTATTAAAAGCATATAAGTGGTGAAGAAAATGGAGAAAGGGAATGCGATATAGCAATAAAGAAATACATGTGGAGTTCTGTAGAGTTCTGCTTTTGATTTTATTTGGAACTTTTTCTATTGTAATTGTGCAATAAAGTATGAAAGATTATTTTTGCTTTGAGCTCTGAATTTCTGAGTTTTGTAAAGAATTCAAGCCTCAAAATTTTACATGGGGAAGAAAAAAATTAGTACCAAAATTTCATACTACAAAAAAATACAACTATATCAAATTACAGAAGTATGATAACATATGTTGTCAGTGAGGTCTAATCCATGAGATGTTAGCAACACTATACAACATATTAAGTTTATAATTGATGAGATTCAACTATAACAATATAAAGATAACATTCAGAAAAAATATGATTATTGTCCAGTGCATAGCACTGAAAACAAAAGGTATATTGATGTTGACAAATTAAACACTTCATATCCAATACCCCTTAAGTTATGGAAGTATCTTCTGAACACTCTAGTATAAGAATCTAAAGACAACAATGGAACTTTACATGTTATCTTCAAAATTTCAGTTCAATTTTTATTGTAACTTTCAAACTTATATCTTTTTGATCTTTTGTCTACCCTCTCCCCAAATGAAATTTGTTTTAATGTTCAAAAAAGTTTCTGGAAAGAAGAAACATCACTATAAGGATGTAGGAAGTAATAAATTTTCCCTTGTTGCCTCTGCATTCTTTGTTGTCTGTTTGTTACAATATTAAAAATGGCCTGAAAAAACAGATATGAGTTCAGTTGTATGTGCACATTGGTAAACCAACTACATTGAGACAATTCCATAGTGGTCCATTGGGTGGACAGAAACTAATTCAAATTCAGCTTGGCTACCACATTTTGTTCATGGTATATAATAAGATTTCCGGTACCCTGGCTAAGAATAAAGAGATATGTACTTAAATCATACTACATTGCACTTCAAAAGGTTTTTTATCTCACCTAATTTAAGATTCATAACGAAAGCCAGGCTATGATTTTATTCTGACATTTCATCTGCTTAGCATAAGGAAGAGTCATCATGACCTCAGAATCTGAGCCAGCAACAGTCACTCAGCAATCTAATTTTATACTCAGTGGGTTAGAATAGTTTTCATCATTCTGGAAATGCTTGTATTCATCTAGGAAACACTAATTCTTATATTTTATCTTCAGAAATAGACAGTGGTATAGCAGTGATAATATAGATTAATATTAAGTGTACTTAATTGTCAAAAATGCAAATTAAAACTTGTTAATGAGAATAATCCACTTTAGGTATTTTGCCAGCTGTGTAGTAGCACATGTTCCTGAGTGCAACATTTTCAGAATATATGCTTCTTCAAGTTTCCCTGATTAAGTGAATCAGATGTACTTAAAATGCAATTTGCACTACTCAACTCCAGATTGATCTATAACACAGCTTGGAGTGTTTAACTGTCAGAAATTGCCATTTTTATGTTCCTTTTACAAATGCTGATGTACTTAATATTCCTCCTTTTAAGATGCCTTAACATTAAGCAGCTTGATTTGGCATACATAAAGCAGATAAAAGTAGATTAAGACATATGTTTAAAAACAACTATTTATGAAACTGGGTATACTACAGATTGGTGGACAGGATACATATTTTGAGTTATTAATTCTTCTATAATAGATATCAGGTTTGAGGCGTGTTTGGCATCAACTATAACATGAAGAATTTTCATGTAAGACTTTTAACAAGAATTGGTACAGGATAGTAAATTACTAAATGAAAATTCCAGTCCAAGTTATACATACTGAAAATCACAGAGTTCACTATTAAGACCTTTTCACTGTTCTTTTCCCAAATCATTTGGGTGCCATAAATGATTCGATTCGGAAACCCAAAGGAGGGTGGCCTAACTGCCTCACCACAGTAACCACAGAAATAGCTCAATCTAATCAAAACTCCAGATAACGCAGTTGAAGCCTGATGCTCAAACTTGTTTTATTCTCTAAAGTAATGTGCAGTGGTTTTCTCTAATTATTGTTTTTAATCTTATGCCTCTCAGCAGTGCTTTTAAAAGTCTCTCTTAAAGATGATGAGGTCAAAGACAGTTATGACATTTATTAATACTGTTTAAAAGGTCAAATCCATTGAGCATGTGAAGCATGAAATAAAATAGCTTCTGATGGTAAATGTATTAATGCCTTAGTGTTCACTGTAATGTTGAACTGAAGTATATTATGTCACTGGGGCTACAGGTATAAAAAGGCATAGAATATCACAGACATGCACTGAACAAGATTAATAGTTCCCCAAATGTAATTTACAGGAAATGCTTGTTCCCAAGGACATTGTAGGTTGCCTGCCAGCCCAGTTCTCTCTGTTGAATTAGTTTATGTTATTTAATTTATTTACATACTGCCTAATTCCAAAAGTGATTTGTTTTTAAAGTACATGCAAAGAGAATCACTGAGTAGATGAGCACTTTAGAACTAAAAACTCAAAATATGCAAAATATAGTAATGGATATGGGTATTTTATTATTGTCAGAACTGATGTCTAAATTTGTATGATTTTGTAAATGCAAAAGAAAATCTACAGAAGAAATAGTCATTGTGTAATTGACTCTACTTGAAGCATGAAGAAAGAACAGGTCAAAATTAGTACTGAGCCTGTGGTTGAGTTCAACCTTGTGCAAGACTAAGAAATGGCAGAAAGAAGGTGTTACAGAGAGAGGGGAAAATAGATGTAAAGCAAATTATTTCAGATAGTTCATGGAAAACAGAACTCTTCAAAGAATGTTAAATACTCTTTAAGAAACACCTACATAAGGTGAGGGGCAAAATAACAAAAGTGTGATCTTTGTTAAGCATTATGTGTCTTGGCATTTAAAATATTACTTTCCACTATTACTGTGGAAAAGACATTACCCTGGAAAAATGAAAGAATGTTGTTTATATATGAACCCAAACTAAGTTATTATGAGATGAAAAAGAGTTCCAATGAGAAAGGAAATGTTAAGCCCATCAATTTGAAGTACAACATAGAGGGTTTTTAGTAGCTTGTTCAGAGCCCCCCAAAAGTTATATATCATGGAGAATGGCCTGAGAGAAATGTAGTATTATCTACCATTAGTAGTTTTTTAAAAAAAAAAAAAATTCAGAAAATTCTAAACTGTTACAAAAATGCAACATACATTTTAGAAATTAAGCAAGTTGGTAAGAAAACAGTAATAACAAAGACAATGAGAAAAATAGAGCTTCTGTCCATGTTTAGGAAACACAACAGACAATATCCTGCCTATATTTCTTCTAACTCTAGATTATTCTTGGTATTTTGATGTGTGTGTTTGTGTGTGTGTGTGTGTTTCTTTTTAGCCACTTAATTTTATGATAATTTCCCAACACTTAAGGTATTTTCGATGTTCTTTAAAAATGTTAAAATAGATACCTTTGATATTTATCTTTTTGTAGGCTTCCAATCCAAGTGTCATTACCATTATTTATTTCATTTATCTATAATAGCTAATTTTATAAAGCTATCTTTAAACTTTAATTTGGTTTTATTTGTTATTTATATAATTTTATTGAATAAACCAACCTGACACTGAATGTCATATATACTTAATTTTATAAATAAATTCTTTATAATTCCCACTTTCCAAGTTTCTCCAAACTTTATCTGAAATATGGTAACCACAATTTTTAGGAACTGAACAAAAGAAATTAAGAAGTCTTCAAGGCTGAATTTGGTCCTGGCACACAAAACATAAGCAGCATTCACTGAAGTAACTTAATTTTTATGTATTTGTGGTAGCCTTCCATGCCCTAATGATTCTGATGTTTATTTCACTGTTTATTTGTACATAAATTTCCATTCTATGATGTTCAGAATCAATGTAGAGATAGATAAAGAATATTAAAAAATGGTCTTTGTTAGGAGTTATCACATTAAACATAGAAAGAAACTTTCAAACATGAAACTTGTTTTGACTTGTAGCTCAATGGAGATCTTTACCCTCTCATCTACCTTTCTAGTATTTATATATAAAGCTTCTCATGTCCCTGTATGCTCTTCTTTAGCTGAATTAATTTCCTCAGTTAAATGCATTTTACAGACTCATTGTAACTCTTGTGAAGCAGGAATTATTTTAAGATATTTGAGGATTTTAAAATTATTGAAGCTTTTGAGAATAATTTCACTTGTGTTAGAAGATATTTTTGCCATTATTTATACTTTTATTGTGTTTGTATCAAGTGTGTAGTTCATTTGGGCTGTGCTATGACTTTCTACCTAACTAGTGTGTTTCTGACCCTCTTTGTACAGTGTTCAGTGTTGAATCAGAAAAGGCATTGCATTGTTCATGTTTTGCATAGTTCTTATGGTTTCTATCAGCTTTACTATTGATAGTAGCTAAGATTTATGTTCATATCTCAGCTGTGATCATAAAATTTTGCTTTTCTTTTTATATCTTTAAATTTTGGCACTTTGCATTTAGAAGCAAAGTCAGTATCTCCACAAATATTTAGTAGTGTTTGCTCCCAACACTTTCTTCTTCTTCTAAAGTGGGTCGTTCTTCACTTCTAACATTTTTCATATGAAACCAGAGATTTTTAGATTATAGTATCAAATTTTTTTTATATTTGTATTGCATAATTTTGTCCTTCAGCATATCTCTATTGTTACTTGAAATATAGCCCTTGTGAATGCAAAACATTTAACTCATTCATTTTTATCTATTCTGATGGTCCTTTCCATTAACTAAATTTATGTTTAATATTTAAGTTATTTACCATTATGGGTAGTTTTAATTCTGTCCTCTTGTTATTTATTTTCTAATTATTACACATACTATTTATTTTTTTTACTCTTGTTCTTTTCTCTGAATGATAATGTATTTTATCTTTCTATTTATATGCTGTATGTATATTTTATGTTATTTACTTAGTAGATACTTATGATATAGAATTAAACTATCAAACTTTGGCTAATTCTAGTCTGTCTTTTAGTTACATTCTTTTCTTTTTTTGGAAATGAAGTTTAATTGTGTAGCATAGACTGTCCTGTAGCTCAATGTGTAGAACAGGTTTCCTTCAACCTCTTGGGAAACCTTCCTTCTTCTGCTTGTTCGGTTTTATGGTTACAGACATGAGCAACTATATTTAGCAATTGTTTCATGATTTCTCAAACAACATAAAAACCTTATGGAAGTGTCAATATGTGTACTACTTCCCAGACTTTATTCTTGTTCATTAATATTCTTTAAAATGCCTAGAGGATTATACAACACAATTAACTACATTTTATTTGCACATACATAAATTTGGGCACACACCTTTTACTTTGCATATATATGCATATATTCATTTATTGTTACTAATTTATTTCTGCACTAGTAAGTTGACTTGTAGTATTTTGAATTCTACATGACATTTGTCTCATCTACAAGTTCTATCCAATTGTTGAGTCTCAAAATTATAGTAACCTTACCCCACAAAGGATAAGAAGAATACAATTAGAGCACTAGCCCCTCTTATCTCCCTCCAAATAAACTGCAATGGTACAGATGAATATCCATTGTAAACCTTAAATACCAGGAAGAAAGACAGTCAAGATAAAATGAATATATAATGACAATACCAAGAAAGACTGAAAATAACACAGCCATACAATTTGAGCTGAGGAAAAATATAAGTCTAACATTAAGAAACAGCTAAACCAATCCTCCCATTTGGGACTCCTAAACAAATGGTGTTTCAGCTCTCCTGTGCTCTTTATTGATATAGGCTGATAAGTTTCTTTTTCTTTACTAAATAAAGGTAAAGAATTTGCTTTGTTTTTCCAGGGCCTGGGGATAATTAGGTTTTTAATAAATTAAATATCAGAAACTTAAAATTTACATGATATAGTGATATAGTTTCAATTTTATCCTTATTATACACAATATGGTGATCAGAAAGGAAGTGCTGAGGAAAACAAATACACACATTTAGGCGTGTATAATAAAGGTTTGATGTTACGATTCTTACAGTTCCTTGAAGTCATCAGGAAATGCAAAAATAATTCCCATCCTAAACACAAGAGTGTTGAATTGCCACAAACAAAATTTTTAAGGCTTGTATGAGTGAACAGGGAAAAAAAAGCAATTCATCAAAGAGATCAAAGCAAGTATTTTATTTTTAAAATATAAGTAAAATAAAATTGGGCATTTTCAACTGCCATGTGGGTGCTGGGAATCGAACCCGGGTCCTCTGGAAGAGCAGACGGTGCTCTTAACCGCTGAGCCATCTCTCCAGCCCCCGGGCATTTTTAAAAAACACTAAGAATCATTGTGCTTTAGGAAAAAGTCAACACAAAAACTAAAGTCTGAAAATAAGGTTTGAGTGTAAACCAAGATAGAACCATGTAAGAGAGGACATTTCAAGGAGACTAAAATAGTTCCAGATAAGTAGGGTTCCTAATCACACAAATTCTATTTGTTATATAATAAAAACTTGGAGCCAGATATCAGGGAAAAGCTGAAATATCAGAGAAATTGAAAAACAAACCATAGCTCTTCTAACCCAGCCAACTCCTCAGGCCTGTCTCCAGGAATTTTCTGACTCTAAGCTTCTCTCTCCTCAGCTGACAAGAGAAATGGCAAGGGAAGCTGAACTCCCCTCTTCTCTCTCTCCACCAAGTTATCTTACTTCCCCACTCAACTTTTCTAGAGCTAGGATTACAGGTGTGTGCCACCACTGCCTGGATCTGTTAGGCCTTGAACTGACAAGGATACAGAAGGAAGAATCCTGAGTGATAGGATTAAAGGCATGGGTCACCACACTCTGACCTCCACTCTGTCTTGGAACTGTGTGTAGTTCTAGCCTCTGATATTCCAGAGTATTTTTATTAAATGTACATTATATCACTACAGTCCCTGTTTCACTGTCCCTTATAAAAGAAAATACAAGTAAAGAAATTACAACTCAAAATGAAAATAAATAAAATTAAAATAAATAAAAAATAAAACAAAAAGTCATGGCTACTACTAGAAGAAAGTCTGAAGACTAGAGTCAAGACCACTAAAATGGGAGTTATGGAACACATCTCTTCTGCCCTATCAGCATCCTTTCTCCAAATTCTACTCTCTGAGGAGCAGCAGGCTGGCCATGGCCTGCTCATCACTAGGTATTGCTGGTATTAATTATAACACTATCCAGATGCTGCTCATTTTAACTTATTGTCTCCACCCTGACTGTTTATAATTTTTTGAAAGTTATTCTTTGATAATCTCATACAAGCACGCTTGCAGTAACAATCTCATTATTCAAGGTTACCACTCTATTGTCTACTCTCTACCTCTATCAATTCTGTTTCTCAATAAGTTTTTCTACATTCATGCTTTTGGTTTTGGGCTATGATCTATGGCATTTAAGAAGGTCTTTTATGCAATTATGGGTTTATAACCATCTGTTAGAGTCTGATGGACTCACCAATAGATACACATCAGAAAACAATAATCGACCCTCTCCCAGAATCTATCAGTAAGCAATAGTTAAGTAGAGAATGATAGGCCCCTCCAAATGCCTTCCTAATCCACGACAGATGGTTGTTAGGGCTTGTATTATGCAGGTCCAGTGCATGTACTCTCACAATGGCTACATCATGCCCACAAGATAGTTTTGACACCTGAATTTTAAAGACAGACACAGGCTAAGAGTAAAGGGTTGGGAAAAGATTTTCCAATCAAATGGGTCTAAGAAACAAGCTGGTGTAGACTTTCTGATATCTAATAAAATAGACTTTAAACTAAAATAAAAAAAAAAGATAACAGGAATGTCACTACTTATTCATCTCAGGAAAAACTCACCAAAATCTCAATCCTGAATATCTATGCCCCCAATACAAGGGCACTTAAATATGTAAAAGAAGCATTTCTAAAGCTTAAACCCCATATCAAACCTGACACACTAATATCAGGAAACTTCAATGCCCCACTTTAACCCTTGTGTATGTCAACCAGACAGAAACTCAATAGAGAAATAAGTGATTTAGCAGAAGTTATGACCCAAATGCCTGAGTAGATATATACTGAACCTTCCACCCAAACAAAAAGGAATATTTCTCATCACCCCATGGAACTTTCTCTAATATTGACCACATACTAGGTCATAAAGCAAATAGCAATAGGTACCAAAAAATGCGTATACCTTGTACCATTTTAGATCACTAGGGTCTAAAGTTAGAGTTCAACAACATCAAGAATCACAGAAGGCCTACCAACTTATGGAAACTAAGCATCACTTATCTGAACCACCTCTGGGTCAAGGAGGAAATTAAGAAAGAAATCAAAGACTTCCTAGAATTTAATGAAAATGAATGCATGACATACCCAAACTGATGAGATACTATGAAAGCAGTTTTAAGGGGAAAATTCATAGCACAAGATGCCTATAAAAAAGACTAGAGAAATCCCACACAAGAGAACTATCAGCACAGCTGAGAGTTCTAGAACAATTAGAAGCAAACTCACCTAGAAGGAATAGACGACAGGAAATAATCAAACATAGAGCTGAAATCAACACAACGGAAACAAAAAGAACAATACAGAAAATCATTGAGTCAAAGAGTTGGTGCTTTGAGAAAGTCATCAAGATAGATAAACCCTTATACAAACTTACCAAAAAGCAGAGAGAGAGAGAGTATCCAAATCAACAAAATCAGAAATGAGAAGGGGGACAAAACAATACATCACGAGGAAATCCAGAGAATTACCACGTCATACTTTGAAACTCTATATGCCACAAAAAATGGAAAACCTAGAAGAAGTGGACAGATTTCTGGACATGTACCATTTACCAAAATTAAATGAAGATAAGATTAAATACTTAAACAGGCCTATAATTCTAAAGGAAATTGAAGCTCTCCTTAAAAGTCTCCTGAATAAAAAAAGTCCAGGCCAGATTGTTTCAGTGCAGAATTCTACCAGACATACAAAGAAGAGCTAATACCAATACTCCTCAAACTGTTTCATACAGTAGAAACTGAAGGAATATTGCCAAACTCTTTTAATGATGTCACAAATACACTGATACCTAAGCCACACAAAGACGAAAAAAAGAAAAAAGAAAGAGAATTATAGACCAGTTTCCCTCATGAACATTGATGCAAAAATTCTGACAAACAGAATCAAACAATATATAAAAAAAGTTATTCACCATGATGAAGTAGGCTTCATTCCAGAAATGCAATGATGGTTCAACATACGAAAAACCATAAATGTCATCCATCATATAGACAAATTGAAGGAAAAAAAAAAAACAAAAACACATGATCATTTCCTTAGATGCTGAAGAAGCCTTTGACAAAATCCAACATGCCTTCATGATAAAAGTCCTGGAGAGATTAAGATTACAGGGAAAATACCTAAACATAATAAAGGTGATTTACAAAAAGCCAACAGCCAACATCAAACTAAATGGAGAAAAAATCAAAGCAATCGCACTAAAATCAGAAAATAGACAAGGCTATCCCCTCTCCCCTTATCTATTCAACATAGTTCTCAAAGTTTTAGCTAAAGAAATAAGAGAACGAAAGGAGATTAAGGGAATACAAATTGGAAAGGAAGGGGTCAAATTATCTCTATTGCTGATGACGTGATTGTATACCTAAGTGACCAACACAATTCTACCAGAGAACATCAACAGCTGATAAACACCTTCAGAAATGTAGCAGGATACAAGATTAACTCAAAGAAATCAGTAGTACTCTTATACACTAAAGATAAAAGGGCTGAAAAAGAAATAAGGGAAACATCACCTTTTATAATACCTGCAAATAGCATTAAATACCTTGGTGTAACTATAACCAAAGAAGTATCAGATATGTTAGATTAAAATTTTAAAGCTCTGAAGAAAGAAATTGAAGAGGATATCAGAAAATAGAAAGATCTCCCATGTTCCTGGATAGGTAGGATCAACATAGTGAAAATGGCAAACTTACCAAAAGTAACCTACAGATTCAATGCAAATCCCATCAAAATCCCAACACAATTTTTTTACAGACCTTGAAAGAATAATACTGAATTTTATTTGGAATACTAGGAAAGCCAGAATTTTCAAAATAATTTTGCTCAAAAAAAGAACATCAGGAGGCGTCACCATCCTCGACTTCAAGTTATGCTATAGAGCTACAGTAATAAAAACAGCCTGGTACTGGCATAAAAACAGACATGTGGATCAATGGACTCTAATTGAAGACCCCTACATTTACCCTTACACTTATGAACACTTGACTTTTGACAAATAGGCCAAATATATTCAATGGAAAAAAGATAGTATCTTCAACAAATGGTGTTGGCATAACTGAATGGTAGTGTGTAAAAAAAAATGAAAATAGATCCAAACCTATCACCTTGCACAAAACTTAACTCCAAGTGGATTTAAGACCTCAACATAAACCCAGCCACACTGAACTTGATAGAAAAGAAAGTGGGAAACACCCTCCAACAAATTGGCACAGATGACCACTTCCTAAATATGCCACCAGTAGCACAGACACTAAGAACAACAATCAATAAGTGGGACCTCCTAAAACTGAGAAACTTCTGTAAAGCCAAAGACACAGTCAACAAGACCAAATGAAAGTTACGGAATGGGAAAAGATTTTTACCAACCCTACAAGTCACAGAGGATTAATCTCTTAAAATATATAGAGAACTCAAGAAACTAGAGTCCCAAACCCTTAATAACTCAACTAAAAATGGCGTTCAGAAATAAAAAGGGAATTCTCAGCAGAAGCATTAAAAAATAGCTGAAAAGCACTTGAAAAAGTGCTCAACATCTTTAGCCATCAGAGAAATGCAAATCAAAACAACTTTGACATACCACCTTATATATGTCAGATTATCTAAAATTAAAAACACAGATGACAGCCTATGCTGGAGAGGATGCGGAGCAAGGGGAACACTGTTCCATCGTTGGTGGGAGTGTGAACTTGTTCAGCCACTTTGGAATGTAGTATGGCTGTTTCTCAGAAAACTGGGAATCAATCTTCCCAAGGATCCAGCATTACCACTTTTAGGCATATACCCTAAAGATGCACATTTGCACACGCAAAGCATTAGCTCAACTATGTTCATAGCCGTATTATTCATAATAGCAAAAACCTAGAAACAACCTAGATGCCCCTCAACTGAGGAATGGATAAACAAGCTGTGGTACATCTACACAATGGATTATTATTCAGCAGTAAGAAAAAATGATATTCTAAAATTTGCAGTCATATGGATAAATATGGAGAATATCCTCCTGAGTGAGTTAACCCAATCCCAGAAAGACAAGCAGGGGATGTACTCAATCATTAGTGGACTTTAAAAAAATGTAAAAGAGAGAGATGTCATTAGAACATAGGCTAGAACATAGCAAAATGAGACAATGCCTCACTTCTACATTGATAGCCTCTGGCAGGGGTATGGGTGAGGAAAATCTTATTTTCTTTAAGAGTCTGGCCACAGGGAGTTTAATTATGCTTCACTAAGTAAATGAGCAACATGAATGGGCTCATTTTTGTTTTGTAAATGGGGAGGTCATAAGAGTGGACATGATTCATGATAACTGAGCTTGATGGGGTACATGATATATAAACTCCAAATGATAAATATATATAAAAAAATAAAAAAGAAATACTATGATTAATATCATAGTTTACTGGCTTTGTAACTTTTAAAGGCTTTGTTTATTTTTAAGTTTTATGGAATTATCTGATATGTCTTAGTTTTTTAAGGTATAGTAGAATTCTGTAAAGTCCATATTTTCTTGTGTTTATTTGTTATTGTTGCTTTTTATTTTTAGCATGAGTATTTTATTAGTATTTCAAGTAGGTTACAAAGTATGCATTTGTTAAAAATCATTCTTTGAATTTAGGTTTTATTTTGCTATTTAAAAACTCACCATTTCTTTCAGATTCTTCAATTTATTGAAACAAATTTATAATGTATGTCCTTAGGATTTTCTGGAATTTCATTCATATCTGTTATAATGTTTTCCTTTCGATTTCTAGTTTTACTGAAGTGTCTTCCCTTTTTTTGTTTAATCTAGTTAAGAATTTGCCAATCGTGTTTAATCCTTAAAATAATTAATTAATTAAGGAAAGAAAGAAGGAAAAGAAGAAAAATGAGTCAGGAAGAAGAAAGAAACTTTTAACTTCAGCCAAGTTAGTAGCATGCTGAATTTAGTGTTTAAAATCACATAGGTTTTTTTTGTTGCTGTTGTTGTTGTTATTGTTGTTGTTTTCACATAATTAATAACAGAAGCTGAGGAATGATGCAATTCCTGGAAGTTACATAAATTTTTACCACTCAAGCTCACATAAGAAAAGTGAATGTAAAGAAATAGTCTAGTATCTGTTTACATACTAATTTTCTTCAACAAGTAATTTACAATGTTTTGCTAAAATTTTTCTTTACATCAAATTAAAAATAAACTATCAATAAAGAAAACTTATAAAACCCCAGAAAGTAAAAAAGAAAATTTCTAATAATTTTAACATTTGTGAGATTAATTTGATATTAAATATTCCATGAGCAAACATAAAAACACATATGAAGTTATTTGTATTTTTATTTTCTTTTATATCATTTCAGAGAAGGAGATTGCAGAACGATCTTCCAAAGAGGATGAGATGAAAGATTACTTAATAAGATAATAGAAACAAGGAGGATAGTGGCTGCTGGAGTCTGTGTTCTGGCTCCAAGTCTGAGTAAAGGATAAAAAGATTAAAGTGATAAGAATGAGATACCAGCCACAAAGCATACCAGCCACAAAGTGAAGAACAGTAACAGTGATCTATCTATAGGCTGCGAAACAGTGATTGAGTCCAAATCACTTGGAAAATGATTTAGAGCAATGACATAGCAAAACCTCCATGAAATGCAATGCATCAGTAAACCAAAATAAGCAGAACATACTAGACTATATTAAAAGATAAAAATCAATATTGGGTAATATGCTAGATATTTGAATAGTCAAATATTCTTAAAGTATATTTCCCTTATGTATATGGAAAAGGAGACTGACCAGCAAAGAGAAAAACTGAACAAGACTCAGACTGATACAAAGATGGGGGAAAATGCAGTAAAAATAAATGTGAAAACGCTGGTGAAATTTTAAAACTGAGAAAATTGCACAAAAGTTAATTTTTTGTCTGTTAGTAAAACAAAGTAAAGATGCTCTCAAATGTGAGAAAACTCAGAGAGAGCATCTTCCACTTTGTTGGGAAAAATCTACATGCTGAAATTTTGCAAATCAATAGGCAGTTAAAGTACAAAATTTAGAAACAGGAAAGACATACACAAGATTTGAAAATATGTGCAATCACATAAACAAAAAATTCTGATTATAAAACAAGAGCAATTCTTACCTGAAAAGAAAAATGGTCTAAATTCTAACCAGCTGAAAATATAACTTATAAAATTATTAGTTGCATAGAGGAAGATATTAGAGTAAGGATTGTAGTGGTACTAATTTATCTTCTATAGAGAATGACTAAGTAGTAGAATAAATTACTAGTAATGTTAACCTTATCATTAACTTCTTTCTCTCATGCCTCAGCTGTTGATAGTAGAATGATTCTGGTGACCTCACCCTCAAAGAATGTCCGTTTCTACTGTTGTAGTTTATACCACTATCTAAATACCTGACCTTCCAATAAACTTCATTCTTTTTTGTTTTACAGTACCACAGTCTTATCTCTCAGTAAAATGATAAAAATAGCATTAATTTTTTTCTTTGATTTCTGCAACCTGATTTTGCTTGGTTGTCTGGACTACAAGCCTAAACATAAGACTTGAAGAACCATTGAAAAATATATAACAATTTATCAACAATGTATCGGTGAGTTGTTTATAAACACCCTGGGAATTATAAAGAAAATAATAGAAACTTGAAGTGAAAGGTAAGGAGCTTCTCATACTATAATTTATAAATTGTAATTATAAGATTTAAGTCTGTGTTTATCAAATTTTATCAGCTTTGATCAGACTCCTGTGCAGGGGAAAAAAAAAAACAATGGAAGATTTATGTGTAAAGAAATCAAATAAGCAAGACTCATGGGAGTTTACACAGACTGAAGCAACAATTAGGGGGCATAAATGTATCTAAGCTAGGTCATCTGCACATACCTTATGGTTTTGTAGCTTTGGTACTTTTGTAATAATACTAACAATGGGGTGGGAGGGTTGTCTCTTACTCATTTACCAGCTCTTGGGATCCTTTTTCTCCTACTGGGTTACTTAGCCCAGCCTGGAAATGAGAGTTTGTGCCTACCCTTATCACAACTTGTTATGTTGTCTTCAGTTGATATTCCTGGAAGTCTACTGTTTTCTGAAGGGAAAGAGAGAAGGAGTAGATTTTGGTGTTAGGGGAGGTGGAGGGAGGATTGGACACAGTTAAGGAAAGAGAAACTGTAAACTGTGGTCAGGATACAGTGTGTAAGAAGAGGATAAAAAAAAAGAGAAAGAGAGACAAAGAGACGGTGGAAAAGAAGGGTAGGGAGCAAGAGAGGAAGGAAGGAAAGAGAGAGAGTAAGAGAAAGAAAGAAAGAAAGAAAGAAAGGTAAGAGAAGGAATCATTATTTCCCTTAGAAAGAGAATAAGGGTAAAAAAACTCCACAAAATCTTCAGTGACAGAGATGCAGGAGTGTGTGTGTGTGTGTGTGTGTGTGTGTGTGTGTGTGTGTGTGTGTAGTGTGTATGTATGTGCGTGTGGTATGTGTGCATGTGTGCGTTTCTATTATGTATGTATCTGTGGTGTGTGTGTGTGCATGTATGTGCTTATTAAGCCAAGAATATCACACATGTTAGGCAAGTGCTCTATTGCTATATATTAGGCACAGCCCAGGAAGCAGTCTTGGTCACTTTATTCCAGAGATTTCAAGGCTTCATGTTCCTAAAGAACCATATTAATTAAAAAGTAGACACTCGATTACAAGATTTTGCTAAATTATACCAAGAATAATCTGCAAAATATGGAAATGGGTTCTGAAACTACAGAGTGTAAGACTGAGGTTCATCAAATAGCATTTATACTTAAAAGTCTAACTTTAAAGAGATGTATAACATTAAATTTTGGTAGTTCTCACTAGCTAGTATATGGACGTAATCACTGGCCTGTATTAAAGATATGACATTCTATGAATTTCTATGTATGTCACATATACCATCTAAACATATCTAGACTAATACATTTTATCTCACATATAAAATGTATTTACTTACTATAAAATTATTTTGACATTTTTTCACCTAGATGTGTGGTCCTATAGGATCTTCCCTTGAAATTTAGACAGCATTTACTATTCCAGATTTGACAGCTTGCAACCTAATCTTCACGGAATATTCATCCTTGGAACTAGGCCATGCTAGTGCATGCCAAGTGGTGGCATGGACAGGACAGATAGAGCTGTTCCAGGCACAGCCTCAGCTGAGGTTCCAGTTGATAACCAGCATCAAGCACCAGACAAGCAAGGAAACAAAGTGTCAGATGATGTCAGATCACTCCAACTGACTCTAAGTATAGCAGAGCTCTACAGAGCTTGCTCATTCACAATCAAATATATACAGTGGCAATTGTAAGCTACTTAGGTTTGAGGATTTATGTTATTACTGTAGAGTGGATAACTAGGAACACAGTATAATTTGCCTGTCTCCAGCCCTTTGTACTCAGGTTTACTCTTTCCCTATGGCCAGTTCTGCCTAATTTTGTAGTATGGGGCCTACAAACTGCATTTGAGAACTCTCTTGCCACTTAGATTGATAGATAAGAGGTCCTAGATGCAGTTTTCAAGGAGAGATAGGTCAAGCTGGAGTATTTCACTTCTGGACTCTTGGGTTAGGGTTAGGGTTAGGTATTCAGAAGGTATCAGTGTGTGCACAAGGCAAATCTTACAGTTTTCTATTTTTTATGGTTGAGTCTGTTTCTCAAGAAAACTATCTACTTTCTGTGTTCATCCAAAAAGTTTGTTAGTAACAATGGTAAAATACTAGTTTTCTCCAGATTTGTGAACACTTAACCTCCTATTTAAAAGATCCTATGTAATAAATTCCTATTGTTTTTAATATTGCAATTCATATGCTTTTCATTTCCTCAGTTGAAATTCCTTTCTAGATGCAGTGGAATGATTCCAATACACAAAGCTAGGACTTTGAAAACGATGAAGCTGATGAGCTTCTTATTCAACCTATAACCAAGGTTGAGGGATGCATCATTCATAAAAATAAATTTGGATATTATATGACCTACAAATGACTTTGTTAACTCTTATTAATGATCTTTCTCCAGTTTCTGAGTACACTTTTAAAACAGACATATTCAGTAACTCCAGAGGCCTGGATGTGTTTGTATGAGGAGGCAATGAGAAGTTTTGGCCTGCCATTACTGCTCAACACAGAACTATTAGTGGAAAATTATTCTGTGCTATTGTCACCTTGTATTTTAATTTGAAATTTGGCTTATAGTAAAGAGATGAACTTTATAAAATATAAAGATATATTTTCTGTGGCATAACAGCTAATATTCTAACTTTGATAAGGTGATCAAGCAGATACTTGTGTCAGACACTAGTTTTTCCTGAGGGAAACTGGTAGTTCAGTTGCCAATTTCTCCAGTGGCATAACCAACAGAAAGCTTCTGATACTTCAGTAAACAACCTCACAGATCCTTGAGCAAATCTTAGTCCAAATCCCACAAGGAGATCTTCTTCCACCCAGCTAAGTTCTGCCTCTCAGAAGTTCTGCAGTGTTTCAAAAACTACTACTGCCTGGGGAACAAGCATTCAAACACATGAGCCTACTGGAGATATTTGGAATATAAACTATACCATCAACTGATAGGCATTAACTTGCCTTTGCATCTTCATAAGGTCATTGCATGAACAGGGATGAGCATCCTTTGTGAATCAATATACTTGTCAACTGGAAATTATCTCATTTATGAACTCACAATATGAGAGTATTTCTTGGATAGTGTATTAATTACTATTTGTTATTGAGATAAAACATCATGGCTAAATTTAAATTATAGACACTGTTTATTTCACTTACAGTTTTAGGAGAGTCCATACTGGATAGACGTGCAAGGCAGGGAGCCTCCTGACAGACAAATGTCTGATCACATTTCTATCCACATGAATGACATAGAGAAATCAACCTGGAAAGCCAGCCCCAATTGATGCACTTCCTCCAGCAAGGTGTCATGTCTTAAATTGTCTATAAGGTCCCCAAACAGTACCACCAATTAGAGCCAGTTGTTCAATTAACAAATTGTGAGAGACATTTCTCAGAATACCACATATTTCTTCTTCCAAGAAGATGAAACTATAGAACTGGCTGCTAATTTAAAACAACTTTCAAAAAATGAGCTGCATGTGCACAATAGTTACATTTGTGTTCTTATTCTGGCTATTTGTTATAAATTTTTTATTGTGTATTTCCTCCTTGATATTGCCTATTGAAGAAACTATATTTTAAGGTTTAATTGACAATTAGATAATGTATTTAGAATTACTGAGTTTGTGGTAATGCAATAATATCTCTTTATTCAAAGGCAGGCAAAATTGAAAAATCATACCCATGATTATTCAAGCTATATATTTTTTAATACACTTGGTCTAAAAAAATGATAATCCTGAGAATACATACAAAGTTTACAACAAAGACTCAAGCTAATATTTGTGCCTATTAAAAATGAGTATTTGTAAATGAACAAGGTGTAAAAAGTAAAAAATATTAAACAATTAACGGGCAAAAATAAAAAATTGTAAAAGTGAGAGTGTTTTGGATATGGTCCTGTTAATATGACTTGGTTCTGGGACACTGAAATAGTCCCACTTGGCTGACCTGATTTATGTCATCTCCATAGCTCTTGGTGGCAACAGGAACCATAGACATCAATTCAGACCATGGCTGCTACAGAGTCATGGACCCAGACATAGCCCTCAGCAGCATACCTGGCCTGGACTACATCATGGTCCAGGTGATAGCACAGGCCACTCAGATCAGCATTGCCCTAATGGTTTATGGCCCTTGGACACCCCCACAGCACAGGTTGCAGCCAAGACCCTGGGTATCTATGAAGCCTTTGGTAGCAACATGGGCCATGGACATCAATATGGATTCCCACTGTGGTAAGACCATAGACACAGACATGGTCTTTGACAACAGCCTGGCCTGGATGCCAACATGGGTCCACGTAGCAGTACAAACCACTGAGACCGGCATGGTACTATTAGCAATGTGGCCCTCAGATACCAACATGGCTTAGGTGGCAGCCCACACACCTGGCTTCTGCACACCCCTTAGTGGCAACAGGAGCCTTAGACATCAACACAGACCCCTTCAGCAGCTTCAGTGCATTGGACCAAGACCTGGACCTTGGCAATAGCCCAGGCCTGCTCATCACCTTGTATTCAGATGACTAGCAGGGTATTCATGCCAGACTATTAGAAACATATTTTTATTCTTTAAATATTTTGTAAATGTACAGAATTTGTTGAAATTCAACCCAATCTCTCTTCCTCAAACTTTTTCTGGCCTAACTACCCAACATATCTTCATTCCAACTTCAAGTCTTTTTTATTTTTATAACCCACTGAGCCTAATTAGTGCTAAGCATATGCACCTGACTTTACATACAGCAGGATTGGGATCACTTTTTTTAGGTCTAAGTAGTGGCAGATTGCACATGCCTTACATTAGGGGATGACCCCATAATCATGCCCATATGGAAGCACTAATTGGTATAAGCATTTATTTATTTTATATAGAGATAGACTTGGTTTGAATTAACAATCAATCAGAACTAAGTAAAGATGTTTGTAAAACATGAAACTGCATTTTAAAAATAAGAACAAATTTAGAAGTTGTATGCTCTCTGGACTGGAAAGAACATAAAATTGAGCCAGTGTGGTAGTATTGAAGGGATAATAAATCAATCAATACCAAGAACTAGAAATACACACAAACACACACATACACAGGTGACTGACCATTTTTATATAAGAGTCAAAGCAATTCATTAGGACAGTGTTTTCAACACATAGTACTAAGTCACAAGTAAGGAACACAACCCAGCCTCGTGCTATGAGACTGGGATTCCAGGCACAGGGAGGATGAGATAAAATGATCAAAAGTTCAAGTTGGCTTTGGCTACAGAGGGAGCTCAAAACTAGCATGAGCAAGTCAATGAGATTGTGCCTTAAAAAAGAAATACAGAGTTAAAAGATGGAGAGTTAGCTCATCAATTAAGAGCACTTGTTGCTCTTAAAGAGAACCACAGTTTCCTTCCATTCCCAACACTCGCATGGCAGCTCACAATGCTCTACCTACAGTTCCTTCTCTGTTCCAAGGATACCAGGCATGTACATTCTTACAGGCAAAACACAAATATTCATAGTTTTAAAAGTAAATAAATAGAAAGTAAATTTTTACAGAACATAACCAGCCTGAGCCTGAAATTTGAGCTTATACAACACAACAAAAAGTAGTTTGATCTGTCTTACATAGTTAAATATAAAGGTAACACTTTGAGGAATATACAAACATATTCCTTGCAATATTAAGTTACACAAAGTTGTTGTAGATAAGAAAAATTAAGCTAGCCACAGAAGGAATAGTACATAAACTAGAGCTCATCAAAAAGAGAAAATTTTCTTATGGAAACAAAGCATTATGAAAAGAAACAAAGCAAATAAAGAGAAAATATTACTAACACATATCTGACAAGAAACTTCTATACAGAGTATATTTAAAGACTTTTAAAATGTAAAAATAGAACCTTAGTTAATAGGTGAAGAATCACATGCTGATTTACAATTAAATGCTGATTGAATGTAGATAATTATGAACAACCTTTCTCTTAATTTATCATGGGTAAAATAATTTAATATCTCTTTCCATTACAAGAATGTATATGATTACTTTTGCCAACAGAATAAAGTAAAATATAGTGTCATTTTCAAGCACCCATACCAGTGAATCTTGTGTGTGTTTTTCCTTTTTGAGGAATATTTCCTGTTGTCATGTAAACATGTCCACATTTGTCTGTCTGACACTTAGAGACCCCATGAAGCAGAGACAATACTTGAATAAGTTATCTAAGATCTAAAACTGTACCTGTCACAATCCTTCAGAGACTATCACTTCATAAGCTAGTAATCAAAATAAAAAATGATTGCTGCTCTAAAGCATCTTTTTTATATGTTTAGCTGTTAATGGTATATACATATATTTTTATACAAATCTTTACACTTTTTTATACAAATTTATACAAATCTTTACACATTTGGAAGAACTTGTTGTAATAAGTTTCTAGCCCCTGGGCCTAGCTCTGAGATTCGGACCCACTTGCAGCCCCATTGCCGCTTAGCACCAAATAATCACACAAAGGCTTATATTATTTTTACACTGATTGACCTTGGGCCCAGGTATATAACTTGCTAACGCCTTCATCTTAATTCAACCCATGCTTCTTATCTTGTTCAGCTATGCAATTTGGTACCTTTCCTCAGCAGCATTTCAACTTCCTTCCACTACTTCTCCTGGCATCTTTGCTCTGTTCTTCCTGTTCCCACAGTTTTCTTAGTCTGGTAGTCCTGCCTACACTTCCTGTCTGCCTTCTGCCAGATTTCTTTTTAATAACAAATACTGGAGAGTTCCAAGGGGTGTTTAATTCTTCAATATGCTGAGCAACTGTTCCTGTAACAGCTGCTCTAAGGCCTGCAATTTCTCTTTGCATTTCCTTGATGAACCAATATAGGCTTATCTGTTAACCATTTTAAAGGTAGTGCTGTGGGTGTCTTTGAAAAATCAGCAGGTGTTGTACCTTGTTTCTGTATAACCTGAATGGTCTGTGACTGTTTCTCATAATACCTTCTAATTTTTTTTTCTGGAAACATGTGTTAGTTTATGGTTTATTTCTGTGTTTGGAAGAATGTTAATCTGAGTTCCATTGTTGTAGTAAATCTCATCCTCGTAAATTTATAGCAATGTTAGCCACATGTGACTTTAATATTCCTCTCAGTCCTTCTGGTCCTATACACTCAAGCCATCTCACACTCTGTTTTACCTGGGATAACAGCCCAATTTCCAGAAGCTGAACATTTACTTCCTGAGGGGCCAATTTGGATGCCAAGATTATGGTGAAATTATAATCTGCCCCTGTGTCCAATAAACCTTCAATATTACACATCATTCATTCATACTTTTAACTTTGGCCTTTGTTCATCAATATAAACTTGCCAAAATATTCACTTTATAATTTTTTCTGAGGTTTTTTTTTTTTGCTTTTTTATAGATTTTCTATCATTCAGTGTAGTATGTCTTTTTACAATAGGTTTTAATTTTTTTAATTGTTCTGGGAAGGTGTTTTTTCCATGATGGCAGGGTAAGATTGTACTTCTGTACTTACCATTTTTCAATTTCCTTAAGGTTATTGGATATATGAATGTTGGATATTTAATAAACTTAGACTGTTTTGTGTAATCATAGAAGAAATTGCTGAGATTGGTTCTTTATATTCCTCTGTTTGGGTTTGAATATCTTTGTGTCCTCTCTTAACAGGCTTTTTTAAGACTTTTTTCTTGGCATTCACATTAATTGGCCTTTTAAATGATAAAACAGAAATAATCAAACAATATTCATAATAAACATTATGATAGTACCATCTATTTTATCTTTTCCTTTACTAGCTCCAATAGTAGACTGTCTAGAGTAAGATTACAGAAAAACCAAACACCTGCCATTGCCTTAAAACAAATTTGTCTTTAAAAAAAAATCCAATTTACTCATCAAACTTGTCAGTGACAATTCAAATGACTGTGAACTGGGGTAGCTACCTAGTGTGATAGCAGCTCAAAGTGGGGGGGGTCCAAAAAAAGAAAAACTACTACCACTGCCAGGAGAAGAAGTCTTCTGTCTGAAAAACCTAGGTGAAAGTGAAGAAGAAATAGGTGTGGCTGGCTCTGCCTTGCCTGGAGGCTAACTCAGTACAGAAAGCCCAGCCAGCTGGTGATTACTCTTTAGGTTACATGTTGTTCTGGCTGGCAAGTGGCTTTTTCGGGGGAGTTTGTGCCCTAAAGTTGGATGCCAAGTGTAGCACAAACTTTAGTTGTTATTAAATGAAAACTTAGCACCAGATATCAGAGAAAGCTGGAATATCAGAGAGGGGAAACAGACCACAATCTAATCTCAGCCAATTTCTCAGGGTAAAAACTATCCTCCAGATTTCTCAGCCTTGCTCCTTGTCGCTTCTACAGAATAAATCTCTGTCTTCCTACACCTGCCTTAAATACCTTCTTTGCCCAGTTATTTCACTTCCAGGTTCAACTCTGCATCATATTCCAGAGTTAAGATTAAAGGTGTGTACTACCACTATTTGGTAGTGAGGCCTTAAACTCACAGAAACACAAAAAGCTCTCTGTCTCTGGAGTTATGGGATTGAAAACATGAGTTATCACTCTCTGACCCTCCTGGCTTGACTGTGAAGGGATCTGGTCTTTGATATTCAAGATTGGTTTTATTAAATATGTTATATATCACCACACAATATATTATTCAGAGGTATAAATATAGCTGCAAGAAGATTTGGGGTTTGAGAGCTATTCTTTAATTTTTCAGTGTCATATTTATCTGGACTTGGTGGCTTACACCTATAAAACCAGCTATTTAAGAGCCTAAATTTTACAAATTCAAGACCAATCTATGCTATATTGTGAGTTCATATTTCACTAAATACAACTCTAACATATTTAGTGAATCTCTGACCCAAAATGAAAGATAAAAGATGTCTGTATGTAAAGCTGAGATGTAGATGGGCATTCCAAAACATCTGTTATTAGTATATTAACAATGAATTTAAGACTTTATTTTTTGCATAACTGACCAACCTTTTCTATTTTTTTCATTGTGATCATCCTGATGAATATGAAGTAACATTGCATTGCTGTGTCAATTTGTGTTTCTATACTTGTGATACCAAAGTCTTTTCCTAGTTTTATTGGACACTTGTATATCTTTAGGAGATGTTCTATATAAGCTTCGTTAATTTTTGAAATATATTAGAAGGGTTTTTAATATATTATAGATAATATTCATATCAGATACATGACTTTTACATATTCCTTCCCTTTGTGTGAATTGTGTTTTTTGTGTGTGTGTGTGCATGTGTGTGTGTGTTGATAGTATAGAAATTGAGTAAAGTAGAAAAGTATTAAGTACCAATTACATGAGAATAAATAACCAGGAGAAACTTCCAAATTTAAAAATGTGTTTGTGTATGTGTGTGTGTGATCTGAACAATTTTAACTCAACAGACAACTGTCTCCATTTAACATCACTTTTCAACACATTTTCATTGAGTAATAGTGAAAGAAAGAGAAATGTCCAAGGTCCTGTCCTTTCAGATCCATTGATTTGTTCTATGACCTTCATCTTGACACTGTTAGATCTCAATTTCACAATCTATAAAATCATCCTTCTTAGATTCACCATTGATCCATTACTCTACTGTCTAGATAGTTTAGAGGGTAAGAACAGGATGGCACAGCCACCCCATCTCTTTTAGTATGCTGTGGAAAATAACAAATGCTTTCTATTAACACGTATGTCACCTTATGATATAGATTTCAAAGAGTTTGTATTTTACTTAGGTTAATATGTTATGTGTAAATAAAGAGACTATTAGTCAAAACTAAACAAAAATTCTGATGCAAAAATAAGTAATGTAAATGATTTGTAAATGTAGAATTAATGTTATATTATTGCAAATTTATTTTTCTACATTAATTTCTATATTTTTGTCTAGCAAAAATAGGTAAATTCCCTCCTAATAGTACTGAATAAACAGATGATGTTTAGAGTTTTAAATACAAAGATTAGCTCTGTAGACTCTGAAGGCAGACAAATATGATGCTTTCTGTTTTGCACACTATTAAGGGAAGAAAATGAAAAGAAAGCACAACCACAATGGATCTTGATCTTTGCATTTTATATAAATTTAATGCAAATACACTCATATATCTGAGGATATGTAATTTCATTAATGTCTTTCAAAAGATTCCTAAGGAAGAATGCTAAATTCTTGTCAATACCTTTTCTGTTCTTTGTGGTGTGATTCTTTCTTCTTTTAATTTTTCATTACTATTACAATTTTTATTTAAAAGAGTTTTATATGTAAATATATCTGCTGGGCAGCGGTGCCATATCCCCTTAATCCCAGCATTTGGGAGGCAGATGTAAACTGTCTTTAGAGAAAGTTTCAGAACAGTCAGGACTTTTTACACAAATAATCCCTGTCTTGAATATCTGCCTCCAAAAATAAATTACATGTTTTGATCATAATTTTCCCTAGTAATTACAAATTCTCTTTTTCTCCAATCAAGCTAACTTAATAAATTCTTAATTAAAAAAGAATACAGTAAATTCCCCTCCAAGATATAGATAAATAAATAAATAAATAATAAAACCACTTAACAAAAAAATAAAGACAAAAATATAAAACACCAAACTGACAGAGAGAGAGAGAGAGAGAGAGAGAGAGAGAGAGAGAGAGAGAGAGAGAGAATGAGAATGGCTTTTTCTGACATGGTTAGCATCCAGTGTTAATCTTCTAGAGTAAACTGATTTTCGTTTTCTTCTTTCAGTAGTATAAATGATAGTTATTAATCTTTATCCTAGCAGCTAAATTACATTAATTCTTTCATTTTTATATATAAAATAAAATATGATAAAACAAAAATTATCACATAAATACCAAACAATGGCTGAATAGTACTCCTATAAAAATGTACCACATTGTCTTTATTCATTCTATTGTTGAGCAATCTGTATCTATATTGCTTCCAATATCTGGCTATTGTGAACAGAGCAGAAAAGAACATGGTAGAGCAAATTTCTCTGTGTTAGGATGAAGCATCTTTTAAATATATAACTCCTGCTCTCTCAACTTTTTACCATAATTACAATTGTATTAATATAAACTGTCTCAGAAAAATTTTAAATTATATGATTCATAAATTCAGGATTATTACTTACATGGTCAGTATCACTTTTTATTTACAAATTGATCATTTTGTATATTTATAATGAAAGATTCCAATTTTATTAATACTGATAACTTCAACCTTAATTTATTTAAGATGCCAGTATTTCTTGTTTCTATTTGTTTTCCTTTCTTTTTCTTGTCATTGACTATAAGTTAATATAACTAAGAAGGAAAATGAAAGGTAAAGGTAAGCCTATACTCTAAGTGCAACAGCTGATCTTCTTTTAGTGTCTTTCCAGAATAAGCATTCTCACTAGCATAAATAGAATTAAATAAACTGAATTCTGCTTTTATTTCCCTGAGGTTAAACATTTGAATATCTTTTTTATTTATTTATTTATTTATTTATTTATTTATTTATTTATTTACCTTGGTGTTTGCCTGGAACTGGAACTACAGACAGTTGTTAGCTGCCCTGTGGGTGCTGGGAATCGAACCCGGGTCCTCTGGAAAAGCAGATGGTGCTCTTAACCGCTGAGCCATCTCTCCAGCCCACATTTGAATATCTTGCCTCATTCCTCTTCAAGGTGATCAACAATTGCTATTCTTCCTGGGACATTTATTTAGGAAAACAAAAACCATCAACAAACAGTCTTGCTTCAATTGTGATTTAAATATTTAAGATATTATGCTTAAATTAGAATAAGCTGGATCACATTAAATAGATGTTGGCTTTAATACAATTCGGCATCAATTTCATAATGTTATATAATCTATACAATGTACTTTCATATAACATGTTTTAATGAAAAACAATATAATTTATTAAGTTAAGGGATTTGAAATAAAGTTGAATCTAATTAACTGAAATCTAATCAAATATACAGTATATTTAATTAATATAATAAAGGAAGAAAATTTAAGAAGCAAACCTCTTCAAAACTAAGAATTATACATTTTGATTAAAAACATTATTCTGCTAAAAAGTTTACTTACAAAGTATTGTGTGTGTGTGTGTGTGTGTGTGTGTGTTGTCTATATTTGTGTCTATATACTAATTGTGGCTTTGTACTTGAGGAAAAAGAAGAGGGTGTCAAATTTCTCTAAAACTACAGTTATAGAGAGTTATAAGTTGTCACATGGGTTCTGGGACTCAAATGTCATTGCTCTTAAGTGTTGAGTCAATTCTTTAGATGAAATACCTAATTTTGTATTTCTAAGGATCAATGTGCCATTTTCTTTCTTTAAAAGAAACCAACAAAATAGAAACAGCATTATTTACATAAATTTAATAATAGTTAGAATTTACATACTATCACCCAGAATGTTTTTATGCTAGATATTTCAGGGGAAATAAACTAGGGAAAAAAACTTGTTTTTCTCAAGCATAATTTTTTTGTTTGTATTTCTTCAAAATACTATCATTTCCAAGGAATATTCTGCAAATATCAGCTCTTGTAATTATTAAGGGTTAAAACCCCTATGTACTAGTATTATTATATGCTTTTATTATTATTTTGCTTATTGATTTTAGAAAATAACTATGAAAGATGTTATCATAATTTATTGTTCCAATAGTTATAACCTATGTTAAGTAAACAGGAAAATATATTAGTAAAGCAAAGCAAGATAGATCATTGATCAGATTATTGGCATAAATATATATGTATATATATTCCTAATGATGAATTAAAATTTTATAGGTTGGAGTTTAATTATCACTTTGCCTAATTTACTAGGCAATTAAAGTAAGGTGTAGATTTTAACAGTGTTACCAGCCTATCTTTTGTAAAGCATCTTCTCCCTTGCTAACTACAGGATTTTGACATCCTGCTTGTAACTACCAATCAGGAAAGAGCCTGACATTCTACCTCTTATGCAATGCCCTTCTGTTCTGGTCCTTTAGGTAATTTACTACATTTTAGAAACTTCTAATGCTGAGAACCTCGATATGAGAAATTGGGAAGTTGTTTAGCCTCTGGTTATCTAGCATTTTGTCCCCCTGGTATATTCTAATGAATATGAAAAAGAAATTATATATGCACATAATATTTGTGTAGAAAAGCTTGGCAGGCTATAGTATGCAAAAATGTGATTTGTTTTTCAAATAGTAACAAAAGTTTATATTAGATGCAGGTTGCAACTTTTGTCTAAAATGCATGATACCACAAAATGGCTGAAATTTTGGCAAATGTGTAACATTTGTTGTAGTGATATATATTTAATTTAAAAAGTCTGGAATATCAAAGGAGAATCAACCACAGGACCTAGCTATTAAGATCAGGAAGTGGTGACCCACACCTTTAATCCTAGCTTTAGGATTGTTGAAAGAGGAAGTTAAGATAGGTGAGCAGGGGTAGAAAAGGGAGATTTTTCAGTTTTTCCAGACACTTCCTTGGAAGGCTGAGGAGAGCTTTGGAACTTGAGGATTTTTTGGAGACAGTCTGAGGAGTTGGCAAGGAAGAAGTGGCTGAGGTTTGTTTCTCTATCTCTCTTGTATTCCAGCTTAGCCCCAATGCCTGCCTGGCTCTGGGTTTTTATTATATCAAATAGAAACTATGATATAATTTGTCATACTTTAGAATTTAAACTTTTATTCAGAATTTCTCAATTATTCTACTGTTCACAGAGAATTGGCCCAAGTAATAGTTTAGAAGCCAGACTTTATAGTGATCCGCTAGCTTTTAAAACGAATTAGGGTATTCTTAAATTATTGACTGTTGCTGCATGAAGATTCAGGTTTTTTTTTAACAATATAAAATTAGATATCAAAGATTGTTTTGTATTACATTTTGAGACAAGGTTTCAATGTATAATCCTAGATAACAAGTTTAATTTGGGCTAATATTAGAATATAAAGTCATATAGGTATGGAAGCAACAGTAATTACCTTAAATATATGTGTGCGTATGTGTGTATATGTGTGTGTCACACCATTACATATGCCTGCATGAAAAAAAAACCTTTTATAAACACTATATATTAAGAACAATAAATAAATACAAGAAGTAAAAACATAAAATCAAGATTTAAAGATTTTGTTATATTTAATTTTTGAGAATTTCAGATGTGAGTACTGTATTTGCATCATTTCTACTTCGACCCCCTGCTCATCCCCTGCCACTCCTCCATGCCTTTCCTACCCACTCTCAGATTCATCCCATCTTTTTAAGTGATTATTGTTAGACACATACATTGTTAGACAACTCTAAGAGTTGGTCATACATATATGTGCTTAGGGATGATGACTTTGGATTGGATGACCTATCAGGCGCTCATCTTTGGAGAAAACTGATTCAACCTCTCAACAGCCAATAATTGGCTATATTGCTTTATCTAGAGCAGCAGTTCTCAACCTGCAGGTCAGAACAATCCTTTTACAAGAATCTCCTAAGACCATCAGAAAACACAGATATTTACATTATGATCCACAGTTACTCACAAAATTAGTTATGAAGTAGCAACCACAACAACAACAAAAAAAAAACACTATGGTAGTGGGTCACCACAATATGTAGAACTGTGTTAAAGGGTCACAGTAATAGAAAAGCTGAGAACCACTGATCTAACTGTCAGGTCCAGTGATGTTTTTCCTACATCAGATCTATTCAAAATGGTTTATGAGTGAAAGCTCAGAAAATTTTTAATTTGGGTGTACTAGTGCATGCCTATAATCTCAGGAGTAGAGATTTGGAGGCAGTAGAATCAAAAGTTCAAGATTAGCCTTGATGATGTAGAGAACTTGTAGCCAAACTTGCCTATAAGAGGCTGTCTCAGAAACAAAGAAAAATTAAAATAAAAAACAAGTACTTCATAATTAGTATCAGCTGTAAGAGATGACAGGAACTATAAAAGCCTTTTTCTTAAATCATCAACTGAACATAGCAAGTAGTTGAAAACCAATGTGGAGTAAGTAAAAAAGTAAATAATAAAATAAAAATTTTCTACTTAAATAGAAAAATGTCCAGAAGAAAGGCAATTGATCTATAAGTAGTACATAATAGTATCATTAAGCAAAGAAACTGAAGTTAAAATATTTTGCCTTTGTATTCATTAAATTCAACTCAGAAGTATAGTGTTATATATTCTTGATTGGTTATATAGACACTTCAACACATGTTAATAAATATATAAATAATATATATTTTCAGGAGCATTATTCAATAGCATATATTAATGGCAGTTTTAAAGATAACTATACTCAATACCAGTAACCCCTATTCAAAATAGTTTTCAAAAAGTAGTAGAGTATGCACCAGAAATAAACTCTGGTCCTACTTACTGCAAGAGGCTCCAAAAACTGCCCACTCCATTGGGCTGTCATCTACATTTGGAGGGTTAAGTTCCTTTCCCTGAAGATTCCTCAGCGATTGTTTCTGAGTCAGTGAGCACCCAACCACTCAAGTCAGCCATCTCTTTGGGTCTCCTCCTGTTGACTCTAATCTCTTTGCTCAGATATACTCTTTTCTCTCCTTGTTCAGGTAGACCAGGAACACAAGCTGGAGCTTATATATGGATCCCTACTTCTGCCTCCATCAGTTGCTGGATGAAGGCTCTCTTGTGATGGGGCTCTCCAGAGTGTGTATGTTCTTAAAAGTATTTATTTCTAAACTTAAATCAGGTTTAAGTGGGTAACCTTAAAGGCAAATAGTAAATGCTCAGAAAGAACACTGATAATGACTGGATATGGCTCCTTCCACTGCCACAACAATTTATAGTCAGAATCCAGGGTGGTGAACTGTACCCCTTGGGACACTCTATGGTCCTCCCATAAATAGTTACAAAGGAACTCAAAATTTAGAAAGTTACCAGACTTTGTATTCAAGACCACTGTCCGGAGTGGAGTAGGAGGTGAGTGGATTCCAGCTCCTGGGCTGCCCATCCAGAGAATTCCTCTCAAGGATAAGGGTCACGCCTAAGGGTCTAATCTCAGACTCTTGCCAGCAGACAGGCCCTAGGCTTTAGCTGTGAGGGGCGCCATCCAGCAACCCATATAAGAAGAGACATTGCCCAGCTGGGGCCTGTCTCCAGGGTGAACTGTGTCATCAGACAAAGACTGAGACCTTTGAAACTCAGCCCCCTGTCCAGAGCACAGTCAGAGATTGAACAGTCTTGATGTTGGGGTGAGAAAAGCAGATCTGCCTGGAGTGGATATTGAACTAAGCCACATTGGGGCCTTGGGATCTCCTGCCTTTGCTGGGTAGGAGATAAAGTGATGTGGAGAAGAGAGAGTGACTGGGAGGTGTGGGAGTAGGAAGAGAGTCCGAACAAGGGGATACCTGGATAAAAAAAATATGACTTTATTCATAATAAAAAAAATTCCTTACAAATAAAAACTTAAAATCAAAAAAAAAAATAGAGGTACTGGGAAGAAGTCCTCTTTCATTGTGACTCTTAACTAGTCTGCCCTATTGGACTAGAGTCTAAGAGCTGATGAAAAGGCGCAGAAAGAAGAAGCTCTCAGAGTGAAAGCCTGGCCACCTGAGCTTAATTCTTGAGAATCATGAAAGGTACAAGGAAAATGATGAACCCATGCACACACATCTCTCTCTCTCTCTCTCTCTCTCTCTCTCTCTCTCTCTCTCTCTCACACACACACACACACACACACACACACACACACACAGAGAGAGAGAGAGAGAGAGAGAGAGAGAGAGAGAGAGAGAGAGAGAGAGAGTAATAATAAGTTAATAAAGAATAAATGGAAGAAAGGAATGAAGGTGTTTCACTAACTGAAGGTGGATTCTTTGGCATGGCAGTTTTGAGAGCATCAGTGTCAGCAGGAGTCCTATAACTTTAAGTCGTATAGGACTAGAATTCTTAGATACTTTAAACTGAACTGGAATTTATGTAAATTAAATGAAATTAAAGGTGATTTTTCTAAGGTGTCATTTAGGAATTAGAAAAAATGCAAGTGAAATTCATCAGTATGGTCAAAGGCAATGATTAGAAAAAAAAAAAAAAACACTAACATTATTTCTTTTGTAAGGTGTATAGATTATTTAATAAATTGGTTAAAGTGTGTAACTGCCTGACAAGAGAATGAATAATGGAACAATAGCCTAACATTATTACTTAGATAATTTCACATAATAATTTTGAATACATTCTTGAATAGGACTATGCCAAATAATTTTATTCAAATAGGTCAATTACTCAATAACCTGGGAGTAGAGGTAGAATCCTTTATAGCTAACATTTTATGACAACCTAAATGGTAGGCTTAATAAATTTATATTTCAATTAAACTATTTAATGTCTAGTCTCTAGATTTGGAATTGTAAAAACTAAATTATCTGTTCAGTCTTGACATAAAAATTAAAGGCTTCACCTAAACATGTGAATAAATATAAAACCCCTTAGAGAAAGATTTGGACTTGTTTTCAGGTGTCTCTCAAACAGTTTTTGTTGAGTGGTGATAACAATTCCTCTAGCAAACTCCTGTTATTGATGTTCTGATTTCCTTGGCTCTGCCTCTGCAAATGCACAGGTATCACTTATCAGCCAGTAATGAAGACACACTGATTTAGGTCCTAAGTCATAGAGGCTCAGTAATCCTGGCAATATGGCTAGAATCAGTCTGTGTTTAAATCCAGCTTTGGCCTCTCATGAGTGTGTGGCTCTGGACAAATCTTAATGTTCTCATTTTGTAATGAAAGGGGCTAATTGTGAGTTCACATTTTAGAATTATTATAAAACACACACATACAAACACTCACACACAAACACACCCTTATGTACAAAGGTAGAAAGCAAATAATAAACAAAGCAGTTGATGCTCTTAATGTTAATCAAGACATGATTTTCAGATTTAAAGTACCTCTTGCCAAAGCAAGAATTCATTATCTGAGAAATTGTCAACATGAATTAGGTTAGTCTTTGATAAATTATAGCTACATTTTTACATTTTTATCTTTATAATTGAAACATACTGTTTTAGTGACCTCAATTTTATATTCATACAATTCACTGTAAGAAATGGAGAATAATGAATATTATATAAGCATATTCTTAGATAAATAATTCATAAAATTTTATAATTGCCTATTAATAAAAATTTATTTTACTAATCTAACAAAATAATATATTCTTGGTTTCAACAGGAAGTAAGTTGAAATTCTCTAATTTTACATTTGGAAAAACAAGATAATATTAAAACAATATTAGATGACAGCTTTGTTATAACAATCTTTCTTTCTTGAGTATTTTACATTTCCTTAATATGGCTGTAAGAGCTTAATCAGTCTTTGTCAAAACAAAAATTGAAATATTTAAAATTTTAAAGAACTATATGTAAGTATGATACTTTGGATAATTGTAGTCCCATTTACTCGTATATTTGAATTCTTAGTCAACAAGGAGTAGCACTATCTGAAAAAGTTAGGAGGATTAAGAGGTGTGGCCTTGGTAAAGTAGGTGTGGCTTTAGTGGAAGAAGTTTGTCCCAGCACTGAGATTTGAGGGTTGAGAAACCCAGGCCAGAGCTAGGCCCTCTCTGCCTATAAATCAGGATGTAGTTCTCACCTACAGCTTAGCAACTGTCTGCATGCCACCATGCTCATCACCAAGGTGATAATGGATGAAACCTTTTAAACTGTAAGCAAGCTCTCAACTAAATATTTTCTTCCATAAGAAGAAATGGTCATGATATCTCTTCAGAGCAATAGAACAGTGACTAAGACAGATGTTGATGCCAGAGACTGGGTTTGCTGTGAGAGGCCTAACCATGCTGCTTATTGGAAAATTGTGGAACATTTTGTGACTTTGGACAAGAAAATAGGTTGAACACTTTTGGTGGGGCCCACAGGTCCATCCACATAGAAAAATGAAGAGAGCAGCTGAGGGCAATTTGAAGTGTTGGAGCCCAGCTCAGTAAGCTTCTTTTTGTGCTGTGAGTAGAAAAAAGTTATAAACCAGAACAGGAATGAGATTTCATACACTTTAAGCAACTTTTCAACCATTTTACAAGACAGAATTGAAGCCTACTCAAGGACCAGCAGGGCCACCCCATCTCCAGAATGCTTAGATCTGCAAATCCTTGCCCCTCAATTTAAATTTTAGCCTCACTTTAGGATTACAAAGGCTGACTTTGGAGTTGCACATATCTCATTCTCCCTTCTCAATGTGGCAATCAAATAAATCTCCTTTCAGTCTTTGTACTATCAATTTTGCTCTTGTGATTGGATTGACTTGGAGAACTGTGGTGGAAATGCTCTCTGTATGATGTAAATAAAGGACTGGTTTGGCCTATGTAGAGCACCGTAGAAGTGGATGGACAATCAGAGGACAGGCAGGTAGGAGAAGGACAGAGTTAGCCAGTCTCCATCTGGCCCCTGAAGAAGACAGACATGTAAGAAATACAGGTGAGCCACGGTGGGCCACGTGGCAGGTAGAATAGTAGAAATGGGTTGATTTAAGATGAAAGTGCTAGCTAGTAATGTGCTTAAGACATGGGCCAAACAGCATAAAGTTAATATAAGCATGTGATTCATTTCTTTGGGGGACAAAAGCTGCTGTGGACCAGGTTCCAAACCTCCGGGCCCAAAGGGGCCCAGGAAACTTTCTACAACAGAGAACAATAACCAAAAATATTCCAGCAATTTAGAAATGTAAAAATCCTTTTCAAATTCTGAGCAGAGATTAACTATGTTAACTCCTTTTTAAATAAGAAAGAGTAGAAAAGTACAGCAGGAAGGTTTTGAATATGCATGTGGACCAGTATTGTTGAAAGAAAGTAGTAACATAATAGAAGACATAAATACACAAGTGTAGTCAGAAGTTTCTCTGTCTGGCCCAGCCAGTCCTATAGACATTTAGTACAAATAATCACACAAAGGCTTACATTAATTATAAACTGTTTGACCTATGACTCAGGCTTATTACTTGCTAATTCTTATTCTTACCCATGTTTAGCTACATAGCTTGGTACCCTTTTTTCAGTGCAGCATGCTCCTGTTCCTTGCTCTGTGTCTAATGGAATCTCCTTAGCCCTTTCTCGTCCCAGAATTCTCCTTGTCTGGTAGTGTTGCCTATAATTCCTATCTGCCTAGCTTCTGGCCAATCAGTGTTTTATTAAATCAGTATTTACAATGACAAACATTTACAGTGTACAAGTGCAAAATCTCATAGCATTTTCCCCTTTTTTTTCTTTTAAAAACAAGAACCTAAAATCTAATCTCTTTATAGTTGATTTTTCCTCATCATTATCTGTAACAACTTATAACCAACAATGTAAGCAAAGACAAACATTCATAATCTAATTTTTAGGAATGTGGGATTATTTCTATACACTATTTCATGCTGGTTGTGGGTACTACTAAACTTATGGGGAACCTGAGAAAATTCAGATTATGGTCAAGTCCTGACTGGTGTACTTTGTGAATCTGGGTCATCTCAGATAGACTCTTGAAGCTGTTCTGGTTACTGAGCTTAGAGGAAACTGCCACAGAGATGCTCTGAAATGCTGGGAAACCATCTGGGTCATTTATTTCCATCTGAGGTTTGTCAGGGAATCTTCCTCAACCAAACCTTATTTTCTTTAACCAAAAATAAATCCATAGCCTCTCATTTCTGGAGTAAATAAAGACAAAAGCTCTTCTACAAAATAATATATCTCTTGACTACAATTTTGAAGTCAAGGCATTTACAAAATATGTAGGTTGGATTAATCCACCAACATTTATAATCAATTGTCTTTCAGAATTTCTTGATAAGTCCTTTGAAGTAAAACAAAAACCAAAACAAAAAAACCCAAAACCACACAATAACATAAAGTATCCAGACTATTTGTATATATTCCATCTTTACATGGCTGTTTTTTTTTTTTTATTCTTTCTTAAGGACTTTCTTTACCTTTTTTTTTCTTTTCTTTTCTCCCCCAAGCCTATGTATATTTTTAAAAACACTGTAAACCTTTTAGAGGTTTTTTGTTTTGTTTTGTTGTTTTAATTTTTAATCTGTAGATTTCTTATCTCTTTCTGATCACACCTTTAATCTGCTAAAACACAGCTAGGATTAAAGGCTCACCTATGGAAATTTGCTTTACTCAGCTCCTTGATTTATAAGAGTTTAGTTTTATGGCAGAGGTACTGGCAGAAACCATATTTACCACTTCAACTCTGGGGAATTTGGGGGTACATACTGCCATCAGGTAGAGCACCACTACTGCTTGTGGTGCTTCTAAACCTCATTTAGGTGTTTCTAAATAGGGCCTCATAAAAGAACCTCAAGATTTTTTCCTCTAAAGGTGAGTCAGAAAGCCTCTCTTAAAGGAACTGAGCCTCTAATTGACACAAGCAAACAGAGCCCTCCCTAGAAAATGCTACTACCAAGAAGCCATCTTTGACTTCATTCCTTTTTTGTTTGTATGAATAGAAACACTAAACCCATCATATGCAGCTCTTGTTGGTACCAAGGCTTCTGTGAGACTTTAGGAACCCCCTTGTTGAAGCTAAAGTTTCATTCCACAAATCCTTCATGGTGAAGTTTAAGCTGCAGGCCCCTTTATCTTTATACCAAGGCCCACTTGAGAGACACAAATAGAAAGCTCTTTGGAGTGTCATTTCTGTGTTGTAGACCCCTTTTTAAGCTTTATCAGACATTTTGTAGGTGTCCATGCCCCATATTAGAACATCATTTGATTTTTTTTATTATGAATAAAGTCATATTTTTTATTTGTGCATATCCTTGTTCAAGCTCCCTTACCCCTCCCACCCCTTCTACTCACTCTCTCTTCTCCACATCTCCCCATCTCCTCCCCAGTAAAGGCAGGAGGTCCCAAGGTCCCAATATGGCTTAGTTCAGCATCCACTCCTGGCAGATCCACTTTCCTCACCCCAGTATCAAGACTGGGTCAGGTGTTCCTCTAGAGGGAGTGGGATCCAAGGTGCCTGTCCAAGGTCTTTTAGATCCCAAGCTGTTCAGTGTTTGTGGTTTGCAGCTTAGACATGCTTTGCTTTTTCTTTTTTGTTTAGAGTCCACTAATGTGAGTACATCCCCTGTTTATCTTTCTGGATTTGTCATACTTCAATCAGGAGGATATTCTCCAAATTCATCATTCATTTGCCTGCAAATTTTAGGATTTCATTTTTTCTTACTGCTGAATAGTACTCCATTGTATAGATGTACCACAGTTTGTTAATCCATTCTTCAGTTGAGGGCCATCTAGGTTGTTTCCAGGTTCTTACTATTAAGAATAATGCTGCAATGAACATAGTTGAGATAATGCTTTTGGGGTGCAGATGAGTGTCTTTAGGTATATGCCTAAAAGTGGTGTTGCTGAATCCTTGGGGAGATTGATTCCCAGTTTTATGAGAAATCACCATACTGCATTCCAGAGTGGCTGAACAAGCTGACACTCCCACCAACAATGGAGGAGTGTTCCCCTTGCTCTGCAACCTCTCCAGCATAGGCTGTCATCTGTGTCCTTTATCTTAACCAATCTGGTATCTCAAAGTTGTTTTGATTTGAATTTCTCTGATGGCTAAGGATGTTGAGCACTTTTTCAAGTGCCTTTCAGCCATCCATAATTCTGCTGAGAATTCCCTTTTTAGTTCTACACCCCATTTTTTGATTGGGTTATTCAAGGTTTTGTGGAACACCATTTGTATTTGGAACTTTCTCTGTCCCTCTTTCCTGGTTGGCCCTAAAGCCATTTAGCCCCAAACAATTACACAGAACCATGTATTAATTATAAATTAGCTACATCATGCCATGTGACTTGGTACCTTTTGCTCGGTGCAGCATTCCCTTCTTCTTTCCTCTGTGTCTGGTGGCATCTCCTCAGCTTTTTGTCTTCCCAGAATTCTACCGTTCTGGTTGCCCTGCCTAGGCTTTCTGTCTTCCTAGCTTCTGCCCAATCAGCATTTTATGAAGCCAATATTTACAGAGACAAACATTTTCAATTTACAAGCAATTTACATAGCACATGAGTCTAAACATTACTTTATTGATTGTTTTATTATGTTACTGTATAGGTTTTTTTCCTGTGAAAGAACAAGCTTCATAATGTTTAATACTTTCTCTATTACGGCTACAGCCTTTCCAAGCTCATCAGAGCCTAATATAAAGTGAATGATGTTTGATTTCAGAAACTTTTGTGGTTTTTTGTTTTGTTTTATTTATTCACCCATTTATTTATTTATTTATTTATATATAATAAAGACCTTTTATCCATGTATCCCCTTGTTCCAACTCCCTTCTCCTTCCCGACCCCTCCTGGTCAACCTTCAGCCTCCCTCCTCCCCATCCCCCATCCCCTCCACAGAAAGGGCAAGAGGACCCAAGGTGGATTAGCTCAGCATCCACTCAGGTGAGTCTGATTTCCTCATCCTAATATCAATACTGGATTAGGTGTTCCTCTGGAAGGAATGGGCTCCAAGGTGCCAGTCCATCTCCCATGCTCCTGGATAAGTAGGATCAACATAGTAAAAATGGAAATCTTACCAAAAGCAATCTACAGATTCAATGTAATCCCCATCATAATCTCAACACAATTTTTTACAGACCTTGCAAGAACAATAGTCAATTTCATTTGATTTCATAAACTTTTGAAATCTAACTTTTTGGTTCTAGTTACCCAGTGTAAAATGGCTTGACTTCTGTAACTAATAGCCAAATGATGTCAAATTTCTTTATAGGAAAAATAGCAATTGTCCTAGAAACATGCTATATCCTATTGCAAGGAAAATGTCACTTGTCATGTGCTGTCACAAACTTAAATAAAACCTCAGAAGTTTAGGTAAAATATTTCAAGTTTCCTTTTTCCTTCACATTTTGAACAGAAAAGTGTCATTTATGTTTATTTCTGAAGTCTGAAATTGTAAGTTATTTTGTGTATTTCATTTACACTGCTTTTTTTATTCCCACACTCATTCGTATGCAGAATTGCCCATGATATTCTGAAGCAAACAGGGTGCCGTTTGCTAAATGAAACACTTGGAAGTAGGATTATTTCTATTTCAGGCCTCCAGTTTATTTTAAATTATTTGCTGACAAGAGGCAAGACCAACAGTTCTTGTGCTGATTCTAAGTGCAAAAATTGACATCCTGACCTCTGTTTTTACAGGCACAATATATCTTTAAAACTAGTATGTTTTAGCCACAAGTACCAGGGCCCTTGTGGCTTCAAATCTAAATAGACAGCCTTACTACTGAGGATTTTCTGTCTTGAAAAGCACAACTTTCACACAAATCAATGAGAATTTTTAAAATGTGAATGTTGAGCTTAAAGTGTGTTGTCAGTGTACCAGCATTCAAAATAGAGTGAAAATGTGTGCTTCAATTTAGGCAGTTTCTGTCTGTCACTCATTTTGTGTTTCTTAATCAAATTCAGCTGCATATTACCAAGACTGAGCTTTTGTCTCCTCGGTTGCATTTTCCCTGGGGCTCTCTACCATGTGCAAGCTTTGGGCAGACTCTGAGAGGGACTGAGTTTGTGTTTCATACTTAAATTGCAGTAGCCTCAGGATACAATTAAGTCCATGACTCAGCATCCCTCCTTTCTATGGTGGACCCTCTACTAGCTCTTCTAAAACCACAGAGGAGGATGGATAACTACCAGCACATTTTCTTTAAGCTATATGCTGTCAAAATATCAGAGTCAACAGTATTTTGCTAGGCTGTGTGTTGTTGCTGACTATTATACCCTTAGAGGCAAGCATAAATATTTAAAAGAAGATGTTATCTAGCAAGAGATCACAGTCTATGCTCCAAGGCAGACTAGGCTTCCATCCTCATTAAATCAGTTAAAAGAGCCAAATTTAAATTAGATAAAAATCACAAAATGAAGATGTATTCAATGTGGCACACTGGGAAGAGGGACAGAGACCCAGGGTCTCTTCCTAGTTCATTTTTCAGTCTTGAAGTTATATTAAAATTTAGATACAGAAATGAGAATGGGTATGTCTATGTAGTCTTGGTCAATGTGTGATCCTATCCATCACTGATGCCTCATTGTCTGGATTTGATTTTTGTCCTTTAAGATATTTTAACAAGTTGTTGGGAACTGTGTTAAATCGCTTCCCTAGAGAAGATCCGTAGTGGGATTGTGGTATGTTGTAAATATTTGTTCCTCCTACTGGTGTAATAAAAAACTGATAGGCCAGAGGCATACAGGAAGTGTGGATTGGGCTACCAGACTAAGAAAACTCTGAGAACATCTCAGAGCAGAGCAGAGACACCACAGAGATGCCAGGAGATGCAGAGGAAAGAAGTTGAAATGCTGCTGAGAAAAGGTACCAAGATACATGGCTGAACAAGATAAGAATCATGGGCAGAGTCAAGATGAAATTGTTAGCAAGTTATATGCCTAGACCCTAGGTGATCAACATAAAATTAATGTAAGCATCTGTGTGTTTTTGTGGGGCTACAGACTGCTGTACAACCTCTCAAACCTCTGGTCTAGACATGAAAGTTCTGGCTAGAAACTTTTTACAACAATGATCTTTACCCACTCTCAGCATGATAGACCTAGGGAAAGTTTTCTTTCTCTGTGGTCTGTTTTTCAGGAGTCTGGTGATCAGATAGAGAAATACAAGTGCCTATTCCAATGTCTACAGAAACATGAAATAAAATCAGGGCACATGTGTGAAGAGTGTGCACTGGAGAGACCTTGCTGCCAGAGTGTTTCCCTCAGAACATGGAGAACAGAACTCAGTTATATTGTTTAACTGTGCACAGCACTGCATAACTGTGACAGGTAATTTATTATATGCAGGATGCTTATGAGTTATAGTTTATTATCTATAATTTTCAAATAAACAAATGAAGGCAGTTTAAAGAATACAAGTGTTTAAACTTTTCCACAGCTAGAAGGTGTCAGAATCAGCATTTTATAAAATTCTGATTTTTTTAAATAAAACCCTATGCTCTTTATCTGCACAAGTCCTGGTTTTGTAGATTAGATTCTGTAGTGCCTGGATTTTTTGGAAATACTGCTAGGGACGGGACATTATGAGGGATAATTAAAAAATCTTTCTACTTTTTTGTCAAAGAAACATCATTCTCATTACATGCTTAATTTGTGTACTCATTTAAGATTAGATTTTACATTTTAAAAATGCTGAGTTCTAATAACAGAACAATATAAACAATAACAACTTCTCAGTACAAAACTTAATACTAAGTTTTGTCTCTCTACCCAAAGAGTTCTTGATGAAGATTATTTTTGTTGTTTATTTGTTTTTTTGTAGTAACTGAGGAAGTTTACTGAGGTTACCTAAGAAAAACATGGATTGTAGGAACAAAATATCCTCAAAGATAACATATTCATTTGAATATTTTCTCTCTTCTTAATGTGTAAAGGTGATATTGGAGTGAGTTGGACTTTATAGGTTTAGAATGTCCAGTCACCTTCAAGTAACCTGCAAAATGCTCTTTTGAGAAGGAGAAGATAGGCCACTCTATGACAAATCTTTGGAACTTGGCCACAAATGATTGAATTTTATAGTTGACATTTAACCCAAGTTGGTCCAATTTCATTACCTCCTCCCCATAAAATTTAGATAGGCACAGCATCAACTTAAAGCTGATAGCTGAGTCACCTTGAAAGAGTATTTCTACAAACCACAAGCTGAACAGGTGTCTGCTTCTGGAAATCTTCCTCTTGCTTTGTAAGTGTTTTGCCTGCTTGTGTGCCTGTGCAGCAGAGTGTGTGCAGTACTCTTGTTGGGAAGAAGCAGATGTCAGATTCCTGGAACTGGAGTTACAGTTGGCTGGGGGCCACCATGTGGGTGCTAGGACTTGAATGTGGGTCATCTGCAAGAATAACAGTGCTTTTAACAGATGAGTCATCTCTCCATCTCCTGAGACTTTTGTTTTTTTATTCTTTTTCATTTTATTTTTTTAACATTCTGTTGCTTGTATTAAGTTTTAACTTCTTCTGAAAACAATAGAATCTCATATAAGAAAGCAGCAAAAAATGATGAAGTAGTTGTAGTCTATAATAGCTGCATTACTTTTATCTTTCTACATACCAAGAGGAAAATTACTAAAATTTACTTATATTGTATTTATATAGCAAAGACAGGTATTCTTTACCCAATAAAGGTAAATTGTGATCTCTGTAAAGGCTATTTAATGAATCAATGATTTCCAGAGCTTTGTATGTGATGGAAATTCTCATGTCAGTGATTATTAAGTTGCTATTGTCCACAGAATATATACAGAAAGAAGATAGGAAGTGAAAAAGTTTACAAAGATATACAGGCAGATAAAAAACTAGTCTCCAGCTCATTCTGTAAGAAACTGCAGATCAGCAGGCTCCACATGGTCACTCTCCCTGAGGCATATGGCTTTCCTTCTATCAGAAGGTTTCAAAGGAGATCCCATGATGCAGCTATCAGTAGCTGACACTCAAAGAAAAGGTAATCTCAGAGCATAAAACCATTTTGGCAAGGTAGAAAAGGAGTTATCTGTAACCTGGAACTGCATCCAAAGTGTTCTCAAGGTAATTGTAAGAGGCTGCATGATACAACTGGAAAGGTACTCAAGTATTCTATCAAATTCTTGCAGCCTAAATTCTTGCTCTAGAATTTAATTTCTGGCTTACATGAATGAATTGCTTCACATCTGCTGGTCTAGGAATAGTAAGGTATAGTCTTTATCTTGTAAGGATTTTGGGTGAAATACCTAGGTAAGGGGGCCCAGTAAAGAGATTACTGAAATACTGTTCTGCTAGGAGGTAGGGCTTTATTGTAGATAAGAGATACAAAAAAGTCATTAGCATCTGCAAGAGTCTTGAACAGTGAGAGAGAAAATGAACATGGCTAGGGAAATGTGGTGTGGTAAAAATCATAAATGTTACAAGGAGAATGATAGGGGTCAGGATGCTTGCTAGCATGAACTTTGAAATGTATAAATAATGGGTATTGTGAATCAGGACTGTTGGAAGCCTTCAGGCCAGCATAGGCTTTGATGTTTTGATAGGCACCAGAGATATATTGCGAAAGAGGCTTTCCCAAAGGCAAGGGAAATGACTGCTTTTGCAGAAATCTTTCTATTGTCCAGCTTGAGCTCATTTCTAGATATTTGTACTTCTGGAGACTTAACAACGTATTTAAGTTTTTGAAGACATGTTAGGAACCCAATAGCTAAAACATTAATAATCACAAAATTAAGAAGCATTATTGTTTTTCCAGGTGCAATAACAACAAAAATATTTTGCTTGATTACAAAATATCTTCAAGGAAATTGTTACTGAACAGTCAGGGCATGGGAAATGGGGGTCCAACGAGGGATTATAGATTTAGGATAAAACATCACCCTGCTTTACAAATGTTGATCTTCAGCTGTGTTCTAAAAGCTAAGCCCAAGGCAGCAGCCCCTGAAGTTTTAGTCCTCCCTTCCAGGCTCCCTCCAGCTAACTCCAGAGCACAAACTCTGGGGCAGTTCTTTGTGGCAGCTAGGGCTGCAGAACCAGTCCTCAAAATGGAGTGACATAAACAACTGTAAACTGCTTTCTGACAGGGCTGGATGCTGCAAGCCTGAGGTCAAAATGTTGGCAGGTTTGCCATCTGAAACCTCTTGCCTTTGCCTGAAGATTGTTACCATATTCTTGTGTTCCCTCAGGTTCTCTGTCCTATGCATGTCTGTATGTTAATCTCACTAAATAAAAAGCATACTAATTTTGAGTTAATTACTCTTAAAATCATTGTGTCTAAATATGCTCATTTTCTGGAGACAATAGGATATGGATTTTAATATATGAATTGGAATGGGCATAGCTCAGCCTGTCACATTAGGGTAACAACTTCTGGTCAAGAAAATACAAACTCTAGCCTGTGTGAGGATCTAGCATTCTACTGGGCCAGGTTGTTCAGGAGGCCATGTGACCCCCTTCAGCCAGGCTGGTCCACCTATGCCATACTTAAAAGACTGGTGAAATGCTTAGTTATTTGAAGAAGTACAGCACATTTGCTCCCACATTCCCTGCTCCTAGTATAATAGTTAAAGGACATAGCCAGGGAGAATTCAAGTCTGTCCACAGAAGTGTATTTTTTTTTCTTCTATCTTTTCTCTAAGATTATTTTCCTTAGCAATCAGGGGTTTCCCAAAAACATTTTAGGGTCCCTTACTTTTTCTCCAAAGCCTCTTTTTCTGTCATGTCCTTGTGTGTTGGTCATGTGTCTGACATCCATGACAGTGCAGATGGTGTCTCTCCCCTCCATCATCTTTCTCTGAATAGTCAGTCTTTCTGTAAAATTTACAGCTTTCCTGCCTTGGGGTTTTTCTTTTAAGCTATAATAAAATTGTCCTATAGTTTCCGTATGAGTCCATTTTTAAATTCTGTTATTAATGTAAGTATTAACTCTAAAGGAGAATCATTTACTGAATCATTCTCAGACCACAGGTGATCCCAAAATTACAGTAACAATAATACTTCTACTTTCTGTGTTGCTTTTAGCATTATAAATTTATTCATATTTTAGGTAGATTTGGTGGTAGTATATAATATAATGCCTTTTAGGGCAGATTCTGTTGACATTTGCAGTGGAGCATATATATGTAGATATCTATGTCACAATAAAGATTATATGTGAACATGTATGTATGTGTGTGTATGTGTTTGTATATGTGTGTGTATGTATGTGTATGTGCATATGTATGTATGTGTGTGCATGTATGTGTGTATGTATATGGGTGTGTGTGTGTGTTTTGCAGAACCCACCTGGACAAACTGTAATGGTCAGCCTTGGTCCTGTAGGCATGACACTATTTTGAAGAGATACTTGTCTCCTTTCTTCCTCCTTTCAATCCTTTTAACTATTAGACTAATGAAATATGGTATACCAAAGAATTAAAATTTGTCTTCAGGAATTCCATGTAGTGAAAAAGGAAATGCTGAAGAAGAAGCTTGTCTTCTGGAATATATATATATATTTGGTCAGGTCATTTTGTAGGAGATATTGGAGCTGAGATAATGATGTTCAACAATGGAGAAGTATCACAGGAATTCTATTTAGTATTATAATAAAACCCAGAGCCAGATATTGGGGGAAAGCTGAAATATCAGAGAGATAACAGAGACAAGGAACAAACCACAGCCAATCTTACACAGACAACTCCTCAGGGGTAGGTCCTATTGACACTGACTGGACAAGTCCTCAAAAGGAAGCAACTTCGGCCTCTTCCTCCTACCTACACATCTTATGTCCTCTCTCATCATTCTTAGAGCTAGGATTAAAGGTGTGTGCCATCACCTCCAGGCTATGTTTGCTGGCCTTGAATCTGCTGAGATCCAGAAGATCTTTGCCACCCAAGTTAAGGCTTGAGTTGCCACTCCCTATCCTTCACTGCTTGGCTCAGTGGGTGACTCTGTTCTCTGACATTTCAGGCTATTTTTATTAATTATACAATATATCTACAGAGAGGACCATACTTTGACTGGGAATGCATACTTGTGCATACCACTTGCATTCTGTTTAAACTTAAACCCAACCCTCATGATAATATCCCAAAGGTTTATTGAATAGGTCCTTGGGTTATTTTGTCCCTCTTCTTTATGTGGCAATATTAAATAAATCCTTTTCTTTCTTTGCTCTGATTTAATTGGCTTATTGTAGATAGGTGACACTAACTGGTAGACTGAGGCTCTCACTGCCATATTATTATAATGACCCTAACTTATTCCAGGTATTGGTAAGGCAAGAGGGAGAAAATTTAAATACCTTCAGTAACATTTTATGATAAAAGTTGTTTAAAAATAGATCTTGAGCAAAGAACCATTTTAACATTGAAAGCAGCAATATGTTAAAACAAGCAATAATTATCTAACAAGGAGGTGGGAAGGAGCTGAAAGAGATGTTTTTAGAGCCTGAGACTATTAGTTGAGGAGGGTATATCTATTTCACCTTTTCATGCTTGGTTTTAGTTTACATTAATTCTAAATCCAGACCATAAAATTGACTGAGATCATACAGAGGTGATGTTTACTTTGCGGCATCTAGGTTTCTTACAAAAACCTAAGATTACTGGAAAGAAAATTACTGCATCAAGATTATTTTGTTTACTCATGTTTTATTTCTTAGTGTCTGAGAGCTTGGTTTATCTCTGCCTCCAAGTGTTGCCCAAAGGCAGCTGCTGGCTGTGCAGATGCAGGGTTTCTCAGAGGATGGTGTCTGGTGTGTGTGGAGGGGCAATGAACCACAATTGCCTACAGGTGATGGGAGTCACTTGTCTGAGGAGAAATGTCTCCTCCCACTCAAAGGATTAGAAATCTGTGTTAAAAAATAATGCCCGGAGGTCAAAATCATGATCCGAATAATGAGGAGAAGCTGAGACTCTCAATTTACAAATTATTTACAGCTGAGATAGATTCAGCAATGGAAAATGAGTGGTGACTATTTTTAATCTAGTTCTCTTTTGAAGAAAAAATGTTTTCTTTTCATTTTCAAAGATGTCCATGGCCATTGCTAAATATGTAAATCTTTCTATTCCTTTGTTCCTTTACAGTATGAATTTTTAAAATAATCTCAATTTCTCAGTCCCTCAGAATTGTCATTAACTTACCAGTCTTCACTGATTGATGCTTCTTCCTTGCATTTTATGGTCCCTTTTCTCCAAAGTATTTGTAAAATTCAATTCTCTTCAAACCCTTGGGCTACCATGAATTATTCCTGTCTTTTTTTGTACTAGAAACCACAAATAATGAAGTATGTCTTTGTTAATTTTTTTCTTTTCATTCACAACATCAGCTTTTATTATTATAATAATTAAACATTTTATAAGATTTTATAAATATACACTATGACTTATATGTATAATTTGTTGAACACATAATCATATATTTACATGTTTTACATGTTGTATTAAGGCTACTTGAAAACATACAAGACACAATCAAGTTGTAATTGATATATCTATAATCACACATAAGTGCACAGGTACATTCACACTCAGGCACACAGAGAGAAAGAGAGACAGAGGCAGAGAGACTGAGAGAGACTGAGAGTAGTATGCTGTGTACTGCCTAGATTTACCTTTTGGCCTTAGATATGCATTAACTTAGAGCTTTAATTACTAAGGGCTTATATTCACTATGTGAAAATGGTAGTCAGACAAAATTAAATCTTCTTCCATGGTTACAACAGCTTCTTGGAAGCCAGTACACAGGCAGAGACTAGTTGATGTGGGAATATGAACACCTGATGTCCTTGCCTGAAGTTGGATCATTGTCCCTTCTCCAGAGTTCCCATAAGATCAACAGAGACTTTTAGTGCAATTATACTATAGTCCAATCATTCTTTCTAATCTTGCTTTTTAACTCCTATGCAGGTGTTGACCCTGAGGGTACTACCTAATAAATTTTCAGCATGTAACTACGCTATAATGTCTTTCCATGGCCAACTATCATAAAAATGTTGGTACCAAAAGTGATCCAAAGAAACAGACTCTAAACACAAGTTTAGAAACTGGACCATATTACCCAAAGTACAAAATAATACACTATCCCTCATGGATGCTTTCAAGGCAACTATTAGCATTTTAGAGTGAATAAAAACCAAAATATTATAATAACTCCTGTTAGGTCATTTATGTACTGAATAAAGACAATAAAATGTAGAAGGTGATTCATTATCAAAGGCAAATAAATATGAAAGGCAGAAGTCTTCTTGGTAACCTGGAAAGAGACTCACCTACATCAGTGAGAGAATAAAAATGACCTGATTGCTCATGATTTAGTTTTTTAAATATACATTCAATTATTAATGAAATTTCTCTTACATACCCTTTACTGTTCTCCTTCCCTCCACCTCTCTCATTCTTTTTTTCCCTTTCTTCTCAAAACCCCATCTCCCATACATTCCTCAAAGGGGGTAAGGCCTCTCTTGGGTAGTCAACACAGGCTAACATACCAAGTTGAGGCAGTAGCCATCCCTTCCTCCCTATATCAAGCTTGAGCAAGGCCTCTCATCATAGGGACCAGGCTCTAAGTAGCCATTTAATGTATCTAGGAACATTTCTGGTCCTATGTTAATCCAGGGGCCCATTAACATCTTGAGCAATGCAACTGTCACCCTCATTCACAGGGCCTGGTTGGGTTCCCCCATGCAGGCTCTCTAGATGTCAGTCCAGAGTCTGTGAGCTCCCATTAGCTCATGTCAGCTGTCCCTGTGGTTTTCACCATTGTGCTCTTGACACCCCTCCCCCATGCTCCTCTAGCTGTTCCTCCTTCTCTTCAATTGAACTCCAGGAGTTTGATCAAGTGCTTGGCTGTGGGTGTCTGAATCAGTCACTAGATGTTGTTTCTATGATGACAATTAGGGTAGTCATCAATCTGACTACAGGGGAAAGCTAGTTCAGGCACCCTCTCCAAGATGGAATCCTTGTGGATTTCTCTAGCACTAGGTTTCTCCCTAAGCCCATGATAACTTACCTTGTCAAAATATTCTTTTCATTGCTCATCCCTCCCCTAACTAAGCCTCATCAAAACCTCATGTTCCCACCTCCTTTTCTCTCCCCTCTACACTCCCATCACACGTTACCCAGGAGATCTTAACCATTTCCCCTTCCTGGGGCAATCCATGTGTATCCCTCTTAGGGTCCTCCTTACTACCATTTTTTTCTAGTGTTGTGGAATCTAACCTGCTCATCCATTGCTATGTGTTTACTATCTTCTATTCACTTATGAGTGGGTACATTTTAAAGAATACTCTCAGCGGCATGTACTAGAAGATACAGATAAGTCTTAATGTACAGGATAAAGGATACTATAAAATGAGACTGAATGGTGAAGAAGATTTTGTTACCTATTTATTTTTGTTTGTTTTGTTTATTTATTTTTGAGACCATCCTAGAACTCATCTGGAAACCAGGCTGCCTCTAAATCTGCCTGCCTCTATCTCTCAGGTCTTGGTATTAAATATGTGTGCCATAACCACCCAGAATATTTTATAGCAAGATTATCCTCTGATACAGGAATTAGTACTCTGATAAGACTCTCAGGAAGTACCATTAATGTGTTGCTCTTGGAAATATGGGAAAACAGGGCTCATACTGAGAGATAACTGAAACAAATGCAATAAAAGAACCAAACACTTCTGAAAACAGGCATGATGCTCAAATGGATACAACCCACATAAGGTTGAAAAATGAAGTAGTTGTGTTCTGCAGAAACAGCTGTAGCACAGTCTATTAACTGAGATGGTAGAGAATGAACTCATAAGAGAAGTATTGTAACATCTGGAAAGGTCCATGATTGCTTTCCCTGGTATAATATGACTCATAGTAGGAAATATTCCTTTCATCATGACAACAATGAAGAAGCATAATCCTCATTCCCAATGGAAGTGGTCAAATAGAAGAAAACTCTCCAAAGTCAGACAGGTGATAGTTAGCCTAATGAAAAACCAAGTTGGGATGCACACCAACAAAGTCTTTTGAAAAGAAGTGTAACTATGGTTAGGAGAGCCTTATGTGTGGTGTAAACACACATCTTCCTTTACACACTGATTTGTTATAGTCCATTTAAATTTAAACCCAATAATTTTCTCATTTTACATCACCATTTATCTATTAGTTATCACTCATTGCTTATTTTATTTCTTCTGACATTTTTTTCTTTTTTATTTATTATTTAAGGATTAAACACAAATGGCTAATTCTTAACCAAATTAAACAAAAAAGGGAAGACCTACTTCAATAAAACTAGAAATTGAAAGACAAACATTATAATAGATATGAATGAAATTCCCAAAAATCATAAGGACATTATAAATTGGTTTTGATAAATTGTAGATTCTGAAAAAAAAAACCTGGTGAGTTTTTAGATAGCAAAATTAATCCTAAATTCAATAAATGATTTTAACAAATGCATACTTTATAACCTTAAAATACTTAAAATACTAATAAAATACTCCATACTAAAAATAAAAACAACAATAACAAAAACAAACACAAGAAAATATGAACTTGTTACTGAATTCTACTATAACTTAAAGAACTATGACAAATACATATCATATTATTCCATAAAACTAAAAACAAAAACAAAAACCAAGCTTTTAAAAGTTACAAAGCCATTGAAACCCCGATGTGGTGGAATGTTCTTTGCATGTTGTAAATAAAGGAGATGTTTTGGCCTTTGTAGAGCACTGTAGAAGTGGGTGGAGGATCAGAGGACAGGCAGGTAGAAGGAGGGTGGAGTTAGCCAGTCTAACCCCCCAAAGAAGAAACATGTAATGAATCCAGGTGAGTAACGGGCCGGGCCACATGGCAGATAAATTACAAGAAATTGGTTGAATTAGTATGAAAGAGCTAGTAATGTGCTTGAGACATAGGACAAAGAGTATGAAATTAATATAAGTTTCTGATTCATTTCTTTGGGGGACAAAAGGTGCCGCGGGCCAGGTCTGAACCTCCGGGCCCAAAAGGGCCCAGAAACCTTATACAACACCCTGATATTGATCATAGTATTTCTTTTTTCTTTTTTTGGATTTATATATATATATATATTTAATATTCAGTGTTTTTACATTATGCACCCCATCAAACTCAGATATGAGACCTCTCAGTATCATGCCCACTGTTATGATCTCAGATTTACAAAACTGCCCATTCATGTTGCTCATTTGCTTACTGGGGCAAAATTAAACTCCCTGTGGCCAGACTCATAAAGAAAACAAGTCTTTCCTTACCCACCCCTCTGCTAGAAACCATCAATGCAGACGTGAGGCATTGTGTCATTTAGGTATTTTCTGGTCTTGAGTTCTTGTGTACAATGACATCTCTCTCTTTTTATATTTTTTTAAGTTCACTAATGAGTGAGTACATCCCCTGCTTCTCTTTCTGGGATTGTGATACCTCACTCAGGAGGATATTTTTCATATCCATCCATTTGCCTGCAAATTTTAGAATACTGCTGAGTAGTACTCCATTGTGTACATATACCACAGCTTGTTAATCAGTTCCTCAGTTGAGGGGCATCTAGGTTGTTTCTGTGTTCCTGTTATTATGAATAATACTGTTATGAACATATTGAGCTAATGCTTTTGGGGTGTGAATGTGCATTTTTAGGGTATATGCCTAAGAGTGGTATTGCTAGATCCTTTGGGAGATTGATTCCCAGTTTACTTAGAAACCTCCATACTGCATTCCAAAGTGGCTGAACAATGGAGGAGTGTTCCCTTTGCACCGCATCCTCTCCAGCATAGGCTGTCCTCTGTGTGTTTAATCTTGGCCATTCAGACAGATGTAAGGTAGTATTTCAAAGTTGATTTGATTTGCATTTCTCTGATGGCTAAAGATGTTGAATACTTTTTCATGTGCCTTTCAGCCATTTTTAATTCTTCTGATGAGAAGTCCCCTTTCAGTTCTGAACCCTATTTTTTAATTGGGTTTTTAAGGGATTCGAGCTCTAGTTTTTTGAGGTTACAAATAGTATTACTAGTAACTCAAAACTTAAAGGTGATTTACAAAAAGCCAATGGCCAACATCAAACTAAATAGAGAAAAACACAAAGCAATCCCACTAAAATCAGGAATTAGACAAGGCTGTCCCTTCTCCCCTTAACTATTCAGCATAGTTCTCAAACCTGAATACCCTTATTGTTTCAAAATAGCCTTGAAGTACTGTCCCTATGCAATAAGACTCAAGATGGAAGGTAAATAAATAAATGTTTAACATCAACTTCTTTCACATATTCTTCTTTATCATATTCTTTCACATTAGACTCTAGCAAATGTCCTCTTACATATGCAAAATAGGACTTGTTGTAGGTTGAGTATGTTTGTTTATAGAAGAGTTATTTATAAAGGTAAGAACCAAGAATAATGCAATATGCTAACAGTAAGAAAGAAATCAAAGAAAGAAGCAAAACCTGTAAAGTATGATATGAGTTGCCAGAGGATTGTACACTGAGAACCATTGCTCTCAAGGTATTGTCTTCTTCACTGAAAAGGCACAGTCAACACAAGGCTCCTAACCAGATGAGAGGCAAGTCCAATAATCTCTTTCACATGCTTGCTTCCTGCTCTGACTCCTTAGTTCCAAAATGCAACTCAGATCCAGAAGATGAGTGTTCAACCTATACTATTTATAAATTTAATATACAACCTGTAAATTTAAACTTACATGGATCTAGTACAGAAAAGAAGGGCTAGGTGTTTTGAAGGTATGAAAAAAAATATCCCTGTCAATCAGTAAATTTTTTTGCTCATTTTGAACATATAAAATTTAAGAACAGTTTATAATTGGATAGAGCTTTGGCCTGTGCACAATTTTAGAGGTTATAGATAACATCTTTACAATGACTTCATCTAATATAAATAGTTTATAATATCCAAAATTAATAATTATAGTGGGTGCTTCAATTCAAAACCTCTAAAATTTTCAAGAATAAAGTGAGGAAAGAAGTTTGCTTCATGTCTTATATCATCTACTAAATATATAAAAGTCTGTATTTTTTAAGTTTTCATTTTAATTGCTGTCAAATTTATACATTCTTCTATCTAATACGACAGTTACATAAAGTTTTCTGTGAACAATAATAGTTTCCACCTCCATTCTCCTCAATTACCCTCTTCTTCAAATCAATCACCTTCAACTATTTTCCCCAAAAATCTTCATGTCTCTATGTAACAATTTTACATTTGGTACTCTTGCCATTTAATTTCAGGAATGGAACCAGCTTGTAGACTGAATGGCATAAATGTTAAATATTGTTGTCTCACTTCTTAGCTTAGGAGTCCAAGAAAAAGCTAGCACTGAACTTAGACTGTTGTTTCACTAAGCCTGCTCTCTATGCTTCCCAGATGGCTTCCTTCTCACTGTGGGGCCACTTCTTTGTCAGCATGTGGTTTGAGTCCTAGTTAATCTCCTTTCAAAGGCTCCATTTATAATGGACTAAGGCCTTGCCCTGTGATCTCATTGTATTTTACCTTTTTAATAACCTACCTTCAAATATTGCAGCATTCTGAGGAATTGTGTATTTGGACATCAACCAATCAATTTGAACAGGACAAACCCAAAGTAGCAAATATTGTCTACTCATATTCTAGTAAGAAAGAAAAGGAACAACAATAGTATTTTTGTTTAATAGTTCTAAAATGCAAGAACAAAAATGTAAACTTATGCAATGTAAATGATTTGTTGTTACATCATGAATTTAGCAGAAATAAATATTCTTGAGTAATTATTATGTTCTGGTATATTATATTCACTGAATCCTCACTGAAACTCTTCTCAGATATCCTGTGGCTACCTCAAGTCATGGAGCTCCTGAAGGTATCATTCCACAGGGTGCAGTTGGCTCAGCACAGCACTCTGATATCAGCACACATGATTCCTATGGCTCCCCAAGATGACAAGGGCCATAGACATCAACAAATTCCCCAACTGCAGCAGGACCATGGAACCTGACATGGCCCTTGGTAGCATCCTGGATCCAGATGACATTCTGACTCTGGGTAGAAGCACAGACCACACAAATCAGGATGGCTGTGGTGGCACCAAACAAAGCCACAGAATTCATCCACAACCCTGGGCTTCCCTTTAACCTCTGATGAACATGGGCCTTAGACTTAAACTCAGACCCTGACTTCGAGAGGACCACAGAGTCAGACATTGTCCTTAGCAGCAGCTGAGTCTAGATAGCACCAGTGCTCCAGGTGGCAGTGCAGGACAAAAAGCTAGAAGCTTTAAACCAGATCAATGACTCATTACAATGAACATTTACAAGTGAAGCTGATTGGACAAAAGTATATACTGTGTGATAGACCTTGGCTCCCAGAATGGATGAAGACGTGTTGGAGGATCAAAGACAGGTTTTGTTTGTTTATTTTGTTTGTTATTTTATTTTTGTTTTTTAAAATTGGGGGTGAAGGATTCACTGCAGGGGTGAGAGGAGATATGGAGAGAATGAGAGGTGAGCAGAATTAGTGTGTATGATGTGAGATTCCCAAAGGTTTAATAAAAAAAATTATCATAAAAATAATTAAGTTCATGTATCTCATTAAAGTATAATCACATTTATGTTTATTCAGCAATGATTATTTCAATACAATTTTGTGATTTGCTTAGCAAAATTAATATACTTTGGGGGTAAGTATATTAATTTAAGTATGAAAATTTAACTGTCAGTGCTCCTAGTTTGATAGAAATTACATGCTTTCACAAACAAAATGTAATGGGAAGACAAATACTATATTAGAAGTTGGATCAAGTGTTATGAGAAATTGGAAGAATAGTGTTAACCCAATACACCCAGGTTCTGGATCTGAGAAAACCTCAAAATAAAGAAAACTTCCAGATAGCACAAATTATGAAGAATGGCAGTGGAAGTCAAATATTAAAGTAACAGGAGAGAAGATATCTTAAATCGTCTTCATATTTAATTAGTTTTTCACAATTCCCCTTTGTATTTCCATTATGTGAGAGAGACTGAAACTCATACCAGATGTATAAAATGCAATGAAATTCACTACATTTCCTTAATTGAAGTTAATGAAATATTCAGTGATGTCATAAACAAACAAAAACAAAGGCAAATGTCAAAACTTCAAGGTGATACTCTCATAATAAATATTATTTCTTTGTTCTTGGAACTATATGCTATGGTGCTGCCTTGAAATGATGAGTCACTAGGGAAACCTGAGATTTGTGCAAATATCACATAAATAGAACACATGTTCAGTATGCGTGAAAAGTAGAAGATTTTATACTAGAAACTCTAATGCACTTATCAGGTAATCCAGGTTGTAACAAGACAGTTTCTATGTTCTGTGTCCAAAATTTAAAAGAAATGTCTAAGTTTCTATTCAATTTATAAACTAACAAAAAGAAAATCCTCTTGACACTATTCTTTCATAGAAGTTCCTATAGCAAGATTTGGCCTTTTATTTTAAGGCAACAGAAGCTAACTTGTGCCTTTTTGTGAACTCCAATGTAATGATACTGAAAAAACTCTAGTGACTGGGATGGGTGGGAGGAGGAAGGGAGTTCGAACAAGGGGATACATGGATAAAAAAAATATGACTTTATTCATAATTAAAAAAATAAAAAACTCCATTAAAATATCTATTTATTTTAGTCATTTGAGATATAATACAGTCAGGCAAATAAAAATTGCTTAAAAGATATTAATACTTAAATTCCCCCTCAACATTATTATTTAGGAGAATATTACAGATGTAATTTTAGAAATAAGTTGCACTTTTCAAATTATTACTAAGAATAAAAGCATCTAACTTTGTGGCAGGAAAAAAAGAAAAAAACAAAGAAAGAACAGAGAAGAGTTTCTGGAATAGACTCTCCAATTTTGTGACACCATTTTGCCAGTTACAAGCAAGCTGAGCTTGAAAATGTCTCTACATCTATTTGTTACTTTGTGTACTCTTCTAATTAATATGTGTTTTAATAATTCCTATCACATTAAGCTATTATGATATTTAATCGCAAATGTTTAGAAGTCTTGGCATAAAGCATTTGATAGATAACACATTATCATTACTTAAGAATTTTAGGGAAACTTCCAATAACTCACAGGATGTCCCTGGCTAGGTAGGTCTTCAACTGTTAGTGAAGGGGGTATCTAAACAGGACTTCCCTTACAATCAAATGAATTACCACCCTAAGTGTATTAACAGAACCTATGTCCAACAATAAATAGAGGTGAAGGCAGAGATTCATGGCTGATCACTGGGTTGAGCTCCTGGTCTAGCTGAGAGCAAGAGAAGAGAGTCTGTAGGAGCAAGGGGATGGGGATTATGAGAAGTCCCACAGGGATGGCTGGCTGGAGCTCTGGGGATCTCACTGAATGAAGAACAGCAACTGGGGGACCATCAGGAAAAGGAGCTAGGCACTCCAAGGGTAGGCAACTGTTGATTGGCATGGGCAGTATGTGGAGTCTGGCAGGGTGAGATCAGACTGTACTCCTGTGCATGCATGGGCTGGCACCTCGGAGCCCATACTTTGCAGAGGAGCGCCTAACCCAGTGTTGATATTGTGATGAGGAAATCGGACTTTCCCGGAGTGAATGTGCCATGCTGAACTGACCCACCTTGGGACTTCTTGCCCTTTTTGGGAAGGAGATGGGAGGGGGGATGCTGAAGGCAGACTAGGAGGGACTGGCAGGAGGGAATGGAGGATGAGCAGGAAGATACTTTGGGGAAAAAAAAAGAATTATTTTTTTATAAGTAAATTAAGGAAAAAAAAAAAAGAATTTTGTGTTCCCTGTGCTACCAAGCTGGATGCACTGAGACAAGATTTGGCAACATATATAGAACAGAAGGAGATTTATTTTTCAGGTGCGAGAATATTTAAAGTGAATTATTACTTTTCCTTGCTTTGTAGTATGGGAGCATTTATCCAGCCTAGATGCCTGATTTAAGGATGTTAAATACTACTCTATTGAAAGCCTGATTGGGTTGTTAATTTCTTTGTGTCCCTTATACCATGTAATAAAGAAACCTCAACTGATCATTCATCACCAAAATGAGGGAAGTCTGGAAAATGAAGGTTGAGAAGGATTAGCAGTGTCACATGACCCACTACAAAGCAAATATTGGGACTGTTCAAAACAAAACAAAACAAAATGTTAAATTACAAAATGCTTTTGTTTGGGTGTTTGTCCTCTGGTAATCCACACACATCACTGTTCTATCAGATGTCACTTGCAAAAGAACACTTCAAGAATAAAATTAAATATTTCAAAGCATTTACTATGAAGTATTTGAAGTATTAAAATAAGCCTTGAAATTCTTCCCAGGCCAGGTCATACTCCTGCATAACTGACCCTACATGAGTGTTCAAGAAAGGATGAGGCGATGTAAGGGGAAAAAATAGGATGGAGGGAAAGAGAAAACCAAAGAAGAGAGAGAACAGAAATAAAAACCAAAATAAAGTAAAGAAGGTAGAGAAAGGGTATGAAAGGTACAGAAGGCAAGGGAATGCGAAACAGGAAGGGAGAGATAATCTAAGATGATGCAAGTTAAAAGTATTGTCTATTTAATGATATTAAACAAAAGGAGGAAACAAAATGCTCTCATCAATGCTTAAATTCATATTTCCATTTTCATATATATGTATATATCCATATATATGTACATTCACACACATACACACACATAAATTCAACAAATAGCATCATTTAGCTTATCCTTTCTGCTGCCAGTGTTCCCCGAACATGCTCATAATGAAAATTAAGTACCTGAAATGGCCACATCCTGTTGATCTGAAATCACCCCACCACTTTGGCTTCATGCTACCACATTTCTTTTCTTCCTAACTATAGTTCAAGAAGAAAGGTCTTGTTGCTCTTGCCCTAAAATGCCAATCAAGCTTTTATCTCATTGCCTTGCCATTTTCTCTTATCTTGGTTTGAAATGCTTTTTCCAAATCCACATGACTCATTCTCTACCTTTCCTCTCACCTTTCCAAGTCCTTTGTTTGATTGACAGATTCAAAGATTCCTCTCTGACACCTTCAAGTAAAAGTCATTCTCCATCTCTCCTTCCTGCTCCTGGCTGCCTCTGTGTGTGTGTCTCATTCTGTTTCTCCTAGTTTTCTCACTGTGATTCATTTTCTTATCTTTCCTTTCTTATTATATAGATTTAATGTATTTATCACCACTTTATAATCTAATTTATCTGCTTATTGAGACATCACAATAGACTATCTGCATCATAGGAAGAGGCTGTATTTTGTTTATTGTGATAACCAATTCCAATGTGACCCATGTTGTCTGTTTGGGGAAATAAGTAAAATGTACAAAATGAGGTTGTTACTGGAAGATTTATGTATCAGACTCTGTGGTAGATCCTTCATAGAATTCTTATTCTTTAGCTCATTTAACATTAACATAAACTTAGAAGTCAAAGAAACCAGATAATATGTTTGAGGACATATGTTTCAACTCTATAGTTGAAACATAACAGAATAATCTATTGATTGAGAATACTGTTTCTATCAAATAGTGAGGAAAAGTGAACAGATGACTAGGAAAGTTTAAATAGACACACACACACACACACACACACACACACAATGACAAATTCATACAACCTATTGAATCCATTTAGTATTGCCCCTGCTTATAAAAGTTTAGGCCTGATCACATAGGATTTGTTAACCTATTAGGGATACTCCCTGGTAAGGTCTAATTTTTCACTGGCTATTGATTACTTATAACTCTTCATCTAGGACTAGGGTTAGGGTTAGTGAAATTCATTTTATTCACACTGATAGATTAATGAGTATTGTCACTATGTGGGTTTTGTTTAGGCAATCATATTGTTAAATTTCATGGCTGTATTCTACTTACCATTTCTAGAAGATATGATCTTTCACTTAGCTATCAAAATCATTCCGACCTATCTTTCACAATATTCTATCAGCCTTAGGCATAGCTAGCTGTATTATACATGAACCAACGGTGCCTGGATCCCCATGATCATATATTTTGTGGATTTTAACCAATTGTAGATCTCTGTAGTATCCTCTATTTGCTACATAGCTGAAGCTTCTTTGTTGGATGAAAGCTACTTATATGCAGGAATAAGAATGCTTAAAATACAGTTAGAAATAATAGTAGGCACAAACAGCTACTGAGTGAGTCTTTCTACTGGCTAATCCTTATGTCAAAAGTACCATTACTATCTCATTGGGGAAATCATTCCTGGTCTGTCAATGTGATGATTAACAGGTTGTTGAACCAGAAAAGGCCATTGATTGCTTTTCCTACTTGGCAGCTTGCATAGCACCTTTGAAAACTAATTCTTTGGTAGGAGATGCTAGGTCTGTTCTCCCTTGAATCCTAAAGTATTTGCAGCCAAAGGATGAGTGTTTGAACAATAGACTCTTACATTCAAGTTATGAGAGGCAATGAAGAACAATGGCAATAGTTTATTGGGTTTTTGAAGTCTCTTAGATCCTCTCTTATTAATAACTAGAAGGAAGATTTCCTCTAGTAACAAAGGTCTTAAGGACATATTATCAATTAAAAGCACATTTTGAATGCCATTTATACAAGGGGGAATAAGAATTAAAATCCATGAAATTGAAACTTTTATATGTAAAAATGAAACTTGGAAGCTGAAGTTGGATATAACTGATACAGTTTTCAATTGAAAACTGCATAAAATCTTAGTAATAGAAGATTCTACAAAAAAGCAATATGGACATTCATCACGAGAAGAATGAAAACTTTGAAAAAGAACATATATCTAACTTACTCATGAGAGAAGAGAAGGGAACAGAGTGGCGAAATACATGAGTAAGCAACAAAGAAAGATAATGAGAAATGCAAAGTAGGAAAATTTGCAAAATGTATAGTCCTAAAATTAAAATTATTGAGGAAAAGAGTAAAAAGACACTGCTGATTACCTTGAATGAGAAAGAAGCTCACTATGGATTCTGCAGATATTGAATGAAATTAATGTGATCAAATTTAACCCCTCAAAATTTGAGACTTTGAAGAGTGTAAGTTTGCAAAGGAAAAATAACACATGCCCAAAACCAGAATATAATAGGTAGTAGCTTTAAGTTCATTGAAAAATAAATTAATAGGGGCTAGGGAGGTGGCATACTAGGTAAGAGGCTTGTTGCACAAGCCTGAGGTTTTGAATTTGGGTGGTCATCACGCATGTAACAACCCATGTAGGCATTATAGCATTCACCTATGATCTCAGCCTTGGTGAAGCAGAGAGAGGAGGAGCATAGATGTTTGCTGGCTAATAAGTCTACAAGAGTCAGTGAACTCTGGGTTCAGTAATAATCCTATCTAAAATAAATAAATGAATAAAGAAATAAACAAAGAAAGATCATTGAGGAAGATCCCTGTCCTCCATAAGCATCTATACATGCATATATATATATATATATATACAAATACATGCACAAAATTCTTCCTTACACACAAATGAATTAGTGACCAAATGTTCTGTATTAATAAAGGATCTGTAGTGAAACAGAACAACTGAAATAAATGTTCAAGTACGGAGTTATTGGGTTTCATTTTATGATCAAATGCTAGATGGTCTTACAATGGCCACATGTAGCTGGAGGGCTTAGGAAACCAGTTGCATCTAAGAAAGTAGAAGTTTTAGAATAAAAGAGATCACAGATGTCTTGTCTCAACCCTTGTCTCAAGCTGACAACATTCAAAGCCTAGTTTCCAGATTAGGTGCAATGGTACATATCTTTAATTCCAGCAGCCAGGAGACAGAGGCATGTGTTTGTAAGTGAAAGGTGAGCTTGATGTTTATGGTGAGATTCAGTCCATCCAGAGATACACAGTGAAACCCTGTCATAAAACACAATGAAGCAAACTAAACAACAACCACAACAACAGAAGCTCAGATTCTATGACAGCCACAAAAGAGCACCTACTTACCAAAGAGGAATGTCCAGGAATATATGGAGACTTTGTTGATTGTGCCTTATCCATTATTTTAATTAAGTGAATATACAAAAAAGTAACACTTTATAACTGTTCAGTATTTGTTGGTGTGTGTGTGTGAGGTGGGGGGAGAGTCAGAGCATGACTTGCAGAAGTTGATTTTTTTCTTTTACCAGTTATGTTCTAGGAAATAAACTGAGGCCATTAGTTTAGTGACAAGAATCTTTAACCATTGGGATACCTGCTATCTGCTGTCTGTTGGTATTTGTTCAGAGATTATTTGATGATGCTGTCATATGGGCAACTACTCAATGATTACCTAAATATAATCGTCCCTGGATATACCTTCAGTCCTACCCTCAAGTAGACTCTACAGGTTTTCTAGGCATTTTTTTTTGTTACCACCAAGCTGACAGCATGATTAACTCACCTCTTCCCAAAGAGAAAATCAATGCCAAATGGCTTGCACTGACAAAAATCATCAAATATTTAAAGACACAAGACATTACTACTAAAACTCTTCCTGAATACAGTGGAAGATAAACCAATTCCAATTTTATTTTATGTTCTGTCCATTATCCTGAAGATGGCTAATCTTGATGGTTGATTTCATTTAGGTGTAAAGATGCCTAGAATAGTAAAGTAACTTCTTAGTATGTTTGCCCAAGTTTATGTGAAAATGATTAGCCTAGTAATTAAGCAAAAGATCCATTCTGAATGTGGACAACACAATTCAATAGATTGTGTGTTTAGGCATAACAAAGATGGAAGAGACAGAAAGCAAAACAGCAGATCCCAGGTCTACTTTCCCTGAGTGCTGTGTCTTTTACTACTGCTATTATTTAAAGGGAGATGCCAGACTTTTAAGCCGTTCTATTCAGGAACTCTCCAAGGAGTTTCCAGGCTTCCAGTCTGGAATGTGACAGCATCATTGTTTTTTTCTTTTTCTGGTGCTTCATGGATTGGATAGCTACAGGATGCTCTGGCTGTTTACAACATAGCCAAACACTGCTGAACTATATAGCACTGAGTCAGGAAAGCAAATGTAATAAGTTCTCTTTCATAATATAACCTGTTGTATTTCCATAGCTTACCTCAACTGTTGAAAACTGGAACTTTACAAATAACATGTAACAAGATATTTTCATATCTATTAACTAATTATAAATTTAAAATACCCTCATATTAAAAATGTAGCAGATACTAGTAGAAGTCTGTTTAGTCAAAGGACTATACTAAGACTACATGACAGTTGTATTTCCCTGACCTATAAACTAATTATGATTGCAGGCAGACATCCAGACATTTGATAGAGAAATGAAGAGGATGATTGTAAACATCCCATGGATACACAAAAGTACCTTGTGTAGCTCAATGGGCCTCACAACATAATTGATGGAAGACAAAGTTCACTTATGCTTATTGACTATTATAAAGCTGCTATTGTATATAAAACATATGATGCTGAAGTAAAGTTATAATTTATAGCTGTAAATAAAAGTCACATAAAGAAAATCCAATGTATATATTAAATATAAGAGAAAACTATAGTGACATTGAGTAGGCATAGATTTATTAGGGAAGAAATTGTGAACATGAACAAATGATTTGATAAATGGTAAGAGCATATGAGATAAATAAAAGGTTGAGTAACAGCAAGAAATGATAGTTACAATACATATGTCAAAATTTTAATTTATGTGACATATGCACTGAAAACATGACACTAGTCGAAATTAAATAGATGATCCTGTATAAAATAGGATTCTATGTCTAGTGTGTCAATTTACTTCAAATGAGAGACATTACAACATCAGTAGTATAACACACCCATGGACCAGTCTAAAATGATTGACACAATAAAGCACACTCATGGACTGGTCTGTAACGATTGACCCAAGACTCTGACTGAGTGAATGATTCATTCCTCCCATAGATTCAAATTATAAATAGAGTATTGAAAGAGATTAGAACTTTAAAAGCTATGGCCTGACTTGGTAAATTAGGCTACTGGTGGGTGCCTGATCTCAAGGGTAATTTCTCTCTCTGTGTCTTACCTGTCATTGCTCCAATATTCTTGACAGCCATGTTGGACATGTTCTGCTCCACGACAAAAACTCTGAAATAATAAGCAAATCTAATCTTTTCTGTCAGGATTGTTTCTGTCAGACATTTTGCCATGATTATGAGAAAACCTGCTAACATGAAGGTTTTAATTGACACTTAAGAAAAAAAATGTACAAGTGGACAAAATGTACAAGCAAATGCTCAACATTACTTCTTAGCAGGTAAGTGAAAATTAAATTCACAGAGGTAAATACATATTTATTAAAATGACTATAATACTTAAAAATGTAACTTTTTTACTTTAGTACTAAATTTATGAAGGAACAATAATGATGACAACATTATTGTTTAGTCTAGATAACAAATGATGAAAGAATATATCATTTTGCATTATAAAACATTATGTTTTACTTTAATATTATTAATTTAATAATGTAATAGTACTTCTAGTGACCATATTTTTCTCTGTGTATATTGTTTTAAATGTAATGCCAGTCTTAATGTTATTTCATTAAAATAGTTTTGAGATGAAATAATGGTGTGTTCAATTTTCACATCATAAAATTAAAAATACACATATTAGAGTATGTGGATTACTTTTACCTTTTAATGCTCTGGCTAGAGTACCAATAGGGTACAAATGAATGATACACACTTTAAAATGACTTTATCAGATTAGTATCTTATCATCCAATATAACATGCTATATTTATTCATACATTTAATTTAAAATAACAGCAATAACCTTGTATTTTTTTCTTTTTTTATTATTATGAATAAAGAAGTCACATTTTCTATCCTTGTATATCCTTATTCAAGGTCCCTTCCCCCTCCCACCACATCAGGTCATTCTCTCTTCTCCACATCTACCCATCCTCCCCATGGGCAGGCGGTGCCAAGGTCCCAAGGTCCCAATATTGCTTAGTTCAGCCTCCATTCCTGGCAAATCCAGTTTTCTCCCCCCCAACATCAAGACTGAGTCAGGTGTTCCTCTAGGGGGAGTTGGATCCAAGGTGTCTGTCCAAGGTGTTTGTGATCCCAAGCTGTTCAGTGAACAACCTTGTATTAAATTGAAGATGGATCATGATTATCTTGTTACATGTTTTTCAAATTTTTATTTGCGTCAATCTGTTCAATTTCAAAGCCCCATAGCTTTAGGCTCAAGTGCTATAGACTGTCTGAATATTTTAAATTGCTTTCAGGTAAGTAAAAAAATAATATGTAGCCCAGTAGATCCCTATTGACATACATATGAACAGGCTCACCAGCTTAGTGTAATCCAAAGATTATAAAAGTAAGCCTACACATAAAAATTCAAGAGTGAGCATGTTTTACAAAATGAAATTGATGAGAGAATAGATCTATATAGAGTCTAGACGCTTTGCAGTTTGTGACTTGAAGTTAAATTACATTTTCCTGTCTCATGATTTATGTCTTTGCGTATAAATGACAATTCAGAAACAATATGTTATTGATAGATATGAATCATAATATCAAAGTGTGAAGATATTAAGGTGGCCATCGATATAATGATATTGAAAGCAAGTATTAATATTTACAATCCTTAATTCCTATTTCAAGCAACTTGGTTAATTAACAGAAACACATATATAAGCAAAATTCTCTTTAAATGTATTCCAATAAAACATATTTATAGAGTCATTAAATTCCCTCAATCCCTTTTGTAATTTTTCATTAATATCTGTGCCCATAAACATGCCTATTAAATGACAGATAGAGTCAAAGTTGTTTTAAAATGGTATTTTATTACCTTTTTGTGACTTAGCTTGCTTTAAATTATGTCTAGCCTCTTGATACGTGTCTCTGGTAGTTTTATTTCTTTAAGAGGTACCACAGAATGACACAGTACAAACCATTGCATTGAGGTCAGAAGACAGTATCTACTTTGTGTTTGTCATGTAAAATGAAAAGACAAATGGAATACAATACCATATTTGCATATTTTTAAATATAACAAATGTAATATATAGGCATAAGGATCTGTGGGAGTTAGTATGCAACTCAGGTACTTGGCTAAAAAAATGTGAGAATGTAGTATGATTAAGTAAAAACTTATCAGATTAAGGAGATAATAGAATTTTGAAATAAGCCACTACAACATGTTTTCAGATCAATTA
>PVIH01001964.1:90938-208706 GCA_004025045.1 Sigmodon hispidus | reverse complement strand
TTTTTTTTTTTTTTTTTTTTTTTTTTTTTTTTTTTTTTAAAAACTTTATTTATTTATTTGCCTTGGTGTTTGCCTGGAACTGGAACTACAGACAGTTGTTAGCTGCCATGTGGGTGCTGGGAATCGAACCCGGGTCCTCTGGAAGAGCAGACGGTGCTCTTAACCGCTGAGCCATCTCTCCAGCCCCGCGAGACGCGTTTTTAAAAGGGCAGGAAAATAGAAAGAAAATCTCTACCCTGGCGATAGTTTTATCTATTTCCTACCTAGATATTCAACGTTTAACAAAAAATAGCTTCATATTGTTTTGCAGTGTGCTTACACTTTTAGTGTTTCCTGTAACACTAAATATTGTCTCAAAACAATTGTACTGGCTGTGTGATATTTCAAAAGAGCATTGTACTAAATTTCTCCAACCCCCATTGTTTCAACAATTTATACACCCCGTTTTTAGATTCCAACTCTACCCCAATTAATGTGGGTTCCCTTTCTAGGGACACTGCTCTAGTGACATATTTTAGATTCCAGAATAGTCCTCTAAAGATGCCATCATCTTATAGATGCTGTCATCCAGAAACCCTTACCTTAGGTGGTGGCTTTCTCCAGAGTGTCAAATCTCTTTAGTGTTTTGGACAGTCTTTTTCTTCATCCCATCCCTACCCCATAATATTTAACTCTCTTGTCCTGTTTCCCGCCCCCCACCTCATTGTTTGTGACGAAGAGTCTATGTAATGCTCTGGAACTGCCATGTTGTCTAGTCTGAAAGTCAAAGAGATCCATCTGCCTCTGCCAACCAAGTGCTGGGGTTAAAGGCCTCAGTGCCCAACTTATTTTTCTTCAACAAACTTTCAAGCCTCACATTCTCACTTGATTAAGTCCCCAGTTTATTGAAGTTCCTTAACTAGAATAATCTTTATTTCTGGTGAGGAAAAATGGAGAAACACCAGCCATTTATTAGATATTAGGCATGGAATCTCAATGTCTCTAGCAACTGTTTGAAATAAGAGTCTTCCTTCTACCTTTCCTTCAGATGCCTTCTTCGAAAATTTTATGTTACTGTTTGTCCCTCGGCTACCAAAGTCAAACATCCCCATGCTGCGGTTACATTATGCGCTGACAAGTCCAGCTCAGGGCTCAGGCAGGTCTGTGTTCCAAGCTCCAGAGGCACCACTCAGGAGTATCCACAGGCACTTCAGAAATCCAGCTCCAGGGGATCCAACCTTATCTAAACTCCACAGACACCATGCATACAAGTTATACACAGATCTCTATTCAGGCACACACACATACCAATAAATGATTCTTCAAATAAATCTCAACTTTTCGATCTATCCCCGCCCCTTCCCACATACTTCTATGTGAACTGTGTTGTCTGTACTGATGTTCTCCATTTTCATTGCCCTCTCTCATCTCTTCAGGGAGATTAAGTTCTCAGTTCTCCATCCTTCCTTGAGGAAGCCTTCCCTACCTCTCAAAAGGGCCTAAGGCCCTTTGATTTGCTCCCAGAGCACCTGGGATTTTCTTCCTCCAAGCTCTTATTCTGCTCTAATGTAACTGCATTTGCAGAATAAGCAGAGAAACAGACGCTGTCGGGGGTGGGGGGGGTGGGGGGGTGTCAGTGGTAAAGGGCTCACCTAGCATGTGAAAGACCCTGGGTTTGCTAACCTAGTACTTGAGGTAAGGGCAGCCAAATGGACAAGAAAGCAGCTGTCATTCAAATTGGCATGCCAACTATCTTTAATAGTATATTCAAAATGCCTGCTGGGTGTGGTGCATGTGTGCCTGGAATCCTAGCACCCAGGAAGCAAAGGCCTCAGGCTGAAGGCCAGCCCCTAGTTTACAAAGCAAGATCCACTCCTCAGGACCATACAACATAGCATGACTCTGTCTCAAACCAAGGAAGTGTGTGTGTGTTGGATGCCAAATGGGGACGCTAGTAACTAAATGTAATTTCCACAATCACACTTAGTTATTATCTTGTCTTCCCTCTGCAGGTTGCTTTCTCTCCTCTTTGTTATTACTATGTGAAGCTTCCTAGCTGGGCCATGCCTTTTAAAGCTGTCTCCTAGCTTTATACTGGTCGGCCTCTGGATGTCTGAGCCACACCCACTCCTAGTGCCAAGGCCTAAGAAAGTGCTGGTCCTATCTGGCAGCCCAATCACATACTAGCTGCACACTTTCATTCTTTTAAGAACATGTGACAATGGAACACAGAAGGAACAATGAAAACAATGAATAGATTGATTCTCTTAGGGGAAAGATCACTGGATTTGATTTACAAAAGAAAAATACCAGAAAGCCTATCACCTGATTAATGAAAATTCTTTTAATTCAGAGATAAAGCAGGGTACACTTGGGATCACCTGTTGAGTCAGTTAGTTTTCTGTGTCATCAAGGAATAATATGCATACCTCATAGAAGATTCTTTCAGCCATGATTTCCTTAAAATTATTGTATTTTCTAAGTAAAAATGGTAGCCAGGTGGTGTTGGCACATGCCTTTAATCCCAGCACTTGGGAGGCAGAGGCAGGTGGATCTCTGTGACTTTGAGGCCAGCCTGGTCTACAGAGAGAGTTCCAGGACAGCTAGGGCTGTTACACAGAGAAACCTTGTGTCAAAAAACTAAAAAAGAAAAAAAAGGATTCATTTTAAAACCACACTGGTATAAACTTATCCCAAACAGTACTTTGTAAGTAAGCAAAAGTAAAGAAAATTCATTGTAGCCCTTTCTAAGTAGACATCCAAATAGCCACTGATAGGAAAAAGAGGTAAACAAATTACAATATAGTAATATCATAAAATAGTATGTGCCCAAAAACAAGAATAAAAAGCCTTCCTCTACAAATATCAAAAAGAGGGGGCTGGAGAGATGGCTCAGTGGTTAAGAGCACCGTCTGCTCTTCCAGAGGACCCGGGTTCGATTCCCAGCACCCACATGGCAGCTAACAACTGTCTGTAGTTCCAGTTCCAGGCAAACACCAAGGCAAATAAATAAATAAATAAAAATAAAGTTTAAAAAAAAAAAAAAAAAAACAAATATCAAAAAGATCCTATTATAAAGTATAAAGGGTGACTGTATTTTTTAAAGATTTGTTTTATTATTTTTTAATTATTTGTACGTATGTGGGAATGATGGGAAAGTGTATGAATTCAGGAACCCAAGGAAGCTGGGGTGTTTTACCTTGTGTGTGGGGGGGAGTGAGGGGGGGCAGTTGGTATATAAGGGTGCACAGAGACTAGAGAATGACCTTGGGTTGGGTTCCACCTTGATTGAGGCAGGATCTTTTTTCTTTTTTTAAAGATTGATTTATTTATTATGTATGCAGTATACAGAAGAGGGTATCAGATGTTATTATAGATGGTTGTGAGCCACCATGTAGGTGCTGGGAATTGAACCCCGGTCCTCTGGAGGAACAGTCAGTGAGTGCTCTTAACCTCTGAGCCATCTCTCCAGCCCCAATACTTAACGTATTAAGCAGCCCTATAAGTTAGGTACTATTAACACCCCCACTTTACAGGGGAAGAGTCATGTATAAGGAGGTTAAGTTTTTGGCAGAGTCAGAATTTGATCCCTAGCCCAGCTCTCAGCTTCAGATTCAGAGGATCCTCCTGCCTCATTCTTCCCAGTGCTCAGATTATAGGCACATACCACCATTCCCAGTTACTAACTTAAAAAAGAAAGTAGGGGGACAGAGAGATAGTTTCACAACTAAGAGTATTTGCTGTGTGGGCAATAGTGGCTTACACCTTTAATCCCAGCACTCAGGTGGCAGAGGCAGGCAGATCTCTGTGAGTTGGAGGCTAGCCTGGTCTACAGAGCAAGTTCCAGGACAGGCTCCAAAGCTACAGAGAAACCCTGTCTCTACTCTGACCCCCCCCCCCAAAAAAAAAGTATTTGCTGCTCTTGTAAAAGACCACAGTTTGGCTCCCAGCAACCACATTGGGCAATGCTCACAACTGCCTGTAACTCTTTCTATGGAATATGATACCTTCTTCTGGTCTCTGTGGACACCCATACACATTGTACAGACACGGACGGACACACACACAGAGTAAAATAAATAAAAATAACCTTTTTACAATAAGCAAAGATACAAGAAAGAAAAAAAAAGGTTAAAGGTGCCTATTCAGACACAAAATGAAGTCAAAACTAGCTTGGTATTTAGCACAACCTCTGTCAGACCCACTGACTCTTCACAGAACATCTCCAGAGGACCCCATAAGAACTCAAAGAAATACCAAGGAGTCAGAGACTGGAAGTTTGAAGCTTTACTGTCTGGGCTGGGGAGAAGGTCAGTTGGTAAAGTGCTTGCCTTACAAGTGCAAGAACCCGAGTTCAAACCCAGAACCAGTGCAGAAAGCCTGCCATGGTGGCGCCTTATAACCTCAATGCTGGGAAGGCTGAGACAAGAGACCCTGGATCTCGCTCACCAGCTAATCTAGCCTAACTGTTCAACTCCAGGCACATGAGAGCTCCTGTCTCAAAGGTGGATGGTGTTCCTGAGGATGGCACAGAAAGGTGTCCTTTGGATAGTACACACATGTGCATGCACATACTTTAAAAATAATAACTCAACAGTATTGAAGAATTTCCACAGTTGATTAGAACCAGAGCCTTCACTATTCCTGAGTGAAGGACTGCTTACAAAAGGGCAATAGTTATACATAAGAATACTGCTTTTTCCCCCCTCCCAAGTGCTAAAATTATAGGTGTACTCTACCATGCCCAGTTTACATGATGCCAGGGATCATGTGTGGGGCTTTGTACAAGCTAAGCAAATACTATATCATCTGAACTACACCCACAGTCCCCCAGCAGCACTCCTTGTAAGAGTCAATGTAAGCTGGGCTTGCTAGCACAGGCCTATAATTCCATCTACTCAGGAGGCTGACAAAGCTGGATCACAAGTTCAAGGCCAGTGTGGGCAACTTAGTGATACTCTGTCTTAAAAAGTAAAAATGGGGCTGGAGATACAGCTTGGTGCTCTCGATAACCTTTTCTTTCTTTTTTTTTTTTTAATATTTAATTGCCTTGGTGTTTGCCTACATGTGTGACTATGAAGGGTGTTGGATCTCCTGTAACTAGAACTACAGACAGTTGTGGGCTGTCATGTAGGTGCTGGAAATTGAACCCCAGTCCTCTGGAAGAATAATCAGTGATCTTAACTACTGAGCCATCTCTCCAGCCCCGTGATAGCCTTTTCTTAGCAAGGTCTTAAGCTCAATCCTGACACACACACATACAAGTCAAAGTTGGGCTGTAGACAGAACCTGTCACAAATACTTTCAAGTCATCAGAAGGACACTTGAACATAACCCTAGTGTGGCTACAAAGCAGTGAATAACTTTGTATTACTAAGACAGTGATCAAAATGAGATGATGTAAGTCATCCCAGCTCCATTTTTTAGACATAAAGGTGCATCAGAGCCAGGTGTGGTAATTCACACCTGTAATCAGCACTCCAGAGGCAGAAGCACAAGTTCAAGCCCAGCATAGTCTGCATAACTAGGGATAAACAATGGGACCCTGGTTTTGTTTTAAAAAACAAAACAAAACAAAGCAAACCCCTCATGCTCAGAATCCCAGGTGTTATTTGTCTCCTGGTTGGGCAATGATGTAAGTAGAAATTTGGTTTTTAGCTTTAGCTTTAGTTTTTGGTTTGTTTTCTAACCTCAAACTCCAAATCCTCCTGTCTTGGCCTGTCTAGTGTTGAAATAACTGCTATACAAGGCCACTCTCAGCACCTATTTGGTTTCATATGTCTCCCCTTAGGGCAGGAATATAGTTCAGTAGTACAGCCTAGTATGTGTGAGGCCCTGGGTTGGACCTCTAGCACTGAAAAACAAATAAACAAAAATTTCCTGATAAAAATAACAACATGATTATAGAAAGGAAAACTCAGTAATACTAGCAGGCATGATGACTCATGTCTGCAGTAATCTCAGTACTAGTGAGGGTAACACAGGAGAATGGCTAAGAGTTCAAGGCCTACCTAGTGAGCTTAAGGCCAGTCTGGGTTACAGAGTAGGACTCTGTCTCATTAACTAAAATAAAACTCTGAAATCAAACAAAGCAAAAGAAGAAGTCAGTGACATCACAACTCTAAGAAATTCTGATATATTTCCTCTTATCCATAAATAAACAAGTGACAACAGAAACCAAACCTCACACAAGCTCTTCTGCAAGAGTAGAAGAAGGATGATGTTCAAACCAGCTTTGGTCACATAGCAAATTTAAGGTTACCTAATTATAGGAGACCCTGTTTTAAAGGAGACAAAAGAAGAAGAAAAGACCTCACAAACACAGTATCGTTAAATAAGTATTTCAAAATTTGAGCTGTACTATACATAGTACATATGCTTCCTTTATTGCCAGAGATTGAACTTGGGGACCTCACATATGCTAGGCACATGCTCTACCACTGAGCTATCCCCTAGCCTAACATACATGGAATTTTGAAACTTTATAGAATGCTAAATTGTAAACATTTTACGATATAAAGTATTCTTTTGTTTGTTTGTTTGTAGTGAAGAGCAGGGAGCATCACCTTGGCCAGAGTAGACCTGGGATTCACCTATGACCACTGAGGCTATAGAATGATGAGTGTGACTGAAGGGCAGGTTAAGTTTAGGGTGCATCTACGAAGAGCTCGTTCTCCTTCTGGTTCACTCTTTTTTTTTTTTTCTGGTTCACTCTTGTATGGAGAACCTGACACACTGAGCTTCAGCCTCGTGGACCAGTCCAGCCTTCCAGGAACCTCACCATTGTTTAATTTATTGTATCAGGGAGTTTCCCCTAGAATCCCCTAAATAAAATATATCCTTCTTTATCAATTGCCAGTAATTTACAATTACATTTGTTTGTTTTGTTGAGGCAAGGTCTTAATATGTAGCCTCGGCTGGCTTGGAACTCCATACGTAGACCCAGCAGCCTTAAACCCTTAGCAACCCTCCATCACTTCTCAGTGCTAGGGTTACAGGTGTGGGTCATCAAAGCCAGCTTGATATAAAGTATTCTTTGAAAGATCACTTTTTTTCATAGTGAATATCAGGGCTTTACTATGCAATAGGAAGGGCCATACTTTTGCCTATACCACTCTCAAATTTTTATTATTGCTCTGAGATTCCTGGCAACCCTCTTCATTATCTCCAAGTGAAATTTCAAAGAAATATAGCAAAGGAAAATTCTAAGCTTTCTTTCCTAAAACACAGATGCCCTTGTTACAAAATTCACTTTTGGGGCTGGAGAGATGGCTCAGTGGTTAAGAGCATCGGCTGCTCTTCCAGAGGACCTGGGTTCAATTCCCAGCACCCACATGGCAGCTCACAACTGTCTGTAGTTCCAGTTCCAGGCAAAAAACAAGGCAAATAATTAAATAAATAAATAAAAGTTTAAAAAACAAAACAAAATTCACTTTTATACTGATAAAAATCAGACAGAACTTATCACTAAACTAGATTTTTCCTTTCTTAGATGCCTTTATTATGTATCTTCACAATACTGGTGACTTCTTGGTCTTAATTATATTGTGTGGCTATGACTATCTTATGGTCTCAATTAGAGCCAGGAATAGCAGAAAAGGTTCAAGTCTGTTCATTTCTGCTTTCCTTGTTAATGGCAGGAGCAGGCAGAGCACCACCAGGGGTCAGTGCAGAGTCACCCTTACTGGTACCTTACTGTGCCATACAGCAAGCAGAGCCCGCTGGAAGAAAACTAGTGACTGGATGGGGCCTGTTCATAAGAGTGGCCAAGTTCCCTTAAGAACAAACTTCCTCAATACAGACTTCTCAGATTAGAAATGATCACATTCCTTTAACTTAATGTATATTCAACATTTCTAAATCAGGACTATTTTATAAACAACCACTATCAACATAAGATGTCATATTAGACCCAGACTCCCTTGCTTAGTATAACTTGAGAATTTTGTTTTGTTTTCTTAATAAAATGTATTTTCATTTTTTATTATTTATTTGTGTGTGTCTATGTGAGTAAATATGAGTGCCCTAAGAGGTCAGAAAAAAATGAGAGCCATCTCTCCAGCCATAGGTGTGAGGTAATTTATACAAAAAGTAATTATTTTATTTTAATCTTTTTTTGTGCATGTAAGTGTATACATGGTTATGATATGCTGGTATGTTTATGTGTGTGGAGGGGGTGTTTGAGACAGGGTGTGTTTGCTGCTGTGGACGTCAGGCTAGCTGGCTCACATGCTTTGGGGATCCTCCTGCCTTAGCCCCACTTTCCCATAGGAGCACTGGGATTACACACACATTTCTCTATCTAGATCTTGTGTGACTCTGGGGATTTGAACTCGGCTCCTCACATCTGTGTGGCAAATACTTTATTCACTAAACCACCTCCGCAAGACTCTGTTCTATTTTATGGATTTGTTGTAAAATCAAATAACATGATATACCTTATCAATTATAAAGCAGCTTATCAACATCAAGTTAGCCCGTTCTGGTGATGTGCTAATTCAGACACTTATACAGTTTGTCACCAGAGAAACTAACACCTCCTGGTTAGTACCATGACTTTGACATGAGGCCTGTGATCAGTATGATCTTGGGCTGTTCTGGTTTTGGTTTCATTTTGGTTTTTCTTCCCTGGTTTTCCAGCTGTCCTTTCCCAGAAGCTAAAGTATTTTTCACAGTATTAGGTCTTCCCCACACTTATTTACCTAAGGCTTCTTCAGGAAAAATTACTCTGAGCCTAGAACTGACTTGAACAACTTGTTGGCAGATGACCTGGATTTAAAAGCCTTAAGCTGACAGAGAAGAGAAGAGAAACCACATATGTCCCATAGTCCACACTACCCTGGGACAGCTCAACGGGTACAGCCCCATAGTCCACACTACCCTGGGGCAGCTCAACGGGTACAGCCCCATAGTCCACACTACCCTGGGGCAGCTCAACGGGTACAGCCCCATAGTCCACACTACCCTGGGGCAGCTCAACGGGTACAGCCCCATAGCCCACACTACCCTGGGGCAGCTCAACGGGTACAGCCCCATAGTCCACACTACCCTGGGGCAGCTCCATGGGCAGAGCCCTGTGTCTTCCCTTTGAGGTTCTACATCTTAGAGCAGGATTTAAGTATCAACTGAACAGCCTTGTCTCTGGAAGAGCACAATTCTTGTAAAGAAAGATGTTCAAGAAATACTAGCTGCATGAGCAAGTGAAAAGGCTAGGTCATTAGGCCAGCATTCAACAGCCACATTTCTATTGCAAAAAAGAAAGAAAAGGAAAGAAAGGCAATCCTAGCATTAAAGTAGAGAGACAAGTATGTGGGCCTGAACATAGTCCAGAAGCTCAAGAACTGGACAAGAACTGAGGACAACTCAGGAGTCATAGCAGCAATGACAAGAAGAATCAATCATGTCTGTTATTACTGATGACCAATTTCCACTCTATAGTACAAGACACGTAGAATCTTGACAAGGGCCAGCCATCTGAGATCAGAGTCTTGTACCCATCCCAGCTGGCCTGTGACACCAACAGAGCTAAGAGTTCCTTTAAGGCCATCAGGGCTCTGATAGGCACGCACCTGTTTCAGTTTCTGAGATTGCTGCATAAGCTCGTGAAACCTAGAACAGAGCCTGGAGACACGAGGAGTCTAGTTATTCAATGTTGTCATAAACATGAATTACATCCTCATGGTTGCTGAGAGCCTGGATGAGGTGAACAGCCTGCTCCAGGTCCGGGTCAGCCAGCTGCACCTTTGAGTGGGGGATGAACTCCAGGGAACAGGATACAGAACACAGGCCCAAGGAGTCCAGTTTCTTCCTCACGTGATGCAGTGAAGAGGGATCACAAATAAACTAGGGACAAAAGAAAGTCAGCTGGTGAGAAGCCAGGAAGTAATGTCACACACCAGAACTTTTGCAAAGTTCTGAGTGGAGCAACCTGTGCTGTATTGTCACTGGCCTTAAGCTCATGCTTTCCAGTGCTCAGAATCCTTCTCATTAACTTGGAAGAATAGGCCCTATCCTCCACTATTATCTTTTTTTTTAAAAAAAAACTTCTATTTATTTGCCTTAGTGTTTGCCTGGAACTGGGAAATGGAACTATAGACAGTTGTGAGCTGCCATGTGGATGCTGGGAATTACTCAGGTCCTCTGGAAGAACAGTCAGTGCTCTTAATCGCTGAGCCATCTCTCCAGCCCCACACATGCTTTTCCTACATCATCACTCACTCGCTCATCGCTCTCTCCTTCCTCTCGCATCTCTCACCCTCTTTTTAGTCGCTGTCGTCATCTTCTGCTTCTTCTTCTTCTTCTTCATCATTTCTCACTCAGCACACACTCACACTCTGCACTGCTTCATCCCTACATTGCTGCTGCTCTCACACACTCTCATTGATACACACTCATCCCTCCTTCTCTCTTCCCCTCTACATTGCTGCTCCTCCCTCTCTTCTTAGCCAAACTCTGGATAGTTATATGCTACATTTTCAGGGTCCAACCCATTCTCATGACACATGAAGTCATACAGCTTTTCTCCAGCTAGTAAGGTCACAAAGACCAGCCAGTGTAAATGCTTGGCCTTATACTTAACTTTTTTCCCAGACAGAGAATGACACTGTAATTCAGGACATAACAATAACAGTACAAGTTGAACCTTGAGTGGTCAAGGTATGTGCAGAAAGTCAACTATTGCAAAGGGAGGGTATGCCTCAAAACAGCCTAGCCTTAGCAATAAACAACATCTGGGAATTAGTCTTTGTGTATATTCTGCAGAAGCAGTTTAGTTTGTTTGAATTTGTTTTGAAGCCTAAAATTTATTGTCTTTGAGACTGAAAATTCTATTACTTCCCTGTGTCAGTAAAGAAGAATATTCTGGTATTATTTCTATACATCAGACTTGATTATCCACAACTCTAAGTGTGCCCAAAGATGTAAAAGACACTACTAAAGAGCTGTGTACAGGACCCCACAGCCAGTGGCATCTGAGAAAGTTTCAGACAGAAAATAACCTGCATCTACAGCCAGTCACCGCATGCACAGGCTTTGCCCAGTGAGACCAGTCGATGGATGTCCCCATGGACTTTGCTTAATGGGGCCATATCATGAATGTTGTTTAGTGGGACTCCTCCATGAACTTTGCCTAGTGGGTTCCTCAGCACAGTCATTCATGTGGTAGGTGGACCTGTAAAATACAGCTGTCACCTGCTATCCACTCTCATGGCCCTTGACATATTAGGGACCCCCTGAGCCCGTCAAACACAAAGGCTTGAGCTTGGAAGCAAGCTGAGCCATCCTGCCAGCTCCCACACTCACTCTAACACTCACCTTAAAAAGGCTCTTTTCTTCATCATCCTCGGCATCCTTCACATCCTCAGCTCCTGCTTCAATTGCCAGCTCCAAGGCGCGCTCTAGGGTCACAGCTCTCTTCTCTCTGTCCTCTACTCCAACCACAACCACTCCTTTTTTGTCAAAGAAATGACGTGCTCCTTCAGCCATCATTCCCCTGACAGGAAAGGGAACAGACAATGCGTGGATGATTTTACAACCTCACTCTCCACAAAGTGCTGCATTCTAGCACTGCCCATTTGGCCCCTGGAGTACCCAGACACCCAGCAACTCTCTTTGTGAAGATGCATCTGAAGCTGAGTAAAGGGATTGTCCAAGATCTTTCCCATCTTCTATTTTTTGCATTTGTTAGAGTTTCAGGAAACAGCTTTGATCATTATTTCCTATTCTATTAAAACTCCTGGGGGCGGGGGCTGGAGAGATGGCTCAGAGGTTAAGAACACTGACTGTTCTTCCAGAGGTCCTGAGTTCAATTCCCAGCAAAACCACATGGTGGCTCACAACCATCTATGATGAGGTCTGGCGCCCTCTTCTGTAAAACTGTATGCATAATAAATAAATAAATCAAAAAAAAAAAAGTTAAAAAAAAAAAACCTCCTGGGGGCTGGAGAGATGGCTCAGAGGTTAAGAGCACTGACTGTTCTTCCAGAGGTCCTAAGTTCAATTCCCAGCAACCACATGGTGGCTCACAATCATCTATGATGACATCTGGTACCCTCTTCTGTACACTGTATACATAATTAAAAAAATCTTAAAAAAAAAAAAACCTCCTGGTGAAATGTTTTAAGACTGAGATATCATATGGTTACAGATGGAATAATGAAGAAAAGATCTCATCTACACTATGAGATCCTATCTCAATCTGAAGACATTAAGGAAAAGTCAGTTATTACACTGGATTCCACTAAGGAAGAAGTGTGGCTACAACCTGAAATACTGCTGAGAAACGATGGTGTTCTGTCCCCTTTCTTCCTACATACACATACTTACCCATTCTTGTTCAGGATATGTTTAATGTCCATATGGCACTTGGGACCACTGTTGGATAATGCCTCAATGAGCAAAGAAGAGCCACCAGGGCCTCTACCCTCATACAGCAAATAAACACCCTTGTTTTTCTGCAATAAAAAAAAAAGAGAGAGAGAGAGACTCCATTGTCCTGTTTTCTAATGTCCCAATGCCCTCATGCCAGCACCAAACCACAGGCACTAAGAAGTGGCTCCATGAATGACCTTGAGCTTGGGCTTCCAAGTCTTCATTCTTGTCTCTGTCTTTCAGGGGAGGCAGGGCAATGGTATCAACTTCTGACATCACTGGAAGCTCTATTCCTAAAAGGGATTGTGTTTCCCTGGTTCCCAGCTGTCTCCACCCCTCTCTAACCAAATCCCACCTCCACCCCCATGAACACTCCTACCTTTATTCATCTTCCTGTATTTCCATGTGAAACCTACTTAGGAATTCTCACTGCCCCTAGCCCTGGGTTTCTGGGTGTAGCTATAGAAACATCACATATGTAGAACTTGTCATGGGACTTACTCAATTTAGCACAACAGCTAAATTCAAACACTTCACCTCTAGTTGCCAATTTCCTCTAGACTCCCTGGACCTCATCCCTTTCTAAGCACCTTGCCCTGTACATCTCCAGAGGCTTTCAACTGATGACTCCTCCCATTCACTTTCACAGATAAAGTTCAAGCTCCCTGAGGAGCTCTGGTGTCTGGCTGCCTGGATTCAGGTTTGTCATTTTCTGCATGACCTAAATCAAATCACCAAACCTTTTTGTGTCTTAGTTTCTGTGTCTATTTTAGGTCATTTTCAGGATTCACTGAGATCTTGGATACAGACTTTGTATTAAAGGACTTGGTCAGGAACCAGCACCCAATAACTGCCAGCTATTATGATGATTACTCTGGGGAGTAATGAGACACCTTCGTAGGCTCAGCATTTGTGAGGCTGAGGCAGGAAGATCATGAGTTCCATGCTAGCCTGGGCTTCACAAAAAGACCCTGTTTCAAGCCCTTCTCCAGCCTAACATCATGGCTTTCTCCAGTCTTGCCTGTCTTTTCTTCCATGCTCTCCACACTTGACAAAGCAGCTCTACCTTCTATGGGTTTCTCTATGGCATACTGTCTGCCTGGCCCATTCCCAGCCATGTTTCTCTAGTCAAAGCCAAAGATAGAGAATCCCCAAAGGCCTCTGGGTTGCAATGTTGACCATGTTCCTATCCATCTCTCCGATAAGAAGTTTTCAGTAGTTTTCCAAACACAGACCTCTGGAGGGCTTTGGTCAATTATAACAACATGAAACTGAGGACACACCTCTATTTTCAGTGCTGTCTCAATCGTTGACTTGGGCATATTCTTGCTTCTACACACCTCTAAGATATTGGCCAGACTGCTGTTGTTCTCAGGGTTGGGGCCTCCCTCTGGATAAGGGAAAAGAATGATCAAAGACATCTCATCCTAGCATGAAAAAAAAAGGTCATTTCCAGCCTCTCCAGCCCAAAAACGAAGGCAAGTTACTCTCCAGTAGAATATATTATCTAATGAAGACCATTCAGTATGGAAAGTGCTTGCCTTGCAAGCAAAGGATCTGAATTTGATCCCTAGATCCCACATGTAAGAAAATACCAGCACCAGCTCACAGTCCCAGTGAGGGGAGGGACAGAATCAGATCCTGAGACTCTCTGGTCAGTCAGCCTGTCCATTTGATGAACTCTAGGCCAGTAAGAGCCTTCAATCAAAAAAAAAAAGCCAGAGAGATGGTAGTAAAAGTGCTTATTGCACAAGCCTGGCAATCTGAGGCAACCCTAGAATCCAAACAGAGGACAAGGGCACAAGCCAGTTCCAGACACATGCACATTCACACACACACACACACACACACACACACACACATATAACACACACAGAAAGAAGGTGGACAGTGGCTGAGGAATACCATTCAAGGTTGGCCTCTGGTCTCTGTGTGCATGTGTACACACACATAAACACACACAGAGGCAAGAAGAATATTTCATCTGGATAAGCATAGTGGTGCAGACCTGCAATCCCAGCATGCAGCAGGCTTAGGGAAGAGCCTGACCTACGTAATGAATTCTGGGTCAGTCTCAGTTAAGAGTGAGATTCTGGCCAGGCATGGTGGTATTTGCTTTAACCTCAGCACTCAGGAGGCAGAGGCAGGTGGATCTCTGTGTGTTCAAAATCAGCCTGTTCTACAAATCAAGTTCCAGAATAGCCAGGACTGTTATACAGTGAAACCCTGTCTTGAAAAAAAAAAAAGTGAAATTCTGTCTCAGACAAACAAAAGATACTTAATCTAATGATTCCATTAGCACAAGGAGAACTATTTTTGGGAAAGAACTTTCTTTGGGTGGGGATATAGGAGATAGAGCCCAAGGCCTTACCCATGTTAAACACTGTGCTTTGCCACAGGGCTACATACCTAGCCTGGAAAAGAAGTTCCTAAATCACTCCGCCATTAGGGATCATTTTGCTAGGTTTTAGTAAATCCCACTTTTGTCAGATGAAGTGGTTGAATCATAATAACATCTTTGCTCTTACTCCATTAGTACATAATCTCTAAAATGCTCACATGACATTGCACTAATGCTCAGGCTCTGAGAGTAGGGGCTATACTGGATGTTCTTTGTAGTATCCCCTCCTGGATCAAAATAACATGTTGGTTAAATCAAAACTTTGTTAGGAAAGAAAGCAAAGAGATGGCATGAGTTGTAGGGGTTAATTAGCATCAGTGTAATGCCTTCTTGCTGTGGGATTATGCTTTTGTACACTGTAAAAATGTCATTGTAAATATTCGTTTAATAAAATGCTGACTGGTCAACTAGCTAGACAGGAAATAGAGGCAGGGCAACCAGATTAGGAAAATTCTAGGAAGCAGATGAACAGAGTAATAGACAACAGCAAGACATAGAGGAAGCAGAATGAGAATGCTGCTCTGAGAAAACGTACCATGCCATGTGGTTAAACATAAATAGAAATATGGGTTGACTTAAAGCATAAGAGTTAGAAAGTAATAAGCCTGAGCCATAGACCAATCAGCTTGTAGTTAATATAAGTCTTTGTGTGATTATTTAGATCCAAGCAGCTGTGGGCAGGCCAGGCCAGAAACTTCTGATTACACCTTCTTGTATGCTGTAAGCCACCTCGAGGTGAGTATTATCTTTGCTTTACAGAAAACTGAAATTCAGTAGTTAGGGCACTTGAAGATCTTTGAACCAACCTAGTCAATAAAAGAATCCACATATCTTCCTTACTCCAGACCCATACCTTTTACAGGATTTTCCCCCTACTCCTACCAGTGCCTGAAACTAAAACGAGAGAGAGAGAGAGAGAGAGAGAGAGAGAGAGAGAGAGAGAGAGAGAGAGAGAGAGAGAGAAAGGAGGAGGAGGAGGAAGAAGAGGAGGAAGAAGAGAAGAAGAAGAAGAAGAAGAAGAAGAAGAAGAAGAAGAAGAAGAAGAAAGATAGCTGTACCACTGAGCAGATGGATGGTTCTAACTGACCTCCCCCCACCAAATAAAAAGTCTCAAGAGCTCTAAGAAGGGAAAAAATGAAGCCTAGGCAAGAAATAACTTGGCTCAGCATACCTGCCACAACCCTCAGTGGTAGGAAAGCATCTGCAGAAGACTTGGTTTATTCCTTTAAGAAAGACACACACCTGACTTTTTTTCTTTCTTTCTTTTTCTTTTCTTTTTCTTTTTTTTTTTTTAAGATTTGTTTATGTGTTTTCCTGCACGCATGATGCACGCAGTGCCTGCAGAGGTCAGAAGAGAAAGTTGAGTACCCTGGAACTGGAGTTTCAGGTGATTGTTAGAAATCATGTGGGTGCTGGGAACCCGACACAGGTCCTGGGCAAGAGCAGTTGCTAGGCCATCTCTCCATTCCCTGACTTGGCTCTTAAGGTTTATTTATATTTAGCACCTATCTAACTATAGACTTGGATGGAGTCGTGTCTATCTTCCTAAGGGCAGGTCTCTGAAAGGTTTTTGAAAAGGAAAATAGGAATATCCAGTGAAGGTGGACACTTGGAGAGTTATGGATAGGACAAAGATGGCAACTGGAAAACGCGAAAAAAATAACCTTAGTCCAGCTTAGGGAGGCAAGTGAAGTCTTAGGCACCCAAAGAGGCTCAGTGATTGGCAGTGGGGACTGTCAGGTTCTCACCTTTTACAGCCAGACGTATACTGAGAGTGAGTTTAGAGAAGATTCGACTCCTTTCCATGTCCTTGGGGCCCTTGATGTGCCGGACTTTAGACCATTTATTGTGTCCTGCGGAGACTGCGGCGCTGATACGCAGCGTCCTGTGTGGAGCTGGCCCGCAGCCGGGGTTTTCCTGCTGGGAGGCGCACCAAGGACCCACGCGGAACCCGAGACATCGCGCACGAAAACATCGGGCAGTTGTCCCTCTCAGGTTGGCAGCAGCCCACGACATAGTCTGCTTCAACTAGGGGTTGCAAAGTGCAAAGAGTAGCGACCAAGGTCAACTTGTCTAATTTGTTACCGGAACAAGCCGGTCTGGACGTTCTGACCGCTTCTGCGAGTCTCCAGAAGCTCCAGGGCTGAGACCCACTTAAGATGCACACCAGTGAATGACCCTGCGGCCGCCGGACGTGGAGGCCCTTATTGGCGAAGTACACTTCCTTTCCCTTGTCCGGCGCAAAAACACGTCCCCGTCGCCTGCAAAGTCGGTTCCGCCGCCTGAGCGTGCTCGCTCCAACCTTGCCCCTGCCCAGAGTTACCCAGACCTCAATTGCTCCCGGTTGCTTGGAGACGCCAGATTTCCTTCCAGTGAGCTAGTAGACATTCGTGTGACTGATCTTCCTTCCTAACTCTAAACAAGTCCAGAATAATAAATGTTTTGTTGTTCAAAAATAAATACGTAGTTCAACTGGTTCATTTTATAGGTAAAGAAACAGCCGCTAAGGGTGCCTATTTTAAAAAAAAAAAAAAAAGGAGGCAATAAACAAAACAGTCCTAAATGCCGAGCGTAATAGCCCATGTCTGTAATTCCAGCACTTGGAAAGCGAAGGGTCGTGACACCAAGACCTTGCCCCCCCACCCCGCTCCAAAAAAACAACAAAAAAGTAATGTATTTATTTTCTTTAAAAAAATCTAGCCATTCAGCCTAATCATTTAAGACACTCTGATTTAGATTTTTATTTCTATAACCAATGATGGCATTATCTGTTTGCCAACCTACACTGGAGAGTTGAAAACACAGCATAAATCTCTGGAGTTTGAATAAAAATGGCTTGTAAGTAGCAGCTGTAATCATGATTGGTTCCTAAACCCAAGGAGATGGCTTGGGGATAGAGCTAGATGAATCAGAGGGTTTGGGGAAAAGGATCAGACCAGCATTTGAATCAAACTGCTATCTCCATTTCTCATCTGCTGTTTAAAAAATATCTTAAGTATTTTTAAATCTATGTGTATGGTCTTTTTGCCTGCATGTATGTCTATGTGCTTGGTGCCTGTAGAGGCCAGAAAAAAAAAAAACTCATTAAGTTAGCCTGTAAATGGAGTTATATAGAAGGTTGTAGTTGCAATGTGGGTGCTTGGAATGGATTCTGGGTTCTCAGAAGAGGAAGCAATACTCTTGACTATTGAGCGATCTCTCCGGCCCCTTCCACCTTGACAGACAAAACCATAGAAAGGAGGCATTATAGAGAAATACAAAAAAGTGGCAGTTGTTAAATCCCTCTGTAAAACCTCCCCAGGGTGAATTAAGTCCCAAAAGCTTAAAATTAGAAAAGCAGGGCAATGTGGTGGCAGTTTGAAGTTTTGTGCTCTAAAGTTAGGCTGGACGGATTCTAACTGTGTCTGCCATTTCTAGTGCCACCGTGGGCAAGTTCCCCTGCTTTCTGCTTCCTTCCACATACAACAGCCTTGAGGAGAACAATTAGGATGGCAGGGACACTCACATAATTATGACCTAAGTATGTTCAGAATTAGCCTGTTCATCTTCCAATCTCATGTTCTGCTGCTACTTCTCTATATGAGGGAATTAATGTTGGCTGCTAACTCACCACCTTTTTGCTTTGTCTTCCTAGTTCCAGAATAGCTGGCTGTAGTATTAAGTTTCTGGCCCTGCCTTTTCAGCCGAGCTCTGAGATTCTGACCAGCTGTCCCAAAGAAACATAGACACTTGTATTAATTTTATGTTGATCAGCCTATGGCTCTGGCATATTGCTAACTAGCTCTTGCTCTTAAACTAACCCATGATTCTTATCTTGTTTAGCCGTGTGGCTCAGTATCTTTTCTCACTGGTCTCTCAGGCCTCTCTTCTCTTCTCTTCCTGTTCTGAGTTTTCTTAGTCTGGTAGCCCCACCCACACTTCCTGTCTGCCTTCAGCAAATCAGCATTTTTATTAAGCAAGTAGGCATGACAATTATTTACAATATAATATAATCCCACTACAGAATAGCTGGCAGCCACCAAGCACAGCCTGAGTACAAATTCTTTATCACTTTTGTTTCTCTTGAGTGGTTTTCCTCGTCATCTCACTGGTTCAGTTCTTGGGGCTTGAGAGATGAGTCAGCATTTAAGATCCCTCGCTGCTCTTGCAGAAGCCCCAGGTGTGATTCCCAGCACCAATATGGTGGCTCATAGCTTCTGTAACTCCCATCTCAGGAGATCCCATGCACTTCTCACCTTGCAGGCTCTGCACACACATGCTGCAGGCATACATGCAGGCAAACATGCATAAAAACCTTTTAAAAAGAATTTGAAAGAGGACTATAAGGTTTCTCTGAGGTGACAGCTGAACTGAGTCTTTAAAAAAGTATTTATATTTTATGTGTGGGTTTTACAAGTGCTCTTTGTGGTGATATATTGTGTATATCAAATAAAGATGGCCTGAAGATCAAAGAACAGAGCCAGCCACAGAGTTAGCCATAGGAGTCAGGCAGTGGAGTCACACACCTTTAATACTAACACTTGGGAGGCAGAGATCCATCTGGATCTTTGTGAATGGTGGTCCTGCTAGTAGCTAAGGTGTTGGAGAGATAGCTTAGTAGTTAAGAACACTGGCTGCTTATCCAGAGGACCTGGGTTTGATTCTCAGCACTCATGTGATGACTCACAACCATCTGTGACTTCAGTCCGAGGGGATCTGATGCCCTCTTCTAGCTTCCACAGGCATGCAAGTGGTGCATACTTATTTTATTATGTGCATCTATGTTTTGCCTGCACATATGTATGTCTCTGTGGGAATGTCAAATCACTTAAAGCTGGATTACAAACAGTTATATGCCATGTGGGTGCTGGGAATTGAATTTAGGTCCTCTGGAAGAGCAGCCAGTTCTCTTAACCCTTAAGCCCTAGACACATTTTTTTTTTTAATGGAAGAAAACAAAAGTAGCTAAGCATAGCTGAGCATTTCTCTCTCTCAAACACACACACAGGAGGGAGGGAGGAAGGAATGGGAGAAGAGAAGGAGAGAGAGAGAGGGAGAAAGAGAAAGTAAGAGCACATGTACACCATTCCGCTGTGGATTGTTTTAAGCTCCTGTTTGGTTCTTGTCTTGATGTCCCTCAGTGATGAACCATGATCCGGAAGTGTAAACCAGATGACTCTTTTTCATTCTAAGTTGTTTTAGTTCATAACGTTTGTCAACAAAGAGGAAATTAGAACAGCACGTTTTCAGGGTTCAGTTCACTGTAGCATTTACCGGTATTTCTTTCTTTGCCAAACAATATCCCATCGGATGAACATTTTATTTGTGCACTCCTCAGCTGATAGGTGTGTGTTTCTACCTTATATTATGAAGAATAATACCATGGGCAGCCCTGTTTGTTCTCTCTCTCTCTGAGGTAGGGTTGTTTTTCTGTGTAGCCCTGGCTGACCTGGCCTTGAACTCAGAGATCTGCCTGTCTCTGCTTCCTGAGTGCTGGAATTAAAGGCATGTGACACGATTACCCACTAAAGACCCCGTTTTCATTTTTCTTGCGTATATGCCATGGAGTGGAATTTCCGTCATATTGTGATCATGCTTAACCTTTCAAGGGATGACAGCAACTTAAAATAGTTCATCAATTTACAGCCTCATCCTCATTATTAAGAGGGTTCAATTTATCGACATATTCACTGAGTATTTCTTTTTGTCTAGAGCTATAGTCATTCTAGGAGTGTGAAATGTTTCATTCTAAATTTGTTTGTTTTTTAAAGATTTATTTAGTTATTATGTATACAGTGTTCTGCCTGCTTGTATGCCTGCTCACCAGAAGAGAATATCAGATCTCATTACAGATGGTTTTTAGCCACCAAGTGGTTGCTGGGATTTGAAATCAGAACCTCTGTAAGATCAGCCAGTGCTTTTCACCTGTGAGCCATCTCTCCAGCCCCATATTTGTTTGTTTTTGTTGTTGTCTTGAGACAGGATCTCTCTCTGTAGCTCTGGTTAGTCTGGAACTCACTGTATAGACCAGGCTGACTTCAAACTCACAGAAATCTGCCTGTCTTTGCCTTCAGAGTACTGGGACTAAAGGTATGTATGGCCATACCCAGCATCCCATGGCTTTAATTGTACTTCATGACTGCTGAAGTTGGGCATCTTTTCATGTGCTTTTTATCTATACCATGACTTTTCTCATGTAGCCCAGGCTGGCCTCAAGCTTACCTAGCTGAGACTGATCTTATGCCTCAGCCTCCTGGGTGCTGGCATTACATCTATCTGTGAGTCATCCTGTCCAACACATTTTAAAATTTTTGTGTTTGAATGTCTTGCCTCTGTCTATGTATGTGCATTACATCCAGGTCTGGGGCTTGAAGAAGCCAGACAAGAGTTCCTCTAGAACTGAAGTTAGTTACAGGTGGTAGTGAACCATCACGTGGGTGCTGGGAACCAAACCCAGGTCCTCTGCAAGATCAGCAAGTGCTTTTAACAGGCGAGCCAACCTCCTCCCCTTTTTAAATGTGTGTATGTGTTTATGTATGGGTCTGTGTGTGAGGGTACTTATGGGAGCCAAAAGATGGCACTGAATCCCCTGGACCTAGAATTGTAAGCTACTTACAATTGGGAACTGGGAACCCCAAGTGCTCTTAACTGCTTTTTCTCCAGTGCCACATTAGTTTTTTTGTTGTTGTTGTTTTGCTTTTTTTTTTTTTAAAAAAAAAAAAAACACTTTTATTTATTTATTTATTTGCCTTGGTATTTGCCTGGAACTGGAACTACAGACAGTTGTTAGCTGCCATGTGGGTGCTTGTCGCGTGCCACCTCGTCCCGCAAGGAGCATGCAACACCGGATCCTTCTCTCTGCACTTTATTCGGGCCTTTCAGATATCTTCTTATCTTTCACTCACTAGCTCATTCTCTCACTCACTCACTCACTCACTCAGACGAACAACCATTCTCTCACGTACTACGAACGACACCAGGTGGAAGCCTGCTCTTAGTGAAATACCCTCAGGGCTTCCAATCCAAGATAGCCATGTGGGCATCACCAATAGGCTCAGATATGCGGAAGCAAGCCAGATCCTTGGCCTTAGCCAAATATGGAGTTGTTTACCAGGGAGAGCACTCAAGGCCAACGCCATCTTAAAGCGTGGCTGTAAGTAGCTCCCTCCCTACAGGTGCTGGGAATTGAACCCGGGTCCTCTGGAAGAGCAGACGGTGCTCTTAACCGCTGAGCCATCTCTCCAGCCCCGCCACATTAGTTTTTTAAAATATTTATTTATTATGTTTATAGTATATAAAATAGGGTACCAGATGTCATCATAGATGGTTGTGAGCAACCATGTGGTTGCTTGGAATTGAACTCAGGACCTCTGGAAGAACTGTCAGTGCTCTTAACCTCTGAGCCATCTCTCCAGCCCTGCCACACTAGTTTTTATAGCTTAAAAATACAGCTTCTATTTCTCAAGACAGGGACTCTAGACCAGGCTGGCCTCAAACTTCCTATGGAGTGAAGGATGACCTTGAACTTCTGACCCCCCTGCCTGTCTCCACCTGCCAAGTGATGGGACTGCAGGTGTGCAGCACTACACACAGTGTTATGTGGTGTGGAGGACTGAATTTAGGGCTTTGTGTAGACAGAAGCAAGCACGCTACCAACTGAGCTACACTCACAGTCCAAGCTTATGTTTAGTAGCAAAATAAATCAGTAAAACCATCAGAAATAAGTGTAGAAAACCAAACAATGTTTGCAGTGCCCTGGGGGATAACCAAGCTGTCCAGTCAGGCAGCACAGAATAACATAGCCTGTTCAGATTTCAAGAGGTCTCACTCTCCTAGTGTTAGCCTTCAAAATAGGGCAGAAATCATGTTTTCTCACAAATGGGTATCGCATGTGAGAACTCACACATATAATACAAATTCTGGGGAGCCTTGGGTAAGGGAATTGCCATAAGCCTGAGGCTGGTCTAAGCTACACAATGAGTTTCAGGTCAATCTGAGGTACAAGATCCTATCTTCAAAAGCAGAAACAAAAACAAGCAGAAGGAAACCCATCCTCTTTCTTCACTGCTTATCTTCCTAACACGCAAGCCAAGTACAGGGGTACAGAAATGCAGCCACAGAGGCTGAGACAGTTCAAGGTCAGCCTGAGCTACATACTAAATACCAGTCCCAAACATCAGTACACAGGGAGGGTTGCTGGAGAAATAGTTCAGTTGCTAGTGTGCTTGCCTACTGTGATGATCATCTTGGCTATCCTCCTGATTTGGTCTAGAACTGTCTATCAGATATGCTTCTGTGAGGGCATTTCTAGGAAAGGTTAACGGAGGGAGGAAAGACCTTCTCCCAGCGTAAATGACCTTCTTCCAAGCAGTCCTGATATTAAGAGGCCTGGCAGTAATGGGGAGGAGCCTTGCTCTTTGACTGCCAGCCTTCTCTCCTGGCTGGCAAGTGCATCTACTCTACTGCTGCTTCTACCCTGTCATGACACTGAAGACCACTGGCCTGACAATGAAGCTCTCCAGGAATTTCCAGGCTTTCGGTACCAGAATAGGACTGCTGAGGCAGGAAACCTTGTGAACTGAGGTGGTACTGGGTTTTCACCTTCTCTTATATTTTTGGTTGTAAGCCTAGCCTTTAATGGCTGAGCCATCTCTCCAGACCTTCTCTAGTGAGCAGATGGCCATTACTGGACTATCTAGCCCCTATTGTATGAACCAGTCTAATCAACCTTTTCATCATATTCAGCCTATCAGCTCTTTTTCTCTAGACAACCCCAATATATCTGTGCTGGGAGCCACAGAGATATGAAATAAGAATGTTGGCACCACAAAGCTGACCCACCAGAGCCAAGGGCCTCTGATGGAGGGAAAGCCAAGCTCTCAAGGAGTCTTGGTGCTGACTGTTCTTGCAAGTGCTAATCTCTTCCTACAGAGGATTTCTGTGTATGAAAGCAGCCCCCTCGGTCTGTTATTTCCTTGGAATTTAAGAATATATATATCCCCCTATCCTGGTGAGAAAAACAGTCACATAGATAAAATCTTCCAGAAATTTATTCCCCCTGCCCAAAACAGACCAACTGTCTTCCTTCCCTATGAATCACCTTTGCTAGAAAAACAGTAATAACATTTAAAATTTCTGTCATCCAAGGTCAGCCACAGACAAGATAACTTACTAACAAGTTATAAAATCACCCCTCCACTGATAAGAGAACTATCCAGAGCCAATTAACCTGCTTTCTAAGGCCTGCCTGCACATGGATTCATTAACACTAGACCCTAACTTGAAAGTTTAGGAATGCAAACTAAGCTTTCACTAAATCTCTCCCAGGGAAAGCACATTAGCAGGTCAAAGAGCTACAAAGGGCTCCTCTCATTGTTTACTCAGTCACATAGCAACCCCAAACCTAATGGCCTAGTCAGGGAACTGGCATGGTTGGGGTATGACCTATGTTCCACTGTTGTATTGTCATGCCATCGCCATTGTGTTGTGTTATGAAGTTGCACAATAAAGAGATATTGAAAAGGAATTGCTCTAAGTTTGATCCTGATAAGAGATTTCAGTAGTTGTCCTTCGCTGGTGAAGAAGCGCATCATCTTGAAGAACTGAGAGGAAATTTTCTTCTGGCTGGACCCCAGAAGTTTTCCATTAGATCTACTATGCACAAGTCCGTGGGTTGGACCTCCAGTTACATAAACTGTGCAGTGGTGGTGCACTTCTGTCATGCCTGCACCTTGGAGGTAGAGGCAAGAGGACACAAAGTTCTATGTTATCCTTGGCTACACAGTAAATCCAAGGCTAGTCCCAATTGGAGAGCCTGTCACAAGAAAGTATATTTTACAAAGCAAGTCAGATCCTGACTAACCTGTGTTTTCTAAAGTCTCCCTGATCTGGCTGCTACTGTCCTCTCTAGTCACTACCAGCCACTCTACACACATCCAGTGACTGGCAATTTTCTGAATATGACCAATTCTTTCTTATTTATATATGACTAGTGCATATGACTACTCTCATTGACTTAAGTGGAATTCCCTATTCCCAGAAAACTCCTACTTAAGTCTTCAAAAACCAAACTGTACCTCCTTCATCCTGTGACATTTTCCCAACCCACTCTGGCTTTCACCCTGACAGGAGTGGCCTCAGGGTTCCTAAACACAGCCCTTTCACTGCACAACACTACAAACATGTTGCTATCCTTCTGACTAAATATAAGCAGTCTGAGGGTCATGGCCCATGGCGTGGAGTAGGTGTCCTTGTTTTCTTAGTTGACTAAGAAGTGAATGAACAAAAAGGAGATACAGGCAATGAGTTGGGCCACCAGGATACTGTGAATGAGGTGGAGTCAAATGCCTTCCAGTACCTCTGTCACATGACCACAAGAACAAACTGGAAAGAAAGAATCACAAGAAAAAATTCAATCTATACATGTTCAAGTTTTATTACAAAGTATGATGGGCAGAAAATACGGTACTTCTTATACAGGAGGCTGAAACAGAAAGTATAGACTTAATGTACGTAGGAGTAAGTCACAGAAAGAACAGTCCACTCTTGGGTGCTTTTCAAGTCGCCTCCGGTGGAGAATCCTAAGGTTGTTCACAGCACAGTGTTAAATTTTTATTACAAGCCCTGTATACAGTCAGCCCTGTGAAAATAATATTTATAATGGAGAAATGGTTAAGTACAGTTCTGCAAAGGGGCAGCTTCCTCTCCACCTGAACAAGGGAAACCACAAAAGCTTTAGAAGGGAAGTTTAAATATAAGAAAATAAGTTCATACACATGAGGCTAAAGGGCATAGACATGGATCAGTTAGAGCTTAACATTTTGTAGAAGAAAGCTCCGTTTTCTACACAGAGGTTTATACAATCATGCTATAGTTCACACTCAGGGTGGGGCAAGGGAGAGTCACTGATGGAGGGGTCATAGAACACATGGGACCAAAGCAAGCGACTCCTTTGACTAAAGCAGTTCAAAGCTTCAGAGCAACAGTTTTCATAACTGTATATCACAATCAGCCCAAGGTGAGAACATTTCTCTCACAGAGCAGATAGCACAGTTCAGCTTCAATGAGTTGTCTCAAAGGTGGCTGCTTGTACATTTTCCAGCTGTCACACAGACTTTTCTGTCACACAGAAAAGACTCTTTCTTTTGGAGTTCAAACTTCCCTTATTGTTTCGGGCTGACACATTAGCTCAGGCCTCTTGAAGAAGGCATCTGCATGTTTCCATATTTAAAAAGTGACATCCAGATAGCCCAAGAAGCCTGCTCATTCCATAATGCCACATGCTTGACCTGACCATTAGCAGCAATGACAGACTGGGAGGAAGAGAGAACGCAGGGGGTGAGGTGAACAAGCTCCAAGACATAGGATACCCAACTGCAGCCTTACTCACCAGAGCAGAGGACCACTCTGGGAAAGCCTGGTTCAGGGCTCACGCTGACACTGCTAGGTCAGCTCTCCTCTTAGAAAATCCAACCTAAACGCTGAGTGAGCATGCTCACCTTCCTCATCCTAAGCATAGGCTCTAAAGGAAACATGCACTTCGAGGCCTCTACACAGTGGTACTCTATCCTAAGCCAGGTGATCAAAGGAACTGCCATATTTTCAAAATAGGGAAAGTAGGGGCAGTTCTGACTGGTCACCATGTTTGCTGAACTCCAGAGTCCTACATGTCCTTACAGCCTGGGAATCTAGGGCCCAGGACACAGCAGGAGACATTTCACAGAGGAACGGTCACAGCAGAAGAGAAGAAAAACAAAAGGGAAGTGGCTGGAGGTGCAGTTAATGGTAGAACACTTGCCTAGCATGTGTGGGCCTGCCTTTGATCTCCATCACCACACATGCACACACGCACGCACACACACGCACACACACACGCACGCACGCACTCTCTCTCTCTCTCTCTCTGAAAGTCAAAAGGAAGACAAAGGGAGAGGGGTAGATACCAAAAGAGCCATGGACAGACTGATCAAGGACAGACTGGCAGACAACATAGGACCCTGTCTCAAACAATACAAAACAGTATCATTAGGTACTGTCATGAGACATCCAATTCTTAGAACTTACCCACCAGACATCACCTATAGCAGCCCTGCTGTAGGAAGGGGCTCTCTGCCCCTAGCTATCACCCCATTCCTAGTTACCCAGTGACACAGATGTTTGATGAATGGCACCAGAAGGCCAGCCTAGGCTGAGGTACAGGCTCCCTTGGTAGCTATGAGATAGACACTCTCAATGTTCCTCCCCTCAGACTCTCTATGTTCTCAGTATTTCCTTCTTTGATATGGAGAACTGACTTTCTCCTATACTTGAAAACATCAAATTGCAACTCTAACAATCATTAAAATACTGCAGGATTATAATTTTTTTTCCTGTTCTTCCTGAATTGTAGCCAGTTATCTAAGACCCAATTCTAATTCTGAGAGCAAATAATCAGCCCGTTGTCAGGAGCCATCCCTCTTCAAGCCCTAACCTCGCAGGCCAGGACAGAGATACACAATCCTGTAGGGAAAGCCCCGGGCCCATTGAGCAGCTGAGCTCTCCACTAATCTGACTGAGCATCAACCTCCCACACAGCAGACACAGAAAGCACAGGCCAGAGCCTCTGGCTAAGCAGGCCAAAGCCAAGTCCAAAAGCATTGCAGCCACACCACAGCCTGGAGCTACAGCCTCTGGAGGACAGATTTGGAGGTCCTGACCCATCTCCCTGTCAGTCCAAGAACTGACAAATTTAAGCAGACTCGATTTTGAAACTGTAATAGACCCTTACTTCTGGGAGGATGGTAGACTAAGAAATTTCTGTATCTTAAGGCCACAGAAATCTCTTCCTCAGCCACAGGCTACCTATCCTGCTCTAAAGGGAGGGTGAGAGCTGACACTTCAAAATGCCAGCAACCCTGAACAGTGGGTGCACGCATATTTGAAGATGGAGATGTCAAGAGTCTTGCCTGGACCAGACGGAGGACAGAAAAGGCAAGCTAAAGAAAGATGACAAGCATCCACAGAGCAAGGGAGAAATCATCACAGGTGGCCGATTTTCAAAGCACATAGCTATCTTATACAAATCTACTCTAATAATTACTACTAACTTTTAAAAACTTTGCTTTCAAGTTCCAGTTGACAAATCCCATCATTTAGCCCAAGTCAAGGCCCACTCAGAACACAGAGCCCTTCCCAGCGGGCCCTCTACCACTCTACTTCCACTGTATACTCAGCACACCAAGAAACTGGGGACTCCCACAGCAGCCATCGAATCAGCACACCTGCTACCCCAAGGACTCTGCATGAACTAGCAAACCCCATCAAAAGCAGAAGCAACCACAAACTGTGCTCTCTCTCTGCATACCAGGCAAAGCATGTTAGTGCAGGAACATTCATCTTAAGCAGATGACCAGCCAGAGACCAGAAATCAGAATGACAAACCAGGACAGCCAAGGGGAGATACCCTGACTGAAAATGCCTTTCCTTTGGGACGAGGCCCTAAGTAGTGAAGCAGTCTAAGACTTTTGGCATACAGCTGAAGGAGCTGGAGGCGGGAGCAAAGACTCAGCCAGACAGGCCATGTGCCCAGAACAAGTCAACATTTACTTCTCCAGCAGTGACAGCAAAACCATCAGATTTCAGGCCTGCTACTCTCCCATGTCAGAGAATCTAAGAAACCTTCAGGTAGCTCAGCAGAAAATAAGCCAGGAAAACCCTCCCCAGAGCATGTCCCAAACTCTGCCAGGGATTCATCTAAAGTCAGAATCATACAGGTCCCCTCCATGGAACCCATTCATGTAACGGAAACAGACAGCTGAGGCCCACAAATAAGCATGGCCTACTGCAGCCTACAAAGTCCAATACTGCTCGGAACCTAAACTCAGGTGAGGGCAAATGTCATAGGTGTAGAGAATCTTACATGGCTGGCCCTGGGGCCTAGAATTCTTTTGTAGCCATTTACTTGGTGGCCTGGAATCACCAGAGCTGACCAGCTCATCATCTATCTCAATCTAAAGATCTTGCTCAGGGTCAGGACAGACAGCATCTCTCAGGAGACTCTCATCCACAGCATTTGATCCAGACATGAGCCAGTGTCCCACCAGGCAGACACAACCAACAGAAATGCCAAAGCTCAGCTTAGAGATAGTTCTTGCCTATCATTCAAGTCCTAAAATGGAAAAATAGATTCTGAAAGCAGGTACTGGAAATAACGTAAGTTCAGCTTTCCTGAAATGATTCTCCCTCAGCCTGGCCCCTAGTCAACTGCTATCTCAGCTTCACCGGGCACTCATTAGGGAAGCCGGAGAGCTTGAGGGTGGAACAGAAGGCTTCCTATGTCTGCTCTGGGCCGTCAGGAGACCCAGCTGAGAAAGGTGTGAGTCAGAAGCCTGTAGAGCACCAGCGCAGTCTGAACTCAGGGCGTGCCATGCAGGCAGCAACTCAGGAAGACAGACTGTGCGCGCTTGGGGTCAGGGGCCCAGCACCCATGGCAGGCGCTGAGGGAGGAGACGGGGGTACAGAGGGAGAGCTGGAAAACCAAGAGACAGGAAGATTAAATCTTTTCATAAAAAAATCAGCCTGATAGATAAAAAATATACAAAGTTGAGGTTTGTTAAAAGACACTGATGTGAGGAAGAAAGACAGGTTGAAATTGGCATTGTTTCCACTTAAGTGCTAGCATGGACAGGGATGCGGACAAGACACAGACTACCGCCTTGGGCAGTAAACAGACAGGACGGGGCAAATGGACAGACAAGAGCCAGAGCTTGTACTGTTCATGAACACGACAGCTGACAAACAGATACACGGAAATGTTTAATCAAAGAAGCAAAGAAGAGGAAAGGAGAGAAATCTTAAAACCCAGCCCTGGGCTGCGGTGCGCCACACAACACAGTCCTGCACAGATAGCAAGGGGCAACTGGCCTGGACTCCTACAGCAGCTTCTGGACACAGTAGGTGTAAAGCAACAATAGACGTACTGGCCACTAGAAACGTGTTCTTCTTACGTGGGGAGGGAAGGGGGCAGAGGCTGAAACACAAGCCCCGGCCTGGTAGGTGAGGCGCCAAGACTACACACGGAGAATCTCCAGGCAGTTGTTATAGCAGATGGCGATCCAGTCGGGCTGAGTTGAGGCCCACTGCACATTGTTGATCTCTCCTTCAGCTGTGTAGGCCAGAATAGGGTCCTCGATGGCCCGAGGCATCTGTTGGATATCCCAGATGAGAGCCTGATGGTCATCCGCTAGGGAAAAAGCAACGTCATAGGTCAGACAATGGGGTAACAATCTTGCATTTGGAGAGTTGGTCACAATTTGCAAAACATTTGCTCATCAAAACTTTGTGAGGGAAGTTTTCTTTTAGAGATGAGGAAAACAAGATTTTACAGATGTTACAATTTGCCCCCTCATGCCGTGGAGCCAGTGAGTCAAACTCACAGCAAGGTCAGGACTCAAACCTAGGTCTGGACTCCACATTCGAGGTCCTTAAGCTCCATCCACTGCACCAAGGTTAAAGAATTAGATCAGAGCACTTGAGTCAGGAATTAGGAGAGGACTTAGGATGCAATGATCCCAACATAGGATGTCACTTTCAGTGACTAAACATACTTACGTGAATAAAGATTCTTCCCTGACAACTGCTTCCCATTTTATGTACATTTACACTGTACAAGTTGTACAGATGATTGACATAAGGTGCTATAGACATACACCATTAAAAGAAATTCCATCCATGCTTGTAACCCCAAAAATAGAGAACTGTAAACGTAGCTCAGTAATAGGGTACCTACGTTCACTGTCCTTGGTCCAATCCTTAGTACCATCAGAAAATAAACAAAAAACCTGAACCATTGCCAGTGAATGTGTTCTCTAGGTATGGTGGCACATGACCTAACGCTAACACTTGGGAGGCAGAGGCACATGGACCTGCTGCAAGTTGGAGTGCAGCCTGATCAATAAGACAAGTTACAGCCAGACAGCTACACAGTGAGATCCTGTCTCAACCACATAAATAAAAGGGGCTGGAGAGATGGCTCAGTGATTAAGAGCACTGGCTGTTCTTCCAGAAGTCCTGAGTTCAATTCCCAGCAACCACATAGTGGCTCACAATCATCTGTAATGAGATCTGGTGCCCTCTTCTGACCTGCAGGAATACATGCAAGCAGAACACTGTATACATAATAAATAAATAAAAATAAAGCAAAACCTTAAACAGCAACAATATAATAAAATGGAAAAAAACAGTACTCTAGAGGCAGAAACAGGATTGTCCTAAGTTTGAAGCCAGTCTGGGGTCTACATAGCAAGCTACAGGCTAGCCAGCACTATAGAATGAGATCCTGACAAAAAGGAAAAAAAAAATCCCCCAAACAGTATCCTCTTGAGATGCCACAGTCAACAATGACCAGGCACTACTGTCCTGAGCTTCCTCTCTGTTTTTTCCCCCTCACTGTCTTCTAATGGTCTCAAAAAGCTTGTCTTCAAACTGGGCAGTGGTGGTGCACGCCTTTAATTCCGGCACTCAGTGGGCACAGGCAGGTGGATCTCTGAGTTTGAGGCCAGTCTGGTCTACAGTGAGTTCCAGGACAGCCGGGCTACACAGAGAAACCCTGTCTTGAAAAACAAAACAAACAAAAAAATAGCAAAGAGAAAAGATGATTTCTACCCTTTGACAGCTCTGCATTGTTAATAACAAATTTGCATTATTTCTAGAATGAAACCACTTGATAGCTGCATATTTTTGAGAAGCTGACCCCTTTGAGAAAAATGTAAAATGCGAGAGGTAAGTCACACTACTGACTTGGTAAAGCTGTGTGAAGGTGAAAGATCCTGTTGCAGTCAAGAGGGTTGTTTCTTCTAAGAACCCAGATTCCTGGGGAAACAGCGCACACTCTCCTATAGGAACACACATAGGTCTGTATCTCATACACAGTCATCAGACAATGAAAAATGCTCTGGAACCAAGTGAATCTACAAGATCATCTCAAACACGGACTACTTCAGCCTCACAAAACTGCCCTTGGAAGCAGCAAGGATTATACTTCCAAGGAGACAATGGGGTCTCCGCTGCTCTGGTACTTCCTCCCATCATGGTTACCTGCAGTGCAGATGTGGCAGGATGAGTGTGGGGCCCACGCAATGCCATTGACACAGGCTCGGTGGTTGTTTAGCCTGGCGACAGGTGTGCAAGGAACTCGAACATCCAGAATTACCACCTGGAAATATAAGAAAAAGGAACAATAATTGCAGCATGTGGCAGGAAAAAAAAACAAAACACTATCACATACACAAAATTTTAAGTATAATCTTTTCATTTGTGGAATTGAAAAATATTAAAGGCAGGATTTTCTGAGGATGGAGAAAGAAGAACAAACACATATATATAGTGCGGTCTCTGTCCTGAGAGACTCATGATAGTGCGGTCTCTGTCCTGAGAGACTCATGATAGTGCAGTCTCTGTCCTAAGAGACTCATGCCTTTAGACTAATGAAGAAGAGGACCAGGAAGAGGCAACATGAGTCTGCATGGTCCATAAACACCTTTGGTAAGTGCCTACAAGAAAATAAGATGGTGCTCACACCTCTAATCCCAGCACTCAGGAGGCTGAGACAAGTGGATCCCCATGAGTTCGAGGCCAGCTTGGTCTACAGAGTGAGTTCCAGGACAGCCAGGACTGTTACACAGAGAAACCTTGTCTTGAAAAACAATCAAACAAAACACCCCAAAATAAAATAAAATAAAAATCTGTGTCTCTTTGATAGGAAGAATAAACACCTAACCAAAGCAGAATCTGAAATATAAGAAGTTTGAGACACAAGCTTCATCCAAACCAAAGTTAAGCACTGTATCTTCTCACTCAAAAATCCACCTCTCCTATAAAAATCTAGCAGACCACAGAGCTCCCGTTTGTATGCCTGCTTGCAACAGCTGGACAGTCTACCCAGAACACCAAGGGGGATGGCCTACTTTCTTAGTCCCAATAATTGTGACTTGATTTAAATTTTAGTCATTTATATATTGCTTGTCTTACCTTTTGTTAATTATAAAATGAATGCTTATTTGAATTTTTTGAATGAGTTGTATAACTAATTCATGACAAATTACCAGATGGATTTTTGTATTATTTCTTCAGGACTAGAGTTTTTTACTGACTTCATATTTGAAATGTTCAACTTTGAAGTTAAAAAACATATTCATACATTTTAGCCTAAAAGGCTCTTGCTGACACTCGGCCAGTAACAGCAAATCCTCCACATCTGTGTACCTGCACTGAGTCCCAGCTGCAGCCACCACTGCTGTTCTGTTTGTCCTAGCTTTACTTTTACTCTATCAGATTTTTTTTTTTTTTTAAATTGATTTCTCTTTTTTTTTTTAAACTTTATTTATTTATTATTTATTTGCCTTGGTGTTTGCCTGGAACTGGAACTACAGACAGTTGTTAGCTGCCATGTGGGTGCTGGGAATCGAACCCGGGTCCTCTGGAAGAGCAGACGGCGCTCTTAACCGCTGAGCCATCTCTCCAGCCCCTTTTTTTTTTTTTTTAAGACAAGTTTTTTTCTATGTAGCCCTTGTCCTGGAACTCTAAGTAGACCAGACTGGCCTTGAACTCTCTGCCTCCCAAGTGCTGGTATTAAGGGTGTGATGATGCCCAGTGAAGGTTTATTGGTTGTTGGGTTTTTTTTTTTTTTTTTTTTTTTGTGCCCGCCCCCCCCCCCCATGGGAATACTGGGGATTCAACTCAGGGCCTTGAGCATGCTAGACAAGCACTTGGCCACTAAACTACATCTCCTCTGAATCAGAAATCCTTAACACAAAAGCAGTGTAATCGCAGTGAGTTTGTGGCTAGCTTAGAATACACAATAAGTTCTAATCTAGCTAGAGCTACAGAAACTCTGTTTCCCCAAAGAAGCAGGGAGAAGCTGATCACAGTCCTTTTTGTTGATTGAGGTTCCTCAGTCTAGGCCCTTTTGGCATTTTGAGTAGACTGGCACTGTTGCGGACCTTTTGTGTAGTGCATGCTGGTTAGCAGCCGCCCTCACAGTTACTCATTTGATGCCAGGAACACTCTATGCTTCCTCCTTAACTTTTGACAACCAAAAACTTCTCCTGGTATTTCCAAAGAACTACTGAGCACAAAACTGCCACCACCTGAGAGCTACTCTTGTAAATACACTAGGCAGCCAGAGTCAAAGGGCGGGGCCTATCGGGCTTACCTCCATTCCATCCATGGCCATGGTGGCAAGGTAGTTAGGGTCCTGTTTGTTCCAGCAGAGGCGAAGCAGCGGGTGATGCTGTGGGTCTTCGTAAATGATGGTGCTGTGTTCCAGATGGCGGAGGTCAAACATCCTCACAGAGCCATCTGCACCCACAGAGGCAAACATGTCCCTGCCACCTCCAGCTCGGCTGAACGCAATATCATAGACCTGTTGGTAAGAAGCTTCAGGTTCACACAAGTCACCATCTTTTCCCACAGGATAAAAACCTGTCACTTCCAGTTCATATGAACCTCATTTCATGACAAGAAAGCAGGGTAAGTTAGTGGCTTTCCAGAGAAAAAAGATCATTCTACTACAGGTCTTGGCTGACTTCCCATGCCTGGCTTCTACACTTCCTCTTAAAATGCTGTAATAATCAAAAACTACAAACCCAGCTGACTGGCAGAGAATACCTAAGTCTGAACATGGATTCTATGCTCTGAGACTAAGGCAGTTATTTTCTGGGCAGGTTCACAGAAAACCACAACATGACTCTGCCAAGCTGGCTCTGCTCTAAAACCGAGACCTGAGATCCATCTGTAAGAAAAAAGTAATTACAACTAATATTTTGTGTTTTTTAAAAGGGCATCTGGGAGCTAGAGAGATGGCTTGGTGGTTAAGAGCACTTGCTGATCTTGCAGAAGACCCAGGTTCAGCTAAGAGTGGTCTGGAGGATCTGACACTCCCTTCTAGCCTCTTCATACTGTGCATACATGTGGTACAAGGTCATACATGTAGGCAAAACACCCATACAGATAAAATAAAAATAAATAAGTCTTAAAAAAAAATGAAGTTTGACAGTTTGACAGAGGACAGTAGGCAGTCAAGAATAAGCATCCTTTAGTCATTCAAAAGTATGAGTATCTGGATGCACAGCTAATGTCCAGTGACACACATGGAGATATGCTCTGGAGGAAGCATTTGAATAGTGTGCCATGGCCATGGTTACATGACAGATACAGGGACTGTGGACCCCTCCAAAGAGCACAAGTAGAAACCTAAGGAGATTACTTGCAGACTCTACTCTCTCACTTTCTGGGTAAGTGGCTTTTTTTATTTGTTTATTTTCGTTTTCTGAGACAGGGTTTCTTTCTCTGTGTGACTTTGGAGCCAAGTCCCGGAACTCGCTCTGTAGACCAGACTGGCCTCCAACTCTCAAACAGAATGACTGTCTTTAGAAGTTCAGCGCTGATGAATATTTCATACCCAAAAGTAAAAGTACTTAATATTGATTAAAAAATTCCAAGTTACGGTCAATTGGGTGAGAAGAAGAATTTTTATTGTCCAAGCACCTTTAGGGAACAGAAGTCAAAGCAATAACATACTCAGAAACGCAAGTCTATAATGAAGAGAAACTGCAAGGTTTGTGATCAGACATTTAAGATACCTAAATAGATAAATAAGAAAGAAAAGAAAGAAGACTGATGAAGAACTTAATTTTTTTTCCTTTTGAGAAGATGCAATAATTTATTTTCTATAGTACCTTTGCTAAATGAAAACACAGAACTAGGAATGTAAACTGTGACTTTCAGAAATGGAAAACCAGTGTGAAGCCTTGGTCTATGATTTCTAAATAATGAGTTCTGTGATTTTTGTACTTGGTCACTTGCAGCAGTAGCAGCAGGTAGGTATCTTACTCCTCCCAGCGGAATGCAAGCACTCCAGCATGGTCTCAGAAGGGAATACCCACTGGTGTAAAGCAACCACTGGGCCTGAATCTAATTTCAAACAAAATTACTTGAGCTGGGTATGATAGTCAGTATATGCCTGTGATCCCAATACTCAAGATTCTGAGTTTGAGGCCAGCTTTCACTATGAGTTCAAAACTAGCCTGGGTAACTTAACATGGCCTTGTCTCAAAAAGGAAAGGGTAGGGCAAGGAGAACATGTACATTGAGGTCTTATTTTTTTAGGTTGCTAAGGGACAAAGCTATCCAGTTGGTTCTAAGAACAACCCTTAAAAAGACTTCTTAGCACTGCTGTGGCATGGGCGTTGGTGTGGTTGCTGGTCTGGGCATGAGGAGTTAGCCCTACCTGCTCACAAGGCTCTCAGCGGATGGCTTTTGGTGGTTAATGAAAGCAGAGAGGGACACATCCTCCCTCGAGGGGCTGGCCACTAGGAATTTAACCATGCTCCAGCAAATACATGGACAACACAAGATGGACTTATGTTTTTTCTTTTTTTGAGGGGAGCTCTCAGTAGAAGGGGGTGGGCATGGGAAGACTAGGAAATGAGCACAATCAAGGCGCATGATTTTAGATTCCCAAATAATCACTTAAACAAAAAATACCCCCAGCACCTCTAGTATGAAGACAAAAATGACAGACTGTAAATTGTTATGTCATTTACTGATGCATTTGGGCTGGTGACGGAGCTCAGCCGCAGGTTAAAAGCACTTGCTCTGTAAGCCCTAACAACCTGCGCTCAATCCTCAGAACCCCCAGTGGAGGAGACAACTGACTCCCGAGAGCTGTTCTCTGACCTTCACACATGCACTGTGTACACAAGTGCCTGCACATGCACACACACTTTCTCTCACAACAGTAACAAACAGAACATGTGTTTAAAGGTGCATTCAATGATAAGCATTGCTTTCTGTTTTAACACGTATATTTCCCATTTAGACAAGACACACGCCAACACTGTGATCTACATAAGCAGCAAACGGTGAGAGAACAGACGACCTCTCACCTGCAGGACAGAAAGCAGCTGCAAAGGAGGAGAGGGAAACACCATTCATTACCTCTTTGTCATGGGCGATCAGCTGGGTCTTCACGTGGCCAGATACGAGATTCACTCGCCCCAGCACCTGCCCGGTCTCCAGCCCCCAGATGGTGCATGTTGTGTCAATACTGGAGGTACCTGCAGACAGCAGACAAGTCAGTGCTGAGGGAGGGAGTGAGGGAGGGAGGGAGGGAGGCTCCACGGTGACCCCCCTCCCCGTGCTTGGCCAAGCGGACAACAGGCCACAGCGCTTCCTGAGCACTGACTTGTTTCTTGTGGGAGAGAAGTTCGGGAAACAGAGCACCCTGATACAGTCAGGCTGAGCTTGAACTCGAGACCCTCCAGCCTGTACCTCCCAAGTGTTGGAATTGTAGGTATGTCCGTCACAGACCTTAGGTCTCAGCTGGAGAGTTAGGATATACACAAAGGGCAAGCTGAGCTCCCTATAAGAGATTAATAACTTCTTCCCATAGCTAGCCCATTTCACCCAAGGCTGTTCTAGGATGAGGTACGTGCCCCAAAACATTCCCACCCCGATAAAAACAGACCCAGCCCAAATCTGAGGAAATGTATCTTCCTTTTCTACAAACTGGAATTCAAAGCCCTCACCTAAAAGATAAGGATCCACCTCATTCCAGTCAAAGGAGGTCAGGGGGGCACAGAAGTCTGAGTTCTTGTTATTGTTTAGCAGGCACTCCAGCCTGGTCTCAGTCTCACCAACCTGAGGGACAGCAATGTGAGACGTTAGCCCGCCTACACACGCGCACACACAAACAGACAGACACACACTGCTGTCTGCTAATAAAGCACCTGCTTACCCTCCACACACGGAGATAGTCACCACTTGTCGCCAGAAGGTCTGGATAGACGCCTTTTGTGTCAGGAATCCACATAAGCTTTGTGGTGGGGTAAGGATGGTCAAAGGTGTTTCGGCAAATAAACTCTGAACTCTCTTCATCCAAACCAACCAGCTGAACCTGCAGCACACCAAAATTAAACCATATGAACATTTCTTGTTCTTCTGCAACATCAAATACATCAGATTCCTGATCAGCGGTGTTGTCTGAACGCTGTATTACATGGAAACGCACAGCCAAGCATTATAAAGAGGACTAAACCGATGGTCCCAACACTGGACGAAAACTCAAGAATCAGTACAGCCAACAGCACCAAGCTAGAAGACACAAGTTCTCAAGATGGCTTTTCTGCCTCTAAGTCCTACACTAACCTTGACACACACACACCCCCAAACACACACACACAAAACCTGAACCTCCTGTCTCTCTTCTCTAGTGCTGGGGACTGAACCAGGGCTTCATGCATGCTGGGCAAGTGCTCTAACAACTGAGCTACATCCTCAGCCCTGCTTTTGGCTTCCTGAGTCAAGGTCCTCCTACAGTGCCCAGGCTGGCCTCGAACTCACAGAAATTTTCCTACCTCTGCTTCCTGAGTGCTTAGATGAAAGGCATCTGCCACCATGCCTAGCTGCTCCATTCTATGGGTTTTAACAGATTAATGAAAGTCCCTTCAGCTTAAACTGGGTTTTTGAGTGTGTGGTGGTGGCACATGCCTTTAATCCCAGCACTCTCAAGAGGTAGAGGCAGGCAGATCTCTGTGAGTTCAAGACAAGTACCAGGACAGGTTCCAAAGCTACACAGAGACCCTGTCTCTAAAAACCACAACAAACAAAAAAACACAAAACTTTTTTGAGACAGAGCTTCATGTAGCCTCCATCTTCCCATGGTTTGCTCTACTTTTTACCGAGTTATTTTCTCATTGAGTTTTGGTTCTGATAGAATTTCTGCTCTTTTATGCCATTGCCTTTCTGTATAAATTTAAAGAGCAGCTTGATGAGTCTTGAAACCATAAGTCAGTTTGGGAAGAACTGCCCAGTTGAGTGTATTTACTTAGCTCACCGTTAGCTTGTTCAGCAATGCTTTCACGTTTTGCATGTAGGTCTCCAACTCTTGCATTAACTTTATTACTATGTAATTGTGTGCTACTGCAAATATATTTGTTAGGGTTTTAAAATTCCATTTTCAACTGTTCATTGCTATTGTATGGAAATAGTTTATTTTGTATAATAATCTTAGATCTCTAACTTTGGTACATTAGTTATCAGTGGTTTTTGTACATTTGTAAGGATTTTTCTATGTGTATCTATACACCTAGTCACATCAACAGATGATGTGCAAGGTCTATAAATGTGTAGGGGAAATAAGGAGTATGGATGCAAAAGGAGACAAAATCCTGTGTTCTGAAACATTCCAGAGCAATCAAAGTGAAGCCAAGGGCAACACACTGACAGTCACTGGCAAGAGGCAATTCTCCCCAAGCCTCAGGTTCAGTCTGGATGGTGAGAACGTGCCCTCAGCATGTAAGCAGGGGTAAGTGTAAGAACACGGCTAGGCTGATAACACCTTACAGTGAAACTGGAAAGGACAAGGAGGATTTACACTTCCAAGATCTGCCTTTCAAATCAGGAGACATTTTCCCCAAGCATCAAATACCAGATTCTGTGAACATTTTCTACATAAGGTCCTCTGTCCCCCAATGCTAGCCTACCTTACCGTTCATTTTCCTCCTCTAATCACCGTGTTCCACCTCCCTTTCCTTACACATTTTTCCATATTTGTAAATTATGCCTACACCCTTCCCATCCTAAGTAATACATCGGCAGTGTCAGGCTCCCAGGACTCTACTTAGCATTCACTAGTTGAAGGCCCTTGGTCATATCACTTTATTAGTGTTAATCCTGTTTCCCGACTGGTAGAGTTGAAATACTCATGATACCTACCTTAATAATTATGTATAAACTGCTTTCCCAATGTATGCGCTTCAACATGTTCTTACTTCTTCCACAAAGTGCTGACAGTTCCCCTTGTCCTCCATCTTTCAGTGTTTACCAGTACCACAAACTTCACAGCTAATGCCATAGTGCCTCGGCAGACACTGATATTACTGTTTTGTATAGTTTCATTTAGTAAACGTCTTACAGACTGGGCTTGTGCTTTTCTTCTTGTAAAGCCTTCTACTGTTTCCTAATTTGGCTTTCTTGTGCCTACTTCTAATATTCCCATGTTTGGATACTATTGTCATTATTTCTGGTACCCCAAGTCCCAACAGAAAGTGTTCTACCATTGAGCTATATTTGTAGCCCTAAATTAAAAAAAAAAGTTCCAGTTTTGCATAGTGCATATACAGACAACTGGGAAGATGAAGGCCCCAAATAAGGACTCCCTTGGGAGAATAATCTACCTGCCTAGGACTCCATTTTGTAAGCACCCATGACCTCAGCTTGATCTCATTCTCTCCTTGGATCAGCCTTTTGCACCTGTGGCTCTATATTTCAATCTTCTGAGAACTTTAAAAACAGCCCGGTGCCTAGGCAACATCCAGAGCAGTGGGTTGAGAATCTGTGGTGATGAAAACACACAAGCATCTATCTTTCTTACAGAGCACCCAGTGGTCCAGGTACAGCCATGGCTGAGAGCACTGTGCTAGCTTTGCCACATCAACCAAATCCACATCTGGGAATTTGGAATCTTAATCTACCACCTGATTTGTTCCCCCAGAGGCCAGAGACTCATCTCTTTGATTTCCAACTCTAAACAAACCCTTCTGGCACCCTAACCCATATTTATCCCCTCTTAATCTTATGTGTATGATGTTTAGTCTGCATACATGTCTGTGCACCATTTGCACGTGGTACATAAAGAGGCCACAAGAAACTGGATGCCCTGGCACTGAAGTTACAGATGGCTGTAACTGCCATGTGGGTGCTGAGACTTGAACCCTGGTCTTCTACAAGAGCAGCCACGACTTTATCTTTCCAGCTCCCACCCCTAAAACACCTTGAGTAAATTCCTGTTTCTTGAGATTAAAGAATCTTAAATCATGCTAATAAACTAAGTAGTGACAGTCTCTATGAAGACAGAATTGAACCAAAGTAGCTTTGTGTGCTTTAGGGTAAAATGTGTGGGCAGGAGACATGGCTGTCAGTAAAATGCTTGTCTCCCAGCATGAGAACCGGAGTAGGATTCCCCAGAAACCATCATGTTAAAAGCCTGGTGTAGGCACACCTGTAATCTCAGCTGGGGGCTGGGGGGCCAGAAGATCCCTAAGGCTAGCTAAATCCAAGTTCAAGATCCTGTCCCCCAAAGATGAAGAACAACTGGAAAAGACACTTGTCTATAACCTTTGGGGCCCAATGCATGGACACGCCAGTTTCTAAAAGCAATTAAATAAAAAATACTGAAAGTACCTTGGCGTTCAAGAGAGCCAACAGACAGTCCCTGAAAGAACTTCCTAGTGCCGAACCCTTGTACTGACCAATGTTGGCAAATTCTTACTACATCAATGACTGGTTGATTCATATCATTCCAAATTATTTTCCATGTATTTGCATATGTTTGGGGTATGTGTGCTAAGTTCTTTATAACAAAAACAAACAGAAAAACCAAAACATAGACTTGTTCCACATGATTTATTAAACAACTTGCTTTGAATATCTTTTCAAATCAATAGCTTCACCTCTTCTTTTACAACAGACTGTGATAAGCACACCACAATTTATATAACTGTTCATTTATTTTGGCTATAGTCCATTGTTTTACTACCATGAACAGCTCCACAATGAATATCCTTATTTAATTCTGTGTATATACACTCTTATATAAATATGTGTACACACATACACATTATATACATACATATATAGAGAGAATCGATTCCTAGAAGTATAACTGCTATCACATTTTAAACTGTGTACATGTTCACATGTGTTATATTCAGCCAGATGTCAACATAAAATGTCTTCCTCAATCACTCTCCATCTTATTTTTTGAGACAGGGTCTCTCATTGGATCTGGAGCTCACCAATTTGTCTCACTAGCTGGCAAGTAACTTCCAAGGATCTTCCGGTTTCTGTTGGGCTTTGGGGCTTTTGGGGAGGATTTGAACTCAAGCCTTCATGCTGGTGCAGAAAGCACCTTACCAACCAAGCCATCTCCCCAGTCTCACATTTTCAATTCTACCATCTTCAAAAGAGTTGCTTCTTTCTAGCTGGTGGGACAGGACATGCCTATGATCCCAGCACTAGGGACAGGGGTGAGGATGAGGATCGGGCTAAGGCAGAGAAGGATGAAGGGTTTACAGCAAGCCTGGACAACAGCTAAACCTTGTAACGAGGGTGGGGTGGTGGTGGTGGTGGTGGTTTAAAATGCTGGGAATGAGAGGTGGGAGATGGAGGCAGGAGGTTGAGACATTCAAGGCTAGCCTAAGCTACATGAAACCTTGCACAAAAAAATAAAAATTCAGTCAAATGTGGTAGTGTACACCTTTAATTCCAGCACCTGGAAGGCAAAGGCAGGTGGATCTCTGAGTTCGAGGCTAGCCCTGGTCTACAGATCAAGTTCTAGGACAGGCAGGGATGCACAGAGAAACCCTATCTTGTAACTACCCCCACTAACCAAAACAAGGAAAAACCTTTTAAAAGGATATAGGCATAAATAAGAACGTTCTGAGATGGACTCCAACAGCATAGAAAACAATCCTAAAATAAGAAATGAAACTGCATGGAATTACAGAGCTTCTGCATAGCAAAGGAAACAATCAGTGTACTGCACAAAGAGGCAGCCTATGGGATGGTTGAGATCTCTGCCTGCTAACTACACATCTGACAGGGGCTATAAAGAACTTGGAAAATTAAAAAACAAAACCCCTAAATAATACAAACAAATGTGAAAATTCAAATGGCAGTTCTCAAAGTAAAAATAACAAAAGCCTACAAATACTTGAATATACAATGAAAACTGCTTACAGATTCCATCTCACCCCAGTCATGATGGCTGTCATAAAAAAAATAAGCAGCAACAATTACTGGCCAGGGTGTGGAGAAAGAGAAACCATTACACACTACACCTGGGAATATAAATTGGTGTGGCCACCGTAAAAAAGCTAAAGAATAAACTGGGCATGATGGCTCATACCCATAAACCTAGCACTTGGGAAACTGAGGGGAGAGAATCACTCCTAGTTCAAGGCCACCCTGGACTATACAGTGAAAACAAGGGAGGAATAAAACCCTAAAGCTGACTCACTCCTGGGTATGTAGGAGAAGGATTCTCAGCCAGCACAGCACAGATACTTGTACCTCCGTAACTACTGCTATACTGTTTACAACAGCAAAGACAGAATCCACCTAAGGTCCATCAACAGGTGACTGGATAAAGGACATGCAGTGCAAACACAATGCAATTTTATTCAGCTGTAAAAAAAATAAAATCTGCAGGAAAATGGGTGGAATCCGGTATTGTCATCATGTTAGGAAAAACATACCAGACTCAGAAAGACATTTAAATTTATATATACATACACACACATCTGTACATCTATGACACAAAAGTAGAAAAGGACTAAGGACAAGAGGAGGGGGAGCGAGAGGCCATGAGCTATGACAGCAGGGTCAGAGGATGACGTGGGGAGAAGAGGGACGGGAAGGGGAGTAGGAAAGACACACAAGAACAACATACTATGATATGGATGAAAACGCCCCCAAACCTTCTTTATAATTATGAAAAAGTAAAAAAAAAATTTTAAAGTTGCTTCCATTTATACTTTTATTAACAGTAAATGAGTACCAACCCCTCCCCACACATACGCCTCTGAAGACACCAGAAATAACTTTCTTGCTAATCCGACAGGAAAAAATGGTGCTTCCTTTTTACACCCTTTGATTGCTGAGGTTGAACATCTGAACTCATCATGCGAACTCTTTCTCTCAATTCTTTAACTACAGATCTGAGGGGTTTTGTCTTCTCTCTACCCACTCAGTTACATTCTCAGGCTCTTTTTACCCTTTTAGACAGGTTACGGCTAAGTTGACCAGTCTAGCCTTGAATGCACTCTGTAGCCCAGGCTAGCCTTGACCTCATGGTTTTCTTGTTTTAGGGTCCCATGTACTTGCCAACCTGTGCTCCTTCTTCTTGTCCCAAAGATTGACTTTTTCTTTGTCTAACGAAATCTTATCTTGCAGAACCACAGCTCTTTTGAGTTGGCATCTATAGCCATAACGACCCCCCTCAGCCCTTCCTAGATGCTGTCCTTCCTTACACACTCTGGAATGCTGAGAAAAATTAATCTGACACCTGTCATCACGCTGACAATCCCTCGTCCCTGTCAGGCCTCTCCATCTCCTACTCTGGGTGCCTTCTGCACTCACTCACAACAGTGCCTCCAACCTGTGAAATAAAGCCCTAGAGAGGGACTCTAGGAAGCAACATTATTTTTACTTATTGAAAAAAAATATATATGTTGGTGCTTTAACAAACACACACAAACTTGTTATGTATCCAGGCTGGCCTGGAAGTCAGGAACTACCGGGAACACAGGTACACATCACCACTCTTGGCTTTTTTCTCATTATTTTTTTAAAATTTTATTTATTGTTATTTTTGTTTGTTTTTGTTTTACAAGATAGCATTTCTCTGTAACCCTAGCTGTCCTGGAACTCACTCTGTAGACCAGGCTGGCCTCAAACTTAGAGATCTGCCTGCCTCTGCCTCCTGAATGCTGAGATCAAAGGTGTGCCACCACTGCCCAGCTTTTTAAAGATTGATTTTTAAATTTTTGTTTATGTGTAAACATGTGTCTGCCATGTAGTAATCTTTTAAACAACAAAAAAAAATTTATTAGATTTTTCCTGGGGTGGGGGGTGAGGGGTGGCACACACCTTTAATCCCAGCACTTGAGAGGCAGAGGCAGGAGGATCTCAGTGAGTTCGAGGCTAGCCTAGTCTACAAATAGAGGACAGTCAGGACTGTTACACAGAGAAACCTGTCTTGAAAAACCAAAAATAATAAAAAAGTAAATTATTAGATTTATTTATTACCTGCACATATATATGTATACCTCATGCATGCCTGTTGGTTCCCCTGGAACTGGTTATGAGCCACCATGTGGGTGCTAGGAATTACTCCAAGTTATCTACAAGAGCAATAAAGGGCTCTAACTACTGAGCCATCTCTTAGTTCCCCCATGTGATGATCTTAATCCCATTATTTCCCAGTTGTGTGGCTTTGGGTAAATTGATCTCTGTGCCTTAGTTTCTTTCTGTGTGAAAATGAGGTAATCAGTTGGCTGATTTAGTTAGGAAACTTTTGTTCTTCTGCTGGGGATTAAATCCAGGGCCTAGAGCACAACTGATCAGCAGCTGTGGTAGTTTGATTGTGATTGCCAACCCCCCTCCCCTCAAGCTCTTAAGGAGTGGCACTATTGGGAGATGTGGCATTTTTGGAGTAGGTGTGGTCTTGTTGGAGGAAGTGTGTCACTGTGGAGCTGAGCTTTGAGGTCTCATAAGCTCAAGCCATGGTCAGTGTCTCAGTTCACTTCCTGTTGTCAGCATATAAGATGTAAAACTCAGCTCCTCCTCCTCACCATGTCTGCCTGCATGCTGCCATGTCCCACCATGATGATAATGGACTGAACATCTTAACTGTTAAGTCATCCCGTTAAATGTTTTCCTTTATAAGAGTTGCCATGGGGCTGGAGAGATGGCTCAGCGGGTTAAGAGCACCGTCTGCTCTTCCAGAGGACCCGGGTTCAATTCCCAGCACCCACATGGCAGCTAACAACTGTCTGTAGTTCCAGTTCCAGGCAAACACCAAGGCAAATAAATAAATAAATAAATAAATAAATAAATAAAGTTGTTAAAAAAAAAAAAAAAAAAAAAAAAAAAAAAAAAAAAAAAAAAAAAAAAAAAAAAAAATTTTTAAAAAAAAAAAAAAAAAAAAAAAAAAGAGTTGCCATGGCCATGCTGTCTCTTCATAGCAACAGAAACTCTAAGACAGTGATCTAATGACTCCAAGTGTTGGCTGATTTGAATAACACCTTTATTCCACACTTACACATGTCCACTGTTGTGTACCACATGAGCACTGTGTATCCTGGAATGGAACCGATTTCCTTTCTTCAAAGAGCTTGTGGTAACAAACAAGGAAGGAGATATGGCACTTTTCTTTTAGAAGAACAAAACTCACAGGTAGCCGGACATTGTGATATATACAGGTAATCTGTGTACTTGGGAGGTGGAGGCAGGTGGTTAAGGGGTTCAAAGCCTGCCTGGGCTACATGAGGCTGTGTCTCAAAAAAAAAAAAAAAAAAAAGCCTCATAAGAAAACTATATAATGTGCATTATTCATGGAAATAATAACAGTAAAGATGCATGCTTCTGATTAGTATTTTTTTTTTTTGAGACAAGATCTCGCTTTGTAACTCAGATTGGTTGGGAGCTCACTATGTAGCCCAGGCTAGCTTCAAACTTCCAGAAATCCCCCTGCTTCAACCTTTCAAGTGCTGGAATTACAGATGAGAGCTACCGGGCCCAGCTTGAAGGTCACTTTCTAGTACATATCTGCTCCTGAGGAGGCACTGGGCATGTTCACAGTTTTAAAATGAGGTTCGAAAAATAAATAAATAAATTAATTAATAATAAAATGAGGTTCTGGGGTCAGAGAGGTGGCTCAGAGGTTAAGAGCACTGGCTGCTCTTCTAGAGGTCCTGAGTCCAGCAACCTATAATGAGATCTGGTGCCCTCTTCTGGTGTGTAGGCATACATGGAAGCAGAATGTTGTACATAATGAGTAAAATAATGAATAGTAAAAATCTTTAAAAATAAACAAATAAATAAAATGAGGTTCTGGAGATGAGAGCACTCACTGCTCATGCTGGGCACCTAAGTTCGATTCCCAGCACTCACACTGGGTGGCTTCGGGGACTGTGACACTCTCTTCTGGCCTTTGCAGGTATTCAGTGTCTCCTCTTTTGGTTAAAAGACTCTGGAAGAACTTAAAGGAAAAGAATTTAATTTGTGTGTGTGTGTGTGGAAAAACATCTACAGTCCTTTGATGAATATATTTTATATTTATTTTTTACATGAATCCTTAAATAATAGTTCTAGTGGTTTTAACCTTACTAACACTACCCACACCTAGACCCTGACACCCAACCCCAGTTTTCTTGACACAGTGAGAGAAAGAGAAAAGAAATAAAGTTCCTGTTTAGGAGAGAAGATGAGTGAACAATCCCTGGGATTGTAAACTGTTGGTGTGTGATGTCTGGGCAATGAAAGTCAATCCCTTTTACCCATTTCTCCAAGAGGACTCCACAGAAATGGGGACCCTTACCCAGAGAAACACATGTGCTCCTGAAATACTACTATAAGCAAACTTAAAATGTTCAAATGTTTTCATATGAACCTTCCCATGTAAAACAGAACCCCTTTCCTATGTCACTGTGAGTTAGAAATAGTATAATTTGGTCTATATAAAGCAAATTTGGGCTATTCGAGGTGGTCTAGCTAAACCCTAAACCACCTCCTTCTTCCACTGCTCCCACTATCCTGTAACTTATCTCCAGTCTGTTCATTGGAGTAAGCCAGAGTACTGGCTTTAAATATCACTGACCAAAGCTTTCAGTAGCTCGGTCATTTTTTTTTCCTCCTCAAATTATAACAAAAGAATGAAATTAAGAGATTGGGAAAAGAAATTTTTCTCAACACTTTCAAAACTACATCTCGAAGCACCAGCTTAAAAGCTCTCTCCTTCTGTCAGCGTTTTGGTGCTGTGATGGGATGTCCAGCAATGCTGCAAATCAACGTGAAAGGAACCACGAAAAGAACAGGTCAAATGTCATCTTCCTCTATTCAGAAATAATGGCGGGATAATGCCACAGACCACGGTTTCCAAAGGATAGATTGGAGGGAGGGTGAACATCGGGAAGCAAAACCAGTGACCAATGGCAACCAAGCATTAGGGCTCTGTATCCATGAGAAACACCTGAGATGGGGAAGATCTTGCAATAAATAGCCCTAACAGAAATCTCGCGTGGCCAGGAATGCACGACCACCAATCCAAGCGCCCGCATCTTCCTCCACTGCCTCTCTCCCGCCCCGCGCCTAGCAACAGAAGCACTGCGGCAGAAGCGGGGGAAATGGGAGGGATAAGGGACATGGCTTGGGGAATTTAAACTCTGGCTTGAAACCTGCTACTACCACCAAAAACATTACGTGCCTCAGGCATGTCACAACACTATGCCTCAGTTTCCCCGGCTGTCAAAATTAAATAAGGCAATGAGTGTGACACCCTCAACAACAGAGCCACAGAGGAACCACCCCCTTTCTATAAAGGCAAGTTCGCAGGAAAGTTGTGAGATCTGGGGCCGCCGCCCACCTCGAGCCTTCTCCGCCAGCTAGAAGCCGAGCCCCTGCACGACTCACCTTGTTGTTGTACTCCTCCACGAAGCTGCCCAGCGCCAGGCGAAAACGCTTGTCGGGCCGCACGCTCCAGTTCATGGCATAGACAGTCCAGGGCGCTTCATATTTGTAGATCTCCTTCCGTTTGCCGTGCAGGGACATGGTGACGGCGGAGCCGCGGAGCCGGCCGAAGAGGCGGCGGGTCTAGGGCACGAGACGGGCGGGAAACCCGGCTTGGGTCTGCAAGTCCGAGAGGAGGCGGGGCCGGGGCGCTCAGGAACGGCCTAGCCCTCCAGCGGGTCCTCTGCTACACACACACTCGGCAGGGCCCGACCACCAGTTTCAAACAAGCTCCGGCAGCGACTACCACCTTCCGTTTGGAATGCCGGCCCGCCCTCTCGGAACGGAAGCCACGCGATCCCGTAGCGACGACGAGCGTTGGCTGCCAGGGACGTCCTTTCCAAACTGTTCCTTCTTCTTATTGGTCAATACAGCCTTAGCACCTGAGCCCTCCTTACTATTGGCGGAAATGTTTGTCATTCTGCTTATTTGCCCCACCCAACTCCTGGGGCGGGAATCTTTCTCAGTCCCAAAGATCATTGGCTAGTCAAGATGTCAATCAGACGGATAACGGCGCAGTGCGGGTGAATGGGGGCGTGGGTGGTCTGCGTGGTCTTGGGGCAAGTGTAGTCCTCTGCGCGCCTCCAAGTTCTAGGCCAAGGGTGAATGAAGCCTGTCACCTTTTCACTGCAGCTGCTGTTCTGAATGCCTCTCTCCTCTACGAGTAACGTGTCAAACCCACCTTAACGGAAGACCCATTGTGTTTATTTCGTCGCCCTAAGCCTGGTGGTACCGCAGCCTGTGCCAAACGGGAACTCTCTCCAGCCCCAAGACCACTCTGTTTTCTTATAGGCCCAAGAAAAACATTCAGGGCAAGACCAGCTTGATTCAGGTTTTCTTGCAGTCTTTATAGACAATAGAAAGATTCCGAAATTCTGGCATCAATTTTCAATGGACCTGTCTATTATTTATCTTCCTCGCCCCAGGGGTATTCAAAAACCAAATTCTAACCCAACCTTAAATGTCTATCTGCCATGAGTTTGAAATACAGAAAGCCCCGGATCTCAATACATCATTATAAATTTAAATGCTTTCGATATTGAAAGAGGTTGTGTTGAATTGTTAGGCACTATAATAAAACACAATTTAAAGATATTATTTATATGTATTTGTGCCTGAGTGTATGGAAGTACATCTCATGTGTACAAGTGGCCACCATGAATCCATATGTATATATGGTTTTTTTTCTAATTTTTTTTTCAGGGGAAGAATATAAACTTTCAAAGTATTCCCTGATGATTTTTCGGATTTCTTTGCAAGCTGTTGTAATGTCCCGAGATGGTTTATAATCCCAGCATGAGAAACTCTAGAAACTCCTAGGAAACAAGTTTCAATGCCTGTGAGGGACTATCTAGGTTAGGTTCATTGAAGTGGGAAGACTCACCTTAACTGTGGGTGATTCCATCCCACCGGTTCGACTTCCAGACATAAGAATCTCTGTGGGCACTCAGCCCTTTGTGCCCACTCACTATAGATGCAATGTGATCATTTGCTTGACAGACTGATTTCCATCCTTTGACTACTGGTCTGTAGATATCTTTGCCAGCGAAGTGTGTCTTTTGGAGATAACAGATAGTCAGAACTTGGTTTTTAGATCTTTGTTGGCGAGTTCAGGCTATTTACATTTAAGATTATTATTGAGAGATACTTGCTAATGTCTGCAATTGCATTGTTCTTGGGGGGTTTTGTTTTGTTTTTCTGGATGATTGGATTATCTTGTTATGTTATTCTGGCTCCTGGCTTGCTTATTCATGGCTGTTCTGCCACAGCTTCTCAAGTGCTGGGTTTACAGGCATGAACTACTTTTCTTCGTGTGCAGGTATGTGAGGAGGTACACATATGTGTGCATCTGTACATATATGTGTATGCCAAGGTACCTTAGGTGCTGTTCCTCAGGCATGCCACCCACCTCTTTGAGACTGGGTTTCTCATTGCCCTAGAGTTCACCAATTATGCTAGAATGGCTGGCCAGATCCCCCTGTCTCAGCACCAGGCTCACAAGTATATACTATTACTGCGGCGGGGGTGTGTGTGTGTGTGTGTTTCCTTTTCCTTCCTGCCTTCTTCCTTCCTTCCTTTCTTTTTTTTTTCCCCTGTTTTTTCCAGCCCAGGTTTCTCTGTAGCTTTGGAACCTGTCCTGAAATTCACTCTACAGACGAGGCTGGCCTCAAGCTCACAGAGATCTGTCTGCCTCTACCTCCAAAGTGCTGGGATTAAAGGCGTGTACCACCACTGCCCAGCTCTGCAGGGGTTTTTATGAGGGTTTGGGGAATAGAGTTCTTGCAAAAGAAAGGGCAAGTAGGGGCTGGAATTGGATGAAAATTATATGCAGTGAAAAGGAATGCTGTTTTAAAAGGTTTTTCAAGTGAGATAGTCTAGGTTCAAATTATGTTCTTTTTCTAGTGTATTAAATTTGACTTTTACTAAAATATAATTTATATGTGAGAGTGCACATGTTTTTCTAACCTGAACAGATTGATGTGCCCATCACCAGATCAGAACAATACTGACGTGCCCAGGTCACCCATGCTCTAGTAAGTGCCTTAGACTCTCTGCTACTGACCCAAGATATCCCGTGCGAGGACAGTAATACCAACTCCCTGAGGGTGTCTTTAGGATTAGATGAACTACTGTCTGCTGTGGTGATATGTTACATACTTAATAAAACCTGAAATATCAAGAGATCAACCCACAGTCAAAAACTAGGCAGATATAACTCAGGAAGTTCTTCAGCTTTGAGAAGAGGCCAAACAGCTGGTCCTCAATGGCACACACCTTTAATCCCAGCACAGGGAAAGCCTGGGAGTGGTGACCTGTGTCCTTAATCCCATAACTCCAGAGACAGAGAACTTTAATGAGTTTCTGTGAGTTCAAGGCTGACTACTAAATAGAGTAGCTCCCACCTTTAATCCTAACCTGGATGGGATACAGATGGCTAGAAGGGTATTTAAGGCAGTGTAGGAAAAGAGCAGAGGAGAAGCAATGAGGAGCGAGGCTGAGGAAGCTGGAAGATAGCTGAGTGAGATTTGACTGTGGTGTTCGTTCTCTCTGATCTTTCAGCCTTTCCCGATATCTGGCTCTGAGTCTCTTTCAATACAATCAGAATTGGTATTACAATCTGCAGGACAGTTAGGACAGAGGAATGCAGGGCAAACACTGACTATTCTCCTGATTATGGACACTTACACCATACCTCTGTTCCTTCATCTGGAGACAGCCTCAGGCTGTGGAGCTCCAGGACTCAGCTGAGACACCTGCACGGCTCCAACAGGTTGGATGTGAGAAAGGCTTAGAGAAGAAGCCCCTGGCGCCAGCATGTACCTGATGATGCTCAGACAAGTAACACATCTAGTCCAACACGAAATGTTCATGACTTTATTAGCTGTGTGACACTGAATGTCCCCAGGGGACCCAGATGTTGTCACGGAATTCTCAGAGGGGCTGGGGACTGGAGCTCTGTCTTTCAGGTTCACCACAGAGGATACCTCTAGCATCAGCCACCTTAGAGGCTTTTGGTGAAAGATCTGGTCAACCCTGGTTTTGGTTCTGGGCTTTTGAGGCAAAAGATGATTCTGAGCTGGAGGTGATCACATGCTACCCCAAGCAAGACTCAAAATCAGAAACTTCTCCCTTCACTGTCCTTTGAAGCAACCTGACTTGCTGATTACATGGAACCCCCAGGGGACTGGGCCAAGTCCTGAGCCTCTTGGATCAGGCCCTTCTCACTTAGCTCAGCAGTCTGTAGTTTCTCTGAGAAAATGGTTTTCAGATCGTCATGCCAGGGCTGTCTGATTCCCCCAAGGGGCTTACCTCTCACCTCACTGTATTTCAATTCCCACATGGTGGCTTTATCTTGGGTCCAGCGGCCCTAACTTCTTGTGAAGCCAGGATCTGAACCATGTCTCTGGAACTCCAGCTGCTTAGGAACAGAGCCCAGGTGTTCAGGAAGGGAAGGAAAGCGGGGACCACTGATGAGTCCCTGTACTTCCAGGGGACACAGAGATGAAGCCAGAGGTGGCAGGAACCCCTTAGGCTGTTCCTGTTCTGAGGATGGTACCAGAGTTTTGTCCATTGTCATGGTCAAGTGATGCATCCTGGGGGAGAAATTCCTCGGCTTCTGAATATGATTGTCCAAGTCACCATAGTTTAGGGTCTGGGGGAGAGGCAAAAGAGGAGGTATAGTGTGTATGGAGCCCTATCTCCATCTCCAGGTCAGGCTAGACATTTCTTCATCTTGTGCATGATTGTGTGTGTGGGTGTATATGAGTGTGGCGTATATATCAGTGAGTATGAATGTTTATGAAGTGTGTGAATATATTTGTGTGTGCAATGCATAAGTACATATGTAGTGGTATTTGCTCCACTCATGACCTTTGGTTATCCAGCTTGAAAATGCACTAGGTCAATCTCAGATGTTTCTCAGGAGATGTCTACCTTGATTTTTGTGACAAAGTTTCTCCCAAGGACCTGAAGCTTGTCAACTATGATTGACTGACTGGCTAGTGAACCCTAGGGATCCACTTCTCAGCCTTGAAACTGCATGTATATACTACCATGTCCAGCTTTTTATGTGGGTGGTGGGGATCGAACCTTCAGAAAGCAGCAAGCACTTTCCCAACTGAGCGAGCCCCTAAGCTGGATATGGATCCACTTTGACCTCTGGGATGGAAACTGGCAAGAGCTCTAACTGCTTCTTAGGGAGATGGGGAACCTCAGGTTGACCCTGTCTGAGCCGTGGGGCCTGTGATCACAGTTGGAACTCTGTCAGCACCCTGTCCAGGCTGCTCCATCAGACGATGGACATCATAAAAAGGACAGGATAGAAGACAGAGCTTCTAATCCTACCACAGACACCCGAGGCTGAGTTGAATGTGGGAGAATCATGCAGCTGCTTTCTGGGAAACCCTAGAGGTCCCCTCATCTCTCACCTGTGCAGAGGGCATATATCCCACCAGAAGCCTGGGCTCTGGACTCTGAGTCACTGAAGTTTCGGGGAACAAGGCCAGGTCACTGGAGGCAGGGGCTCCCAGGATGTAGCTGGTGTGGCCCTGTGGCTGCTGAAGTAGCTGTAGGATGCGGCCGAGGTCTGAGGACATGCGGGACTCCAGTCTGCCAGACAGAGCAGACATGGTAAAAGTCAGGGTTCTAAGCTCAGATCCCCCAAAAAACTCCCAATTTTGTGACCTGTCCTCTTCCCACTGAGTGAAATGGCAGCCTGGGGCCTACCTGAAGTGATTTCTATACTAGGATCCACAGCCTCTGCCCAATTTTTCCTCAGCACATCCTTGTCTTTCATGACACCAGGGACTAGGCATGGTTCACACCACATTCAGTTCTAATGATGTTTTCATGCAGGTATTCTAATTGTACCCATATTATGATATGGCAAACTGAGGCACCAAGCTGTTAAGCTCAGAGCTTGCTCACACTCTGGCTTATGAGTCATACAGCCATAATTTGAACCTTGAACGGCCTTCCTCGCCTTTAAGCCTTCCCTATACCATCCACAGGAAACACGCCTTTCCCAAGGACCTCTGGGATTTGTTCTTGAACATGGATGTGTTGCTTCCCCCAAGATGCTTCCTTGGCATGTACTAGGGTTTGCTGGAGGAAGCGATCCAAGTAGTTATGCTTAATGACAAAGAATTAGAAACTTATGCTAACTGTGTCTGCCATTCTAAGACCCAGCAATGACCCTAAACTACCAGGAGGCGGCGCCTACACCCAGCCTGATCCTTTGCAGCTGCCCCACCCTTGCCAGGGAGGCACTTACCTGTTCATCTGGGTCTGGAGCTGCTCTAACTTAGAGCTTAGCTCCTGAGGCCAGCTGTCCAGGTCCTGCCGTGGCTTTGGAGAACTTGGGGGCCTTTGCTGTAGCAATTCCGGCCAAAGCCCTGATGTTTCTGAGATGCTCAGGGAAGGGACCGCACCTTCAGAAAGAAAGGGGACAGCCTTTACTACATCCGATTCTGTAGGCCTGTTCCTCCTCACCAGAGCCCAGGTGCTGCCCCTGCCTGTCACAGGGATACACTGTGAGGAGTGGCTCTCCTTACCTGGGTGCCCTGAGCACAAGGTCCTGTTCTTATGGAAGTCTGGCTTCCAGGACCCAACTGGGTATATCCCTGGGAGAGGATCGGGGACCTCAGCTTAAATGGAGTGGTCAGGGTGGGGATTTCTAGCCCTGGTCTCATTGTAGCTGCAGCCTGGGGAGGGATGGGAATCTCCTGGTACCTTGATATAGAACCTCAGGCACATGGCTAGTATCCAGCTCTGAAAGCATCATGCAATAAAACCAGTGAGCTAGCTCTCTCTCTCTCTCTCTCTCTCTCTCTCTCTCTCTCTCTCTCTCTCTCTCTCTCTAACTCAGAGGACACAGGTCAGCTGGGCTAGGAAGAGGGATTAAGGCTTCTATCCCTTTGGCCAAGGAAGAATCTTTCCCTACCACTGAGTGACTGAGAAACTCTCTTTCAAGGAGAGGCAGAATAGAGGAGACACTAGGAGGGGCTGGAGGCTGGCCAAGGCTCTGGCAGGGGCTGTTTGGACTCACCTGACCGGCTGTCATTAAGGAAGAAGCCTTGGGGATCTTGGTTGCCTGAGGCCTGTTGGGGTGATGACTGGAGACCCCCATCTGCCTTGTAGGGAACAAGAACAAGTAACAGGGACCAAAGCTGGGACAGGGTCTCTTTCTTTGTTCCTTCCTGTCCCCAGTATCCCCCTCTGACCCTTGTAACAGCTTGATGAAAATCTAGAGACAGGTGTCTGATGCACCATGGGAGCTCTAGGCAGCTTCCTTCAGGCTCTCTCCTAACAGGGCCCCTGGCAAGGAGACAGGTTTGGAGATGATGACCTCACACCAGGTGACCAAGTGAAGTCTCCTGGAAAAGTCTTTGGAGAAGGTTCTATGCACAGCAAGACTTGGGCAGACAGCAGAAGGGCTCCTCCCTGACTGCCTTTCCTCCAGTGTCCCAATACCTCATGCCTCAGCATGGGCCACTGAGTACTGTCTTTTGGTGAAGACTGGATCTAGAACCTTCAGTCTAGTGGCATTCATGGTGACGTTCTTGGCTGTCCCCTTTCCAGCACCATGACACTTGAGGACACCTCCAGGTCACAATCGACTCAGGGCAGCTAAGACTGTGGAAACCACGTCCCTTCTGCTTTAGTGTCTGGCCACTGGGCACAAAGGCCACCAGGTGGCTCTCAATAGCGAGGCCAACCAAGCAGGGTACTTGGATGTTTCTTGTGCGGTTCAAGAAGAAAGTCACAGAGGGAACAGCATGGGGAGGGACAGCCAGAGTAAGAAAATCTGCCTTCTCATCATACTCTAGAGCAATGGTTCTCCGTCTTCCTAATGCTGTGACCCTTTAATTCTGTTACTTATGTTGTAGTGACCCCAATCATAAAACTATTTTTGTTGCTACTTCATAACTGTAATTTTGCTAGTGATATAAATTGTAATGTAAATCGGGGCTGGAGAGATGGCTCAGCGGTTAAGAGCACCATCTGCTCTTCCAGAGGACCCGGGTTCGATTCCCAGCACCCACATGGCAGCTAACAACTGTCTGTAGTTCCAGTTCCAGGCAAACACCAAGGCAAATAAATAAATAAAGTTTAAAAAAAATTGTAATGTAAATATGTGTTTTCTGATGGTCTTAGGTGACCCTGTGAAAGGGTCGTTCTATCTCCAAAGGAGTCCCCACCCACAGCTGATAACTGCTGCTGTAGAAGTTGTACATCAGGTCTAGTCACGAGAGCCCCCGTGAATCAAGAAATAATGGAGGTGCCAAGGCTCAGTGCCCAACCTTAGCCACGGCACCCTTGACAGACCATCCTCCCTCTCTTTCTCACTAGCTGATTTCAGACTCTTCCTCCAGGAAGCCCCTGTGAGCCTTCCACTGAGCCTGTCTGTAGTGCTCACCCTCCTTGGCAAACTGGATGCGATGGCTAGTTTTACATCAGCTTGATACAAACTAGTCATTTGGGAAGAGGGGATCTCAACTGAAAAAAAATGACCTTCACCAAACTGGCCTGTGGGAAAACCAATGGTGTATTATCCTGGTTGATGTGTGAGAGTCCAGCTCTCTGTGGGCAACATCACCATGGGGCCGGTGGTCCTGGGTGCTATATGAGAAAGTCATGGGAGCAAACCAGTAAATGACTCTTCCCCATGGTCTCTGCACCAGCTCCTGATTTTAGGTTCCTGCCCTGACTCTCTTGGATGATGGACTGCAAGCTGTAAGATGAAATAAACCCTTTCCTCGTTTCATGGAGTTTTATCACTGTGATACTAATCTTAATTAAGATACCCCAGACATTGGATGTCTCTTGCATCCCTGTGTGGCTTCTTTGGCTTTTTAAATGAATGTCACTTTATTTCTCTTGGAATGATGAGTGATAAGCTTAAAAGACAGCTATATCACCTTGCCTGGCACCATAAGCTTCTAGATGTCAAATCCCATCTTATAACAGAGATAAGAACATCAGCATGCCAAGACTAAATAAACATTAATAAGCTCAGTACTTAGCTCACAGTAGCTGCTCAATAAATTGAAGCTATCACTAAAGTTAGTGCTATGTTGGCCATAGTAGGTACAGAAGCATCCCAGAAAGGGTGCAGGAGGGGTTGACTGGAATGGGCAGAGGGCAAATGAGTCCATTACATTAGGCAGGTCAACTCCTTAGCAGGCTGGCTGGGTGCTATCCACAACCAACTCTGTGACCCACCACCACCCTGGTCCACAGGCCCAGACTCACGTCCCGCAGGTTGAAGGTGACCTCCAGCTTATTCCAGAAGGTGTCTGCAAAGGCAGGGTACATGTCCAGCACCTCCAGAAGGTCTGCTCGATGGATCTTGTGCAAGTCACAGTAGGTCAGGGCACGCACATCCGCGCTAGATTTGCCTGGCCTGGCATGGAGACTGACAGGCTCCCCAAAGATGTCATTCTTCCCTGCCAACCAGAAGGATGGTGGTCCCTCCAGGGTCCGGCTCCCTTATGAAGACCTTCTCCCAGGGCCCCTTGCCTGATCTTCCTACCTGTCACCTCTGAGATCCCACAGAGATGAGGTGCTGAGGGGGTCTGAGGACGTGTCTGTGTGTGCTGGCTTTGATAGTGAAGAGGATGAGGAAATCCTTCCTTCACCAATCCTCAGCTGCCTCAGATTCCCTCAGAGGTGTTTCCACCATGAGAGTACAGGTTCCCTTTTTGTTTCTTAGCCCCTCAGAACCACCTTCCACCAGAATGTCCTTTCATTTTGTTTATATGCTTTAGCACAGTCCCCATTCTGGCCCAGCATATAGTAGGCCATCAATGACACTAGAGGGTCTTTGCTCAATTTCCTTCTGCTCCCCCTGAGCCACAGACACTATGGAGCAGAGACAGAGGACCAAGACTGGAAGCTTTTAGCCCCTTGGGCAGGACCTGGAGCTTCTGTTTCTTTGTCTTTCTTACTCTCTATTGTACAAGGAGGGAACCAGCATGGCCCTGGCAGGGCAACCCCTGGGAAGCTACCTCCTGTTTGCATTTGAGTGTCTTCTACTCTCAAATGAGCATAACAATGTACCTACTCCACTGTGCTAGAGAAAGTACCCTCAAATGCACGAGAGAGATGGAAGTCATGTGGTAGATAGAGGGTAGATAGTCAAGGTATGTGACACAAGCATCAGGTCTTTTCAGAGCCAAGGAGCTATGCAGGCAATGGGAAATAAACACGAGGAAGAGACTCCCCCATAAGGAGCCCTTCAAATTCCCTAAAAGGCAAGCACTTATGTTGCCAAGGTTACAGAATTATCTGTCTTAGAACTGGATGCAACCAAGAGCTCTGGGCCATGAAAGGGGGGTGAGGGGTTAATATTGCCCACCATTGTTAGAGGAGGCAGGGGCATTCAGAAGGAGTAAAATTCCAGGAGAATCAAGGCCTAGGCCTCCAGAAGGAAGGGAATTTGGACATCAGAAACAGAATGTGGTCATCCTGCATAGTCAAGGCTGAGGGGAGAGAGGCCAGAGTCACAAATGCCATGGACCATGGTTTCTTTGACTCCTACAGCTCAGGAAAGCCCATCCTCCTCAGCCTTGTGGCACTGTACAAAAGGACACTAACAGTTTGGCACATACAGAGGAGATGGAGGCTGGCATGTGTCACCAGGAGAGCATGATGGAAGGGAGGGGACTGGGGGAAAGAAGGGACTTGCCAGGGTCACAATGAAAACCTGAACCTTGATATCCAGGCAATGTAATACCAACCCTCATTTTTTTTTAACACATGAAAAATTGTGATCTAATGTCTATTTCTACTCGGGACAAGATGAGAGGATTTCTGGTCTCTCACTGAAACTTAAATTGGACCAGCTTCTTAATTATTAATTATCCTTCCTGTGCAGGTGACATTTGTGACATGGCTTGGATGAAAGGGAAAGACTCATGGGAGCCTGTGCTGTAGGCCAACCTGGAGAGTGACTGGGTCTGCCTGACAGGTACAGGGTGGGCTCTCAGGACAGAATAGCACTGTGAAGAGAGGCCCAGGAGTCACAGAGGATGAGAAATAGTGCGTGGAGCACTGGAGGGAGCGGGGGACTGAATTCATAGAGTGAACTGACTGAGTGAATCAGGGGTTTGCATTTGTCCCAGGCCTTAGGGACTTATCGAAGGGTTCTGAGGGCAGAAGGCACCAGTGCAGATGTGTGTCAGTTGACTTTTGGAAGAACTAAGAATGTACCTAAGGATGGAGTCCTGACACCTGCCTAGGAGAGCCAGACCAGTGGAGGCTGATATAGAAATCACATCTATCAGTAAGGGAAACAGAGTGCTCTGTGCATGACTGGGTGGGGGCAGAGGACCAGAAGAGGCAGGATATTCCCACAGTTGGCTTTAGCCCAGACAATGAAAGAGCAGGGATGCTGTAGAGGCTGCCCTTGAGGGAAAGGATGGTGCTAAGTTGGGATCTATTGTTCCTGGTCTGGCTTTTTAATTTTTTATTTTATTGGACAAGGTCTCTTAGAGTCTAGACTAGCTTTGAGCATGTATCGCCATGCCCAATTAATGTAGTACTGGATGGAGATGGAACCCAGGCCTTCATGCATGTTAAACTAGCTCTCTGCTGACTGAGCCACATTCCCAGCAGTCTACCTGTTTTGATCTAAGGAGGAATTAGGGCTGGGACACAGCTCTGAGGATTCATATGGTTCAGGCTGTGGGAACAAGGGGCTGGCCCTGGGTGAGACTGTAAAGTGAGATGAGAACAGAATGCCAGCCCGGGTGACCAGCCATTGAGGGCAGGGTGAGGGAGAAGATCCAGCCAAGGGGGCTGGAGGAGGACCAGGTCACGGAGATCAAGCTGAAGTTAGAGACTAGGGGTCAAGGACAAGGAAGATGCAAATAAAGGACCTTGAGGTACTTGAAGTCAATAAGCTTGTCCAAAGTCACATGATAGCTGTGTTAAGGGTTTTTTTGAGCTGGGTATAAAACTCTCTGGGGCCAGCAAGATGGTTCAGTAAATTAAAGGACTGTGGCCAAGCCTGACAATCTAAATGTGACTCTCAGAACCCACATGGTGGAAGAAGAAAGGCCACCTTGTTCTGTGACTGCCACCTGCTGATGTGATTCTGCCCAATGAACAAAACAGAACAAAAACTTTTAAGGTTGTAGAGCTGGCTCAGATCACTGGCTGCTCTTCCATAGGACTAGGGTTCAATTTCGAGCACCCACAAGGCAGCTGTAACTCCAGGAGATCCAACACCCTCACACAGACATACATACAGGCAGCACTCCGATGTCCATAAGATACAAAGAAATAATTTAAAAACAAAATAATAAAAAAAAATTTAAAAAGCTCTCTGATACTCATGTTGGCGTTCTGGCCCAGGGTTGGTCAGTAAAGGGACCATGAAGAGGAAGAAGGTGGTCCAAGTATTCCTCTCCAGCCTCAATGGCAGGGCCCACCCCTATGACCCACCTAGAATGGCCACGACCACGTCATCGCGTAGGATCTCGATAGAGCCTCGAGAGATGAAGTAGAGCGTGGAGAGCACGTCGCCCAGGTGCACCAGCGTGTCCCCAGGCGGCGCGTGCGTGGTCTTGAACTTGACCGCGAGGGCGCGCAGGCACCCCTTGCTGGCACCGTGGAAGGCAGGGCAGTGCTGCAGCAGCGCACGGTGCAGGTGAAGGCAGATGTCGGCCTGCAGGCACTCTGGGAAGCCCTTCAGCACCTGCAGGTGGGGGGCGTGGCCAATCCCTCTGAGCGCAGCTGGGGCTGTGGGTGTGGTGTGGGGGTGCAGTGTGGGGAATGGGGTGGGGAGCAGCCTGCACCGGGCCCTGGACCTCCCCAGCGCATGAATCACAGCTCGTGGCCCACCCACTCCCCATTAGGGCTGCAGAGCTCACCGCGTTCATGTCGATGCCGTTTGTGTAGGACCAGGCATGCTGGAAATATTCTTCTAGGCGCTGCCGCAGCGGGTTGGGGATCTGGTGGAAGCGAATGAACTCCTTGACACGCAGCATCTGCGTGTGGTAGCGCGCAGTGCCTGAGTACAGGCGCTGGATGATGGCCGACACGTTGCCGAAGATGCTGGCGTACATAAGAGCTGGGGGCGGGGCGAGATGTCAATGAGGGACTCTTGGGGGACTCCTGGCTTCCCAGTCCTCGCAGGACCCCGGGGAAGGCCCTCTCTCTGTCCATGGTGACAGCAAAAGCTCCAAGGAAGCATTAGCACACAAGGGACAAAGGCCTTGGGCTACCTGCCCTTTCCCCTCTACTTTGGGCCGGCAGGCATCTTCCAGGCTCAGAGGTCAGACTTCTTCGAAGAAAGAACTAGGGCAATTTTTCCCCTCAAGCTCAGATTTGTTTTCTCTTTCGAGTTGCAAAAATATAATACAGGGAAAACTCTTGGTCTCTCATTTTCACCTTTCCCCCATTTCCTTGTTTTTATTTTTCTTTGAACTGTGGCAACCTAATGTGCAAATTTCCACACCATCTCTAGAGTTCTTAAACCAGGTGTCTTGGGAAGCAGGGAGCTCTGTGCCCAAATTGTAAGCACCCCGCCTCCCAGCTGCCTCCTGGGATGACCCTGAGGCTAGAGACTTCCTAGCTGTGGGTCTCCAGCAAAGCCAAGATCTGTGGCTTCTCCTCCTGAAACTGGGCTCCCTAAGGAAATATGACTTTGACTTCTGTGACGCGCTCAAAGCAGTGGCTGGCAGGGCCAGCTTCATGGCACATAGTCTGCTAAGAGCTCAGGTTATTTCTCAACTGCCAGCACCTCAATTTTTCAACATAATTTTTAAACAAGGGCTTCGAGTTTTATTTTACAGTATGCTCTGCAAATGACTTGGCCTAAAGCAGCAGCATCTAAACAGTTGCTAAAATCTCTATATGAGTGGTTTACACACGTATACACAAATCTACATGCTGCACACATGCAGATAGTACCCTGCATAGAACAAGGTCACACTCACAGCCAATGAGCATGACGCAGATAGAGAAGACCTTCTCAGAGTTGGTGTTGGGTGACACATTGCCGAAGCCCACACTGGTGAGGCTGCTGAAGGTGAAGTAGAGGGCCGTAACATACTTGTCCTGTACAGAGGGTCCTGAGGCTGGGTCACTGCCATTATAGTGCTTGCCAAGTTGAGCACCCAGGCTGTCCAGCCAGCCAATCTTGGGCTCCAAGTAGGGTCGTTCCACGTTGCCAATGGCATACCAGATGCAGGCCAGCCAGTGGGCAATGAGTGCAAAGGTGCACATGAGAAGGAAAAGCACAGCAGCCCCATACTCAGAGTATCTGTCCAGCTTCCGAGCTACACGCACCAGCCGCAGGAGGCGCGCAGTCTTCAGTAACCCAATCAAGGTGGTGGTCTGAGGGAAAGGTGGAAAAAGCCAAGGAGAGGTCAGCTCTAGAAAGGGTGTATTCAAGGCTTTACATCTGTTCTTTTGCATTTGTTATCACATAGCTGTTCCACAAACACTTAAAGTACCAGGCACTTGTCAGTAGAATGTAAGGTAAGACTCTAAGGCGTTCTCAGCCCAAGAGGAATGTTCAGATTACTCAGAGAAAGGTTCAATGAATGGGAGCAAGAAAGAGAGGTCAGGTCTGCAGGAACATGTAGGGAAGGCTTCACTCCTGCATCATGGGAATGAAGCTAGTTCTCCAGGCAGATGGGAGAGAGAAGGGAGGGGAACCATTGGTACAGGGCCACAGAAGCATGGAGGTAAGGAGTGGTATGGCTAATATGGGAAACCAAGTATAACCTTGCACCTGAAATTCAGAGTAGGAGGTGGCCGGACAGTGAGAAAGGAGTCTGGGAAGGTGTGTGTGGCCACCCCATTGGGTCTGAGGATCGAGAAAGAGCTTGGTTTTAACCTCAGAGATGTTGGGGGCCATAGGAGGTTCTGAGGGAGATGTGGCAGGGTTGGCTAAGAGATCTGAGACTTGCCCTGGCTGCTGTGTAGAGGAGCAAAGCCTGGAAAAAGCTAGGCATGAAGGTTATTCAGTGTAGGCAGGGTGGTGTGATGCAGAGAAAGGAGAGGAGTCAGGAATGGTTGAATGGGTTGTGGGGGGATTTGGGAGGTAGGATATATCTAATATCAATGTCAGATAGGCAGGGGTGGTTGGAGAATGATTGGAACCCAGAAGGCAGAATGGCATGAAAATTTTCTCATGTTATCCGCAAGGAGCAGAGTGATCATAGAGAAGGGCTGAGGCAAGAAGGGAGGGGGAGATCCACAGGGATGTTGCCTGTGTACCCTTGTAACTCCATGGTAAGAACAGCTCCCAAGGAAGTCTAAGGAGTAGAATTGTAATACGTCTGTCCTATGGAGAACAGAATTCTAGACCAACTGGTAGCCTAATCTTGTAGTTGGGCTTCTAAGAGAGAGGGGCAAAGGGATGATCCCTAGGTCTGAAGGCATAGCTGGTCTTTCTCTGGGACTGGGATATGCCTTTTGTCTGAGCCCCGGTTCCAACTGCTGTCTGCGTCAGTGATATGCGCCGCAGCTGTGAGGCAGGGAGAGACCAGCATGGCTGCTGACAGGGGTCAGGTGTGCTCACCTCAGGGAGAGGCCAGCGTGGCTGCTGACAGGGGTCAGGTGTGCTCACCTCAGGGAGAGGCCAGCGTGGCTGCTGACAGGGGTCAGGTGTGCTCACCTCATCTGAACCAGTGCGGAAGATAAGCAGGTCAAAAGGGATGGCAGCCACCATGTCAATAAGGAACCAGCCCTTGAAGTAGTGGACGGCAATTCTTCGGGGGTGGCTGACCACCTCATCATTGGTATTGACATAGGTGGTTCGGAAGTTGATGACAATATCCACGACAAACATGATGTCCACGATGAGGTCCACCACAGTGAGTGGGCTGCAGGTATAGCCACAGGTACCACGCTGGGATTCGTCCTGGTCGCTGAGCAGAAAGGCAGCTGAGTAGGGTGTGAAGACCGCTGTATAGATGACCAGAAGCAAGATAAGCCAGTCCCACACAGCCTTGAAGGGGCTGTAGTGTAGGATGGTACCCCGGTGAATACGCGGGGCCTGTAGTTTATACTCCGGCAGCACATCAGCGCCCAGGGACAGGACCTGGGATGGAAGCCATGAGTGGTCAGTGGGGACAGCCACCAGTAATAAGACAGGTCTGTAGGGGAAGGTCTGGGTGGGGGAGAAGCTGTGGGTAAAGTCACAAAGGTCATGAAAGGCACGATGAAAAGAAAGGACACGGGGCTGGAGAGATGGCTCAGCGGTTGAGAGCACCGTCTGCTCTTCCAGAGGACCCGGGTTCGATTCCCAGCACCTGCATGGCAGCGGACAGCTGTCTGTAGTTCCAGTTCCAGGCAAAACACCAAGGCAAATAAATAAATAAAGTTTAAAAAAAATTAAAAAAAAAAGAAAAGAAAGGACACATAGGGAGCAGGTTTCTAAAGGGACAGGTGTGTCAGGAGGAGGTGAATAGAGGAGGAGAACATAGCTCTGCCACATGGTTGATCCCAAGAAGCTCACACCCTTCCTAAGAAACAGCCCCTCTTGGAGTGAGCAGGGCCTAGCACCATCTCCATTATGTTCCCAGGAAGAGCCTGGATTGAAGTAGTTTGTTAGGCTGTTTGTCTTCAATAGGCTTTGGAGGCCTACTGGTTTTATTTGTTTGTTTTCGTGCTGAAGCTTAAACCCAGCATCTTATTACACATGGCAGACAAGTGTTCTACCATTGAGCTAATTTCTTAATCCAAGCTTGGGGTTCTTTGTGGGAAGAAGCCACTTCCAGATGAGTTTTCATTCCTGAGAGCCAATGAGGATTCTCTTTGAGCCAACTCTCAGAGCATCTCATGGAAAGAGCCAAATCTGGGTTGGAGTTCGGCCAATCTGGACACTCAGCAGGTCCTGGGCTCCATGGAGCTTCATCTGTATCACCCATGAGTCATCACAGTGTGTGAAGTGCTTCCTTTCATCCTGGTTGCCTTGCCTATATACCAGACACCAGTTCCAAGACTATAACAATGGACAGTTGCTAAGACAGAAATCAACAATTCCTAGGCTCCTCCCAGCTGCCTCCCGTGAAACGGGGCATCTGGGGTATTAGGAAGGGCATATGTTTTGAAGCCAGATGCTCAATGCTAAATTCCAGGCCTGCTATTTGTTTCATCTGTACCTTGGGGCAAGCCTTGAAACCTGTGATACCCCTGTTCCCTGTGTGTAACATAGGACAACAAACTGCATAGGGCCATGATTAAACAAGATGTATCTGTTTGCTTCTAGGTCATCTCTACACCATCACCCCACTTTGACATCCCTCTGGAACTGATGAGGGATTTACCACTGCCTCTTCCATCCTCAGTTCTGTTTTTAAGGAAATCGGCCACGGGAGGCTTTGTTTGATCTTGCAGACAAGATCATCAGTAGATGGGATCACAGGGAGAAAGAAATCAAAGGACTGATTTCTACTAAAGTGGTCCTGATCTGGCACCAGACCCTTCAGTAGGAGGCAGTGTTCTGCTATGCCCAGCTTTTGCCCATTTTTTACTTTCCCAGGACCCCACTTAGGATCTCACATAGACTTGGACCTTCTTTTTTTTTAACTTTTTTTCTCTAAGTCTATATATATGCAGTTCTGACCCCATACTTACTAAGTTCAATGGCCTGTATCTTTTCGTCTAGCCATCTCTGGGTCCAGTAGGACCCACCAAAGCATCCCTAACAGCTTGAACTCTGATGCAAAGTGTCATGTCACATTGCCACATCCTGGGATGTCAGAACTCACTTCTCCACCAGGCCTCAGTCCTATCTGTCAGGCTAAGGGTTTCCTCCATACCTGGGTTCTGGCACTGGCTGTGCTTCAAATGAGATGAGGCAGGAAAAGGATTGTCCCCCTGCAGTCCCCTGCTCATCCGTGCTCATGTCTAAGGCTTAACAAAGCTCATTCTGTCTCCTGAGTTGGCACTATTTAATGTCAATGGGTCCTCTGAGGCCATTTGGCCTAACTTCTTCCTACATATGATAGCTCTGAGGCCCAAAGGTAGAGGTGTCCTTTGTCCAAGGTCTCATAGTGAGTCAGTGCCAGGATCCTGGTCACTTGAGTCTCGAGCAGGGTTCTGGAAAAATCAGGCTAACAAGCCCCATGAGAAGGGACTGTGGGGTGAGCTGAAACAGAGGATCCAGGAAGGGACATTTGCCTTGGGCGGACCACATAGGAGCCGCACAGGAGGGGCATTTAGGGATGGATTCCCAGGAAGTTGTTCAAAGTTAGCAAGAGGTACCAGCACTGCCCCACCTCTGCTACACATTCTGTATGCATACTGAGGGCGGAAGTGGCCTCCTCCCACAAGCAGAGGGGAAGAGCAAGGCTGGCACAGGGCTCATAATATATCCATTTCCTTACTTTTTTCTCTGTATGGTCTTGACCTTTGTGACACTCTTTCCTTGTGACTGCAGAGCCGTAAGCAGACCCTATGGTGGCCTGAGTGCTTTCTCTTCCTACATTTCTAACATCTCCAGGCCTAGAAGGTGCTCACAGGCCTTGCTAGCCTCAATATCTGTTAGTTTCAGGAGCTGGGACACAGGGCTGTTGTCTCAGGGAAGGCCTTTATGCCTTAAGAATCAGACTCAAACTGTACAGGAGGAGGCTGAGGACTCAGACCAAGATGTAAGGGGCTTTGATAGGTCACATCTCTCTCTACTTAGTCATGGCCTTAGGTCCAAGGCTTTGGAAGGGACCCCGGAGGTCTGATACAGTCCACCACCCCTGCCCTGCAGACCCATACCTGAGTGACCTTCTCAGTGACGTTCTGTGTCCGCTCCACCACCTTGTGGGGAGCGATGATCTCAATCTCTGTGGTGGAGCTGGAGCGATGCTTCTCCAGGTTGAACTCCACAAAGTTGAGTGTAAACTGCGGGATCTGGCTGACAGTTCTGTATTTTCCCCTGCCTGGGCCAGGCCCCTGTCCACTCGGCCTGCTGTGAGAGCCCTCTGAAATCAGGGTCAGAGTCAGAGAAGCCAGGCCGGGGTGGTGGCCTTGACTTTGTTACCACTATTACCCCCTGACAGTACTCACCAGAGCCCAGAAAGCTGTGTGACAACAGTCGCTGGGTCAGGCTTCGGCTGCTACTCTTGGCCAGGAGCTGGGCCAGGTCCTCAAAATTGAGGATAAACATGATGACAGCCCCGTCCTCATTCTTCACGGGTACCACATCCACCAGGCAGCGGAAACTGGAGGCTGCAAACCCCATTATTGGGAATAGGGTCAGTCACTGAGGAGGCCCTTCCTACAGTGGCCTGGCTGAGGAAGGGCCTAAGTGAAGGTCAAATAAAGGATATCCACTGGAGAGAAGAGGCTTGGACACTGACCAGAGCTATTTGAAAGAGGGTGAGTGAAGCTGTTCCATCAGGTGGCCCCCCCTCCAAACTGGGCAGAGCTGCTCATTAAGAGATGATATGGCATTAGGTCCAGTTCATGCTCAGCCCTCAGCTCAGGGCTTAGCCCTGAGGTTTGCTTCTGTGGTAATTAAAATTGAGCAGATGGGGGTGGATTAAGTAGGGGGGTGAGGGAGGGCATGCCATCCTCCTGTAGCTCTGGATGGCCCTGGGCTCAGCTCCCATATAGCCATTCCACAAAGATGCCTGTTTCCCTGATGCTGGAAGGAACTTGCTAGAAACACATCAAGTGCTGGGCATGGGGCCAATTGGCACATTAGGAGGTCCTGGTAACAGGCAAATGAGAATTCTGATAAACTGATTTGTTGGAACTGGCAGGAGACATGGGTGAGAATCCCAAGTCTCTCAGCAGATACGAGGGTAAGGAAAAAGGAAAGGGTCTCATCTTTGAGAGTGGGGCTGGAATGAAACCCCCAGGCAGAGGCTGGGACCAAGGGATAGACAGGGTAGTGACCTGGGGGACTAAAGAGGAAGGGAGAAGGCGTGTGGAGACAGAACATCTTAGCCTTAGCGTCACAGATCCAGCTGTTGGTACCTTATGCCTCTGGCCACACTATCTTGCTCTAGGGTTTCACCATTGACTCAGGTGGATTGATATGAGTTAAAATGCTGCATACCCTGGAGTCCAGCCTGGGGGTGGACACCCCTTATGTGTACAATATATGTGAACTTGAACTAGTGTTAGGTGTCATTTCCAAAAAGCAGGTTCCCTGGGGACAGCAGACTCGGGTACCCATGCAAATCAGAAAGCCAAGCTGCTTTTCCAGAGGGCGGGCAGGTTTGGGGCTGTGTCACCTGTCCCAGGGATTGCTGATTAACTGAAGAAAGCAAGCTTGAGTGAATGTGAGGGACAGCGGATGCAAGCTATCTGGTAGGAACACTGATGCTGTAGGGAGCACTAGACCACTCCTCATCAGACTTCTTAGTGCTCACTTTCAACCTGGGGCGCTCCTCCCACCCTCCCTCCCTCTTTTCCTCCTGGGAGCATGGAATCACTCAGATCAGATTCCTGGACTCCTAGGCACCAGGCAACCATCTGCCAGCTGCTGCCTGGGCCCAGGGGAGACATCCACACCAGAGACACTGCCTGCCTGTTGAGCCACTCCTGGACTCATAGTGCTACAGTGACTCTGGTTAGCGTGGAGCATGGTGACGTTCCTGTCCCTAAGGCCACACTATACTCCCAGTCTCTCTGGCACTAGGGAAATAAGCCTAGTCCTAAGTGGCGATGGGGTAGAGCTGGGCAGAAGTACAGGTACACCAGACTTTATGTGCCTCTGGGAGTTCCCAGGGCTAACTTCAACTGGTTGCACCTCATTGATGCAGAGTCTTGGAATGGACCCTAGTATCAATAAGAGTTGGGAAGATTGTAGGGTCCTTATGTGGCTTTCTATATCCCACCCACCATGCCAGCTACTTGGGTAGTAAATGGGAGGCTAGGAAGATTGGAAAAAAGCCTGGATACTTTCTCTGCCTACAACCTAATCTGACTATCTTTGTACCTGTGGCTCAGAGCTCACAAGTGACTGGGTGAATGGAGACAGTGAATTGTGTTTGTGCTCAGGAATGGCAATGTTCCAGTTTCTTCCTTCTAGGAGTCCCTGTTAACACATCCTTCTCTGATCAAGATCAGTGAGTTTGGTTCCTAGAGCATCCCACTCTGCCCTTTCATCCCCTGGCTATGCTCATCTTTCTCATAACTCACATCCCTTTCACTACCCACCCTGACCCTTGCTCTCTCTTCAATGCAGCCTTGTTATTTTTTGTGTTTTGGCGTCTGAATTTGAAACCCAAGACTTCATGCATGCAAGACAATGCTTTACCACCAAGCCACCCTTGTCCTGCCCTGATCTCTTTATGTGCACCTTACCTAGCACTGGGCTGAGAGCCCTTCAGGGTTGATGCTGTGAACTGATGCTACCAAGGGGGTGGCTGAATCATGCTTTACCATTCTTGCATTTGTGGGTGAGCACTCGGAAGACACAAGGGGAGAGTGAGGACAGTCCCTACCTCACACTTGCCCTGTCCTCCTTATCAGGAGCTACTGACTAAAGAACTTCCAGGTTTCCTCTAGTTTACCTTGGGGACTAGGGACTCTGGTTTGGGCTCATCAGCGTATAGATAAGACTTTGATGGAGGTGAGCTGCCATGTGGGTGCTGGGAATCGAACCCGGGTCCTGTGGAAGAGCAGACAGTGCTCTTAACCGCTGAGCCATCTCTCCAGCCCGACTTTGATGGAGGTATGCAGAGCTAGATTCTCTGACAGGAGTCCATTAGGGCAGATGCCAGGGTTAAGGACCTGAGTATTGCCTGCATCTTCCTCTGAACAATTATTGCTCTAACCCTACCATAGACCTTCTTTAGCTGTTAGGATTTTTCTCTCCTGACAGTAACATGAAGGAAAGACTCTGATCTTTAGAGTTCTCTGACAGGGTTATTTTTATCAAGTACCCTGACCTGTGAGCTGGCTGTGCAGACACACAGCCATAGCTCAATGGATAGACTGTGACTTGAGTTTTTTGTTTTTGTTTTTGTTTTTTTTTTGTTTGTTTGTTTGGTTTTTTTTGTAGTTTACCCTTCTAAAAGGGAAAAAGGAAGGTGAGCATGGTGACTCATGCCTTTGATGCCAGCACTTGGGAGGCAGAGTTCGGTGGCTCTCTCAGTTTGAGGCCAGCTTGAACTACAGAGTGAGTTCAAGGACAGCCAGGGCTACACAGACAAACCCTGTCTCAAAAAAAAAAAAAAAAAATAGCAGAGAATTATAAGTAAACCAGCTAGGAATGTGTTCAGGACTCCTTTGCCATTTCTGGTGTCAAGGGTTGGGGCCCAGAGAAAGAGAAGAATCACCATTAGGGTACCTTTCAGCAAGATTGGGTAATGCATATGAATATGACTTTTTAGAGAAGAGCCACATGGTCATGGTGGACTATTCATGTGAACATAAATTATTTGAGCAGCACAAGGCAATGCAGGCTCTTTTTGGTTTCAGGCCAATTAAGGATGGTTCAAGTGGTCAAAGGCTTAGATAACAGGACAAGGAAGCCTGGAGGTGAAATGGTGTAGGCTGGAACTATGGAGCCTCAGATATGTGAGTAATTTTCTCTCTCTCCTTTTTTACCTGGAGCCAGTCTCCAAGACTAGGTTCCCAGGGTCCTTGACTAAAGAACCCTGACAGACTTCTAAAGACTTGAATCTTGATCTCAGGGGTCAAGTCTTGGCTTTGAACTCTATTCTTTTGTCCAGATAACTAAAGGGTCTGAAAGCCCTGACCTCCCCTCCCCAGGAGTCTACAATCATCCCTCACTCTCCGAGGTACAGGTAGAGCTTTGGGATCAAGGAAAGAAACAAAATGGACCTGGTCTCCTGACACCTCCACTTCCTGTGCCCCGTCTAGTTCCTTTGGGACCCTTCTCGCCATTCTGACTGTCACCTCTTCCCTGCACTGATGTGAAGAGGTGAAGTCACAGCTTTTAAAAATATTCTGACTTTGTTAACCCTGTGAGTACAGCCAACCCAAGCCAGATTCTTTACAACCTCCTGCTGTTCCATTGCTTCTATCTATCACAGCACTTCCCATCTGAGACTCCCTTTGGCTAGCAGCAGAAAGGGACAGCCAGGAGTGGTCAGGATCTGAGTGAAAAGCACCCGGAAGCCCATAGATAGACACACAGACACACACACAAGCACACAAACACACAGACAAGCACACAGACACACACACAAGCACACAGACACACAGACAGACAGACAGACACACACACACACACATGCACATGCACACACATAGCTCTGGAACTTGGGTTCTTAGCACCCTCTGCCCCAGTCTAGAGGTTCCTGCCCTGTTTGTACACTCTGATGGTGTTCATGCTCCTTTTCATGGCAGCCAGTGGGGGGGGGTGCGGGGGCAGCCTCTCTCTCCTGGGTGTTTCCTTCCCCCAAATTCCTGCCTCCATGCCTGGAGAGAGCTGAAGTCTTTTCTTTCTTGGGATTACTTAGAGCAAACATCCCTCAGAGAGGGTTCCAGTTGGCCTCTGACAATGTGATCTTGGAAAAGGGCTTTCCACACCCATAAAATAAAGGGCGTTATCTAAACCAGCTCTTCCTAAAACTGGCAGCAAATCAGAACCACTGAGGAGATGGTTTTTTTCCCCCCGATACACCTGCCTGGCATCATCTTGCACCTCCTGAGTCAGCCTCTCTCTAGGGAAGGTATGCTTTGCAAAACATGCCCCAGATAGTTCTAGAAGCAGATTGGGGTGGTGATTTCTGAGAGATGTTTAGTTCTGATTGTAGTTCCACTACCTCATCCACTCAGGACTTCGTCCCCTGGAGGGAGATGCTAAGGCTGCTGATCTCTTGGTCCTCAGCTCCTGGCTCCTGTTTCTGAGGACTTGGGCAGCAGTAACAACACAAAGTCCATCTGGGTAAATCACCTGGTTAAGGCAAATCCAAGACTATCTTCCCCAAGAGCTGGATTTAAGTGAACCAGGCCCACTCCATTTTGACAGCCAGAAGCCCCCTGTGCATTGACTAGCCATAAAGGCCTTGGGGGGCTGGCCCCTCCCCTAATCCCCAGAGCAGACAGAAATGAGGCAAGGTTAATTTCCGTCCCAGCTGCTTGGCAGCTGCTTGGCTGACAGTGACAGAGTGGATAGCCAGGAAATAGGGAAGGAAAAATGGCACAGGGACCTCTGTCCTGGACCAGTACCAATAACTGGCTCAGCCCAATTTCAAGTCCCTTAGAAGTCAAAGCATTTAATGCTCACTGTCTCCCTCTACTAATAAAACTGAGGCCCAGAGTGAGGATAGAATTTGTCTTTGGTCAGACCCTTCCCCCAGGCCACTTTTCGATGGATGAGAAAGACGGTCCACAGAACCCATGGCCCAACTGTGTCTCACCATCTTTTCGGTAGTAGAGGATGTCTACCTTGCACTCTTCAGCCCCAAGCAGGGCCTGTGCCAAGCGGGACACAGCACTGCTTGGAGTATTAGGGCCTGTGAGGAAGTCACAGGTACAGGGTCGCTGCATCACCTCTACACGGGAGTAGCCAAAGAGTTCGCAGAAGCCGTCATTGCAGTAAATAATGGCACAGTTCTCCATCTGTGCATTGGCGATCAGGAACTTGCGACCTGGAGTGACAGTTAAAAGGTAGGAAGGCCCTGGCAGCCAGAAATGGGTAAGGTAGCCAGGAGAGAAAGATTACAGGCAACTGATGGCAACTGAGAAGAGGACATTTATGCAGGAGCAGGTAGGGACCAGAATGAAGGAGGTAGGGGTGCGAGGAGGGGAGAGTGGGACCAGGTGTCCTGTGGGAAGGTTATTCGGTTCCTTCTGGGAGTACAGAGGGGCATGGAGGTGGCGGGGAACAGAAAAGTAGGGGTGCAGGAGTCATATCTGGGGGCCGTAGAAAGACCAGGACAGGTAGGGTCAGTAGGGTAGGAGGAATGCCCTAGGATTCCTGGACCGGTGGAGGGGGTCTGGGACCAGGAAGCGGGACTGGGACCATCTGGGACTCAGACCTGCTCATTGGGTGGAAAGCAGGAAGTCAAGCAAACGTCTAGGAGAGGCATGACTGGGTCTAGAGGGGTAAGTGGGACGTGACTAAGAGGGATGGCCAGGGTTTGGGACACCAAGATAATTCCTGTGGGAGGTAAGAGCTGCATTCTGCCCCAGACAGAGAACATATGGAGGAAGTGTTGGGGACATCAAAATGAAACATCTTGTATTCAGAATCTAACCCTCCCCTTCCCCATTTTTTCCTTTTGTCCCATCAGAAGTTAGTTGAGTCTGGCTCTTCCCGTCATCTAACCAGCACGCAGACAGTCCCCCACACCCCAAAACTTCACACTTACTCTGGCCCTCGAACTTGCGGATGATGGTGTCCAGGTAAGTGTTTTGGGGAGCGACGTGGCCCCTGCGGACTGGCATCTTTCCGTAGCAGCACTTGCTGGAAGTCACCCGCGACCTGGTTCCCGGTGTCTCCGTCAGTCCTGGGGCTAAGCGGTGTCGAGCTGGGGTGGGCGCCGCCCCCGGGGAGGGCTGTCGGGCCCCGCCCGCCCTCTAGCGTCTGCCCTCCCCGCCCTCTCTGGTCCTCCCCCGCCCACGGCTCAGAGCGCCTCCTCCCTCACGAGGCTAGCGCCCAGGAGCTGTCCGCGTCCTGGTACTGAAATAAGCCAAGAGAAGGTAGAAAGGCGGGGGTCCAGGACTTCTCTGATCCAGCAGGGACTCTGAGTTATCCTAAGGAGAGGAGCAGGGATCCTGGACCTGGGATGCTCTGAAGAACTTCCGCTCCTGTTCAAAACGGCCATTGGCCTCAGCATCTCCTTGAACCCCTTCTGGAGAGTTTCCCAGGCAAAGAAGGGCAGAAGTTGTTAGGGGCTTCAGGTAGCCATTTGTAGAAAGCTATCTCCAGGATTTGACTGTTGGACCTGACCATGGCAACAGGACACTTAGGCTTCTTGCCCACAAATGCCTTCCAGTAGGTTACCACTGTCCAGGAACAACTAGTGGAAAATCCAGCCGGAGCCTGTTCTAGGAAGTTCTAGGAAGATGAGGTAGGGTACATATGAAGGGGCACAAAAAATATTCTATTAGTCTTCGTCTTCTTCTTTATAGGTCTCAAAGCTTTTTTCTTACAGGCAGGTTTCCAAAGAGCAACAGATCTAAAATGCCTATTAGCAAGTAACCACTGATAAAAGTATCTGAGTACTGATTAAAAATGAGCACACTGGAAGAAGCAAATTGGGATGGGATGAAGTTTATTTTTTTTAAAAAAATATTTTTTTTTGGAGAGGAGGCAAGAAGGACCACTGTTAACTAAGCACCTTGATGGACTTGAAACTTGGCAGAAGGTCCCAAGACCAATTTTGAGCCACGTCTTAGTAGCAAGCATTCAAAGCGCAGCATATGCACCTTAGGCAAAGGCCCAAGGGTGGCATCAGTGCAAAAGGGCTGTACTAGGTGATGGGAAGGGTAAAAATGCAGGAAAAAAAACAATAATTGATAAACAGCCCCCAATGCTAATTTGAACATCCAGATTTAATTGATGGACAACTGGGTTCTTGAGCAGTTCGATGTTCGGAAGGAAATCTGAAGACATTTGGAGGCACTATTCTGGCAAAAATAAACTTTACAAAGTGGATGGGGGAGGGGGATGGCCAAGGAGGCTCAGTGAGGCTTCTGCTGTAGTCCAGGTGAGAGGCTTGGAGTCCTGGGCTGGATGTGCCTTTGCCACGCAGAATCACAATACCTGGTGGGGGACCTCAGCCACAGTGGCTGAGAGATGAGAGGGATGCCAAGTGTGGCCTCCTGGGGGTAGAGGTGTCTTGGCTGTCCCTGAATGTGGGGAGCAGGCTGGCTGTGGAAGAGAAGTTGGACACAGTGTCTCTCATACAGTCAGCATTTGGGTTACTGAGCTCTGAGGAGAGACTTGGGCAGTGAGCTATTCACTTGTTTATTTAGTTAAACATTTTCCCAGGCTCCACTGTGTGCCAGGGCCTGTGCTGATCAGACATTACACAGAGTGCTCCTGATGCATATGAAGGCTTGTGGACCTAACAGCTAATATAATGAGGACAAATAAAGGCATTATAGTAATAAGTAAATAAGAGAATAGATGGCAGAAACATTAGATATGGTGCTGTAGAGTCTGGTGCTGGAATAGGATGCATCTGGGATCAGAAAGAACATGGGGAGGGGGGCAAGAGATCTGGAATCGGGGGATCCCAGTTGTTACTGAGTCTCTTCAACCTGTGGCTTTTGAGTTCAGATGTATAATATAAGGAATATAAGCTCAGTCTCATGATTGGACTACCAAGCCTCTTCTCTGTAGTTTCTGGTTGTAATCACTTCCCCCTCAAGTCTCCTTTTCTCTGTCAGATACTCACAGGCTTCCCAGGAATCCCTGGAATTTACTTGAAAATACTGAGTGAGGTATTACTATGATCAGGAGGTCAGGGAGAAAGGGTTGAAGAGGGTTGGGGCAGGGGACCCTCCTTCCTTTCCTAAGATTATCCTTAGAACATCAAATCCTAAATGCTCTCCTCATGGCTGTCTTCTCCCTGTTCCATTGAGCCTGAAAAAGTGCTGTTTGCTCTGTGCTCGTTCTCCAGGGCAACGGGCCAGGCAGCAGGTGTGTGTGTGTGTTGAACAAGGCTATCTCCGGAGCAGAGTGACTGGAGATGAGCTTTGTTTAAATATTAAAGAAGTCAATCATTAATGATGCCTGGCTCAGTGCCCAGCTCCCCACTGTCTCCATCCGTGAGGGCTGGGCTGGGGTGGAAAGAGAGATGGGGCAGTTTGTGAGACTACTTGTATCTTGGGTGGTCAGATAAAGAGCCTTTTGGGGTCGAGATTATGCAGACCGAAGGGACAACAGGGATCATTAGAATGCTGTAGGCTATATACAGAACACAGAACTCAGGAACTGGGCATCAGCAATTCTAGAGAGTCCTTGCACCTTGCAGCCTTAGCCAAGCCCCATAGCTAAGCTCCTGGGGCAGGGCAGGGAGTGGAGGACGGAATATGTAGAGAATCAGTTCTCAGTATGGCTTGGTGTAGAACCTGTTTCAAAGGGTCACAGCCACTGACTCACCAAAACCATTGCTTTTGATCCACTGTGGGAAAGTATGGGTGGCCTGGCACACATATGGATCACACAAGGCCAGTCACCTGTGCCCGTCTCACATCTTTACAAACACAGTACCATATGGTCACAGATCTGCCACAGCTGCACCCAGTTACAGCCCCTGTCTTCCTGGTCTTCATCCTGTCTAGCTCAGCCACCCTTCTGCCCTATCTATTCCCCAGTCTCACCAGTCTCTATGGTGGTAACTCCCAGCTCTGTGACTCAGCTTTCATCCATGGAGGTTTCCTGCTGTGATGCGTGAGAATCCGAATGAGCAAGCCCATAGAGCACAGTGTAAGGATGAAGCAGAGGCCCAGCAAAATCCACTGTTTTCGGGCTGCCTGACGCGGTTCCATGGCTATGCCCAGGAAGTAGGTGTAAGGCAGGGTGCTGAGTATCATAGTGTCCTTGTTCAGTGATTGCTTTTCCAAGTAGTGCAGCCTGAAGCCCAGCCCCAGGATGAGGAAGAGCATGATGAGACTCATCCCTAACAGTAACCACTGCCCCAGGTGAGCCTTGTCCGGCTCCAGCTCCATGCCCAGGAATAACACTTTGTTTGTACTTTTCTCTGTGGAAAAAAAAATGAGAAGAGTCTTAGAGAACAAGAAAGCCTGAGGAACGGGCTCTAGGGTCCCCTGTGGCTGTCAGAAAGGACCTGACTTCTCCCTCAGGACCTAGGCAAGGGAAGTGTTGTGGGGGAGTATAAAAAAGAAGGACGAGAAGATGTAAGTAGGTGGGGTGACATAGCCCAGTTTGGGGGCTCCTGCCCACTGACCAGAGGCCAACTTGGCAGTCTCGCTTGATAATGTGCAAGAAGCCACAGAGCAAGGACTGTGTATAGACCGTGGAACTGGCTGAGGTTGTCCCAGACTTGGTACATAGGGAGGGTCACTGAACTCTACTGTGCTGGCTAATGCCAGACCGTCAACTGACTAGAGTTTAGGATTGAGGCAGAGCAAGTTAGGGCAGGGCCTTGAGCTGAATCAGAGCTAGGGCCAGCTAGTTTTGTCTGACCTTCAAAAGAACAGCTGTAGTCTGGCCAGCCAAGGATGTCCCCTTGCTTCACATTCTCATTCACCAGCCAGTTCAGCAGTGGCTTGAAGAAGGTCATGAAAGCCTTGGTGGATGGACTGGACTCTCCAGTCATCTCCCTTAGGACCTCTTGCCATGGCCGGCTGGAGCCCAGCTTCAGGATATCCCTGGGGGAATGGAGCCATCTGTAAGGCTACATTGGGGATGTCAGAAGCTGCTGCTGGGACCCCCCTCAGTATATGCAACTCTAATTCCTGAACTTTGCCAGCCAGAACTCCAGAGCTCAGCACAGTAGATGTGATCATTCATTCTGAAACAAGATTCACCAGGTTGTGACACTAAGCTTTGTGCCTGTAATACTTTGGACAAATAACTCATCTGAGGGTCCAGTCTCATCTCTGTAAGTGGAGGTAACAGGACAGGGTCACTAGCATTCTGGGAAACAATAAACATCAACTGTCGCTGCTGATTGGTATTAGTGTTACTGTGGTTATCATTATTCTCAACTCAGCCAGTCTATGCCTCTGTTCACCCTGATATATTTGAAGCAGCAACAGCCCTTTGGTCCTTCTTGGACACATAAGAAGAATAGAGAGGATTCAAGTGCTGTGAACTGGGAGGCTCTCTGTGTGACACCTGAATTGCTGCACAAATATCAGCTGTCTTGAGGCACACCCAGGGTTTGGTGGCAGATGGCAGGCTCATTGCATTCTCCATGGGAGGATGCAATGGATGCTAAAGACTCTCTACCTGACTCTTTACCCTGGCCTCGCCAAACAACAGCACTGGACAGATGTTGACATTTCTCAACTGTTTGTTCTAGGCTCTGATCAGGAAAGAGGTGGGACGTGGAAGGTTAGGTCACTGTATGAGGTACCCAGGTTCAAAATCTGGCAATGCTACTTATAGACCATATAACCCTAGGCATTTAACTTCCCTCAGTCTCAGTTTCCTCAGCAGTTATATGAATGCCCATGAATATCTGCCCATCAAGTCACATACTGATGAAGAAATTTGTAACCTGCCAGATTTGGACATGCCACTTGATAAACAACTGGATCCAGCCAGATGTGAAAACTGAAGGCCAGGAGATATTTGGCAGAAACTATGGAACACATTTTCCTAGCATGTATGAGGCTCTGGATTTGATTTCTCCAGCATTTCAAGGAAAGAAACAAAGGAAGAAAGGAAAAAGAAATTACCTAGGGGAAATCTGTTAGGATTTAATACTAGAGATCAAAGGTACAGAGTTCTTAAGAGCTAAAAATAAAAGTGGAAAAATTATGACTTCCAGTTGACTCAAGTTTTTAAGATGTTCGATCCTAGGTAGAAGAAAAACCTGGTGTGGGCTAGGGTCTCACTATGTAGCCCAGACTGGCTTTGAATTCAAGATCCTTCTGCCACAGCCTCCTGGAGTACAAACTTGTACCATCACACACAATAGAGAGAATAGCATTGATTTCTGAGAGTCTGTCTAAGTAGAAACAGCTCCACAGGCTGTGAAATGTGTGACCAGAGCCCAGCTACAAGTCTCTAATAACCCCCATCATAACCAGGGGACTTTAAGAAACTAGCAGAGGTCCACTTTCACCCCATATTCCCATCAGAACCAGCTCAAGTCTTGTGTGGAGGGTGGGTCCAGATAACAGAAGCACATGGAAGCTACACTAGGCAGAAAACTAGGAAAGAATCTCCCTTTCTTTCTGCCCTAACCCCATCCCTGTGAACCTGAGGAAACCTGACTAAACCTTCCAGACTTCAGCTGCCTCATGTTCTCTGGGCCTCCAATCACCCTTCCCCACACCAGAATCCATAAATATCTCCATGCCTTGTCCTCAGCATACTGGGACTTGGGTCTCCAGGTACTCACACTTGGCCGTTTTGTGAATAAACTTTCTCTCTTCCAGAACGAGTCCTATCTCCCGCTAGGGTATTCTGTGGCTGTCAAGGCAAGCCTGCCAACACCAGCTTCCTGCCCCCTTCACTCCCAGAGTCCCTCACCTCTCCTGCATTCTACTCCATTGCCATTTAATCAGCCCCCAAAGTTTGTGACACCCCCTTTCTTAGAAGGCTCTCATCTGTCCACTGCCAAGAGAATGGTGTACAAGGGGTTCAGCCTGGAACTCAGGGTCTCCTCAGACCAGGAGTGTAACTGTAAAGCAGGGGACTCATGAGCAATGTCACAAGCTTTGGGGTTAAGCCAAATACAGAGCCCTGTTTTCAATAGATGGGGTGGGGAGAGAAGTGGGGTGAATGGCTGAGGTCAAATGTCTCACCAAGCAAGTGGGGTAAAGGGAGTTAGAAGGGAGCTGATGTGAAGAAAACGCATCTTTTCCTTCTGTGTTTGCATTTGGGGACAGACATCCCTCTGGTTTCTGGCTGGACTTTCTAACCCTCAACATATTCACTAACATCTATCTGTTCTGCTCTTCAGCCTCCTTTCTAGGATTAGAGGATTCCTTTATTTCGTGGTCTATTGCCCCCTGCTGGACACAAGGTGGTTGATCAGTCATGTCGTAAGTAAATGCTGAAAAATGAGCAAGACACCAGCTAGAGGGTGAATGAAAAGTCCAGAGAGAAGTCAGAGATGGAGGGGTAGGCAGTCAGGCCGCCACTTGTGTATATGTTTGTGTGTATGTGTGTGTGTGTGTGTGTGTGTGTGTGTGTGTGTGTACATGCCTACCGCTATGTACAAAGAAGAGAATTGGTAGGGAGGTGATTGTCACGTCACTGGCTTTCTCTAAAAACAAGGACAGAGGACCAGTCCTTCAACTCCATGTGGCCCAGTGACTGCAGATGCTTAAAGTGCATGGAGAAGCCATAGATAAATTTATTAGGAAGCCAGGCATAATGGCACATGCTCATAATCACAGCACTCCAGGGAGGTAGGTATGGAAGTATTTCAAGTTTGAGGCTAGGCTGGACTATACTACAAGACCATGTCTCAAAAAACCAGTACAACTGAAAAATCTAAAATGCAAACAGGGGATTTTAGGTCATGCATCATTAATCCTGTGGAAGGTAGAAACAAAGCACAAGGTGACCTTAAATGGTTAAAGAAACAGACCAAGGTCAGTAGCAGTAAGAGGGCAAAGATTTGGCCAGTGGGTAGGTACCCAGACTCAGTGGTTGGAGAGCTGATCTTGGTACCAGGAGACCTGATGTGATGTCACCAGGGCCTGTATCCCTAGACTTATGAAGGTGATGCCTCCTTTCGTGGAAGCCTCTCCTGTGCTTTGCATGTTTAGTTTGGGTTCTCTACCTACCCTTCAAGTTGGTGTCAAGGCCAAAAACCAGGGCCACAATGGGTCTGGAAAGGAATGAGCTAGACACCACATGCAGGAGAAAGAATGGGAGTGGAGGGTTCGAATGGACCACACTCTGGGCAGAGGTGTGTCAAGAGGCTGGAGTAGAAGCAACTTCAGTTGGCCCGGAATTGGGCTAAGCACTTTGGTGAAGAGTTGGGAAAGGCAAGTGACCAAAGGGTGCCTCAAACACTGTGGAGAAGATGGTCAGACATTCACAAGGATAGAGGAAGGGGATTCTGGTGACTAAGGCTGAGGCAGGACGCCAGCCCTGGCTTTCCACAGGAGACAAGTTGGCTGACTGCATGTGTGAATGTGAGTGCAGGCTCCAAGTGTCTGTGATCACAGCAGGGTACAAAACAGGCTTGTATCTGCCTCCATCAGTCGCTGGATAAGAGTTTTCCTGTAACAACCCTGGTAGTCACCGATTGGATCACGGGGCTGGCCAGCTCAGGCTATGCATCCACTGCTGCCAGAAGTCTTAGCTGGGGCCATTCTTGTAGACCCCTGAAAGCCCCCCTTGCATCAGGCTTCATCCCTAATCTGTAAAACCCCCCTTTCTACTTATCTCTCTCAGCACCCTCCTCTGTCCACCCTCAACCCAGTTCCTCAAGTTCCCATGCCCACCCACTCCTGGTCTGAATACTGGGGGAGGTGCTTTGTCTTAGGGCATCTTGATATGTCATGCTTTGCTAATGCCCATGGGAGGCCTGCCCCTTCCTGAGGAACAGGGAGGAGAAGTGGTGGGTTGAGGGGGAAGGGGCAAAGGGGAGGGAGGGAAGGGAATGGGAGAAGAGGCCAGAGGGGAGTCTGCTGCAGTCCCGGTTGTAAAATAAATAAACGGGCTTGTGTTAATAACATAGGAAACTTCAGTCTAGTGTGAGAAAGCTCTTCCACCAGGATGTCAGCTCAGTGCAGTTGTTCAGGGGGGTCAGGGGGCGCTGAAGCCAGGTCTCCTGTGAGGGACATAGTGGAAACTGAGGGAAAATGAGAGGGATGTACTCACCCCAGCATCTTCCCGGCCACCTTGGAGTTAAAGATATCACAGCGGTGCAGAGGGCCCACGTGGCCTGCGGCCCTGCACAGTGCTTCATGGAATTGAAACTGGAGCACGAGGCTGAGGAAGTACCTGTGGAAAGGGAGGAGAAGGCAGACTGCGGAGGGAAGGCCGGGTGTGGGAAGCCCAGACCTGCTGGGGCATGGAGTGGCCACAGGAGCCCATCTTTGCAGTTTCTGGAACTTCTCCGCCCAGTCCCCATGTCTCTCAAATCCCAGCCAGCTCTGCCAACAGGGCCCAGACCTTTACCGGACGTAGGGCACGCTGGCAGGAATGTGGAACTTGGCCCCTGGGTCGAAATCTTCTTCTGACCGAGGAACAGGTGGGCACAGGCCCTGGTACTTCAACCTGTTGGGAGACAGGGGATTGGCCATGGATCCTGGAAGGTTCTCAGAGCCTTTTCTTGTTGTAAGAATATATGTATTTAATCAATCTGGGCGTAGTTTATAGAAGCCATTCTGTGTGTTTTCCTTGGCTAGACAAGTTCGGACACACGGAATCAAGGCTTGGGAATTGCAGTGACAGTTGACAGTGTTGAGTTGCTCTTCCTGTGGACTCCCTCTCACTCAACTCTGACCTGATCTCTGTGGAGATTTCATCAAGGGACTGAGTGAGGTCAGGTCCCTGCTTGCATCAGTCCTAATTATGAGTCAGACTATGAACCTTGAAGCTAGTCATTTCTTCTAAACAGTGCTAGGGGGTGGGGCTGGGAGTGGTGACCTACACCTTTAATCCCAGCACTCAGGAGGCAGAGGCAGGTGGATCTCTGAGTTCAAGACTAGCCTGGTCTACAGAGCAAGTTCCAGGACAGACAAGGCTACACAGAGAAACCCTGTCTCAAAACAACAACAGAAAACCAGACAAACTATAGCAAACATTCGGAAGCGCCCTTGTGCTGATGTATGCAGTATTGTTACTATTACAATTTTACAGAACAGTCAGTCAAAGTTTTAAGGCCAGGGAACTGGTTGCAGGCACAGGACATAGTTCTGGCAGACTCCAGTCACCTGGCACTCTGGTGTAGGCTCTCTGAGCTGTGACTCTGGGAGAGCGCACAGCTGAGAGAATCTGAGTCTTGATGTGAAACAGATGAAATGGCCAGCTTTGGGAAGAGATACCTATAAAGGTCCACTTATGCATTGTTAGCTCACTATTGTAGCTCTGATCAGTCTCTGGAGTTGACCCAGCAGTGGGGACATCTTTCCTGGAGGTTCTTTTTACAACCCAAGGAATGATGGTCCTCACTCTGCCCCTGGGTTCTTATTGGTTGGTTGATGATGGGCATGGACCACAGAGGAAGGAATGCCCTGAGGGCTGGCATGGCCACACTTGAGGGGTGCAGGCTAAGACACTACTGTTTATACAGTCAGAGGGAGGCAGAACTAATGGAAGAGAAGTCAGCTCTGTCACCTGCTAGAATGTCGTGGGACTCTGGGCTGGTTATATGATCTCTGAACGTAGGCTGCTGGAAGCATGTTAAGGCAGGGCACCCAATAGAGGTCTAAATGATCTAAATGATCACAGGGCCTGGTGCAGAACTGTATACAGGCCACCCATGTGTTCAGAAATCTTAGATTTGGTAATTTGATGCCTGATGGACATGAAGAAGCCTTGATTATGAATATTTTCTGTCCAATCAGCTGACCTTCTTGATAGCTGCTGAACTTGTCTATAGTCTGATGATGCTAAGGCTCCAGCATGCATGTGTATTGGTTGATGACCTTCCTCTCTCCCATGGGAACTTTTTCCAGCAAGCAAAGTGCTCAGACCTCTACTGTCCCTTCTCCTGGCCTTCTGTGGCGGGAGCAGGCAGCAGGGGCCTCCAACTGGCTATACAGTCAACAAGCTGCTGGCTGTGCCTGCCAGACCCTGGCCTCCGCCTCTCTGCTGATAGGGTTACAGGTATATGCCACCACACCCAGTTACTGCTCTGATCTCGGAGAGGCCTAGTGAATTCCACGCTGTGAGATTCCTGGCCATTCACAGAGTAGGTAGCGTCACCGCCAGGGTCCCCATTTCACAGATGAGACAGAAGCCTAGAAAAGTTGTAAGTCCCACTCACTGCTGGCCCTAGATTCTGAACGAGGCCTCATGGCCACCATGCTGGCTCTATGCATTTTAATCTGTATGCTTTTGCCTGGTGACAGCAGACAGCACTCATGGCCTGGCTTCTCCAGGGTCCAAGGACATCAACACTGCACTCTTACAAGGCATCCACCTTACCCACCTGTGATTCCACCACTCCTGGTTGTAGAGGTTCTTCGTGATAGTGCCATCAAAGACCTTCCAACGAAACACGTCTATCATGTAGCTGAAGGGGATGAAGGCAATCTTCTCCAGGGCAATGCCTAACAGGAAGTTGACCTCCTCCTCTGGGGATGGGGTCAGGGCAATCAGGAGGCAGCTTCATGGTCCTCCCTTCCTTCAGCCTTGCCCTGAGAGCTTTAGTCCCCCTCAGCCCTAGCTGAAACCCCAGGCAGGCTCAGGCTGCCCTCCCATCATCCCTTTGGTCCCCATCACCTGAATCCTGGTGCTGTTGGCCAAGCAGACCTCTGGTGAGCAGGTGCTTGTAGGAAGAGGCTGAGAGGGTGATGGCTGACCCCACAGCCTCTTCAAAGGCTGGGCTGGCACCTTCTTGGTAGATTATAGAGAGGTTCTGAAACTGCAAGAAGTACTGGATATGGCCCATCTGGTGGAAGATGGAGAGCAGGTCTTCTATGGTCACCTCCGTGCACTTCTTTACCCTAGGGTTAAAGGGTAGGGGTCAAGGTGCATGGGGATGCCCTGGGGACACTCAATGCTTCTTCATTCAAACTTCATTAAGGTATTGAGGCCATCAAGCTGGAGACCGGAGGGCTTCGGATACCATATTTTCCCACTCTCCCTGTATCCACCCAGTGACCATGTCCGCTGCTTTCTGCACCCACCTTCTCTTCCAAGCTTCTGAATCTCATCCCCCTTCCTCCATCCCTGCTTTCCCCTGCCCACTCCTTGCTACATGGCCAGTGGGGAAACAGAAGGGCTGAGAGAGTAGGGTGCTGGCTGGAGGCACCTGACGTCATCACGTCTGTAGAATTTCCAGGATGAGGCATGGCATTCCACTTCCCGCCCATCAGCTGGCCTCTCCAGCATTGATTTTATCCAGAAATCAGGTGGGGCAGGCAGCAGTCCCATAGAGGTAAAGAAGATGTTAGCCTCATGAAACATTTTTTCAGGCTTCCAGTGCTGTAGGGAAAAGAAATTCCACGGTTCTTTCTGCCCGTTTGCCTAATGGGATTTTTGGAAGGAGGCATCCAAAGGCTCAGCACTCACCTGACTCTTCATGATTTTTGTGATGTCCTCAGGAGGCTTTTTTGGGTAGGGCAGGACCAGGTCTAGGATTTTGTCCCAGGATTGAGCCCACATGTTCCCTGGAAAGGAGGTGAAAGTGCTAAGGGGAGACAAGAGTGGCCTGCCTTCCTTCCTGTCTCCCGCTGCCACCAGTCTGGCCCTTACCCAGGAGGTGAGCAGGGATAGGCCCTCGCAGGTTGATGAGCTCAGGCCCGTAGTACCGGTACAGTGAGCGGCGCACGTAGGCATGGAGATTTAGGTAGAGCGGCTGCAGCTCCTCATACAGCTGCTTCAGGTCCTCCTCCAGGGTGTCGGACTCGTACTTGGATCTCCACAAAGCTCCCATGTCTTCATACCCTAAGACAGGAGAAGAGACCAGTGCTCACCACCATGCATCTAACGAGCTGGCAAGGAAGATGCCCAGAATCTCCAAGGAAATACTTCTACCTCCCTGCTCTTCGGGGGTCTTAGCTGTGAACATTGCCCACCCTAGACTAGCTCAGAGGTAGAAAAACCTCAAATGGTTACCACAGTGGGAGCTCCTAGTCATGCCGTGTAAGGTTTTATTTTTTCCTATGGCCATGTCCCTAACTCCAGATCACCCAGAGCCCTGTGGTCATGTGGGTTTCTTTCTGATATTCTAAAACCCTGGTTTCCTTCCTCCTGTGGTTCAGAGTCTCTGAGGGGATAGATGCTTGCTTTCTTTCTGCTTGCCTGGCCCCCTACTCATCTTTCCAGCATGGGTAAATGTCAGAGAGACCTGACCATATACTGGAAGTGCTCCTTTTCCCCTCTGACCCCAGCAGCCTCTTTCTTCCATGGCATCATATTAAGGGACAATACAGATGCATGCGTGCTGGATGAGGCTCACCTCCCAATTGGGCTGCTAGGAGGAAGTCCATGAGGCAGACATATCTTTTCACTTACAAAGTCTCCCCCAGCACTCAGCCCACAGTGTAGCCTCTATCTCTATTTGCAGGACCCCGTTATAGGGCTTATGTTCTCACCAGCCTTCACGTTCCACATCCATCCTGCCATTGCTTGCACCCTCTGCAGATTTGACTTCTTTCTTTACCTGGGCATCGACCCAAGACACTAGGCCTAGCCTGCTTACCATTATATTGTGCAGCTTTGTTACTGAGATGTACATAGTAATCGAAGAAAGGACGGATCTGGCGACCCACAGCATCTCGCCAGCCCTGCCAGGCCCACAGGAGCTCCTTCTGGTCTCTGGAGGTGGCCATGACTTCTTCAAGGTCTGTGCCCAGAATAGGAACCACATGGGGCCTCATGCCCACCTACCTCTGCTCTCACCCACCCTAGGTGCTGCTCCTCCAGTGAGGAATCACGATTGAGGTCAGGGGCAAGGCTTGGTTGCTCACCAGGCTCCAAAGACAAGCAGGGACCCTCATCCAGGCACACCTCAGCTGTACTGTATGTTGTCTCCATGTAGGTCAGAAGTCTGTTGTACTGGGGGAGCAAGTGTCACCCAGGGCAGCCCCATGCCCTTGGGCCCACTCCCAACACTTAGTCCCACCAGCCAGGAGAGGTAGTAATTCCCCTTCTCCTCTAGAGAAAGCTCTGGTTCCACCCCACCAATACCCCCTCCTGCTCCCAGATACTCTTGGTTCCCAGTTAGACCAGACCCACCCTCCCCTGGGGTGCAGGAGTGTGTGCCTTGGAGACCTGGGGCTCTGTCTATCACCTCCCGGAGCTCCTCCGTGGGCAAGGCCGACTTGTCTACGTTCTGCAGCTTACTCAGCATGCGCTTCACTGATGGGTCCTGGAAATGGTCTGTCTTAAACAAGCGGGCTCGGGTACCAAAGTACAACATAAACTGAGACCTCTCCACCTCCTTCTGCAGCTGGAAAGAAAGTCATCATATGGTTGTGGCAGGTTGGGGAATGCAGTATGGGTCCCTCACTGAATTCTGACGCCACCAGCCTCAAAACCCATTTTAAGGGTTCAGAATCATTGGATATTTGTTAAAAGGGAGAGGGTGTTCAAGCCCTTATGAGCAAGGAGGTAAAACTTGCAAGGGCAAAGAATCTAGAAATTTTTATGTAGACAAAATTCAAGGCCACAGAGAGGCCTGGAGCGTGCAAGCTCACTTTGATGAGGACCCTCTTTCTATATAATATGGGCATAGGGCAGGAAACTATGATCCCCAACCTCCAGGATCCCTGAGAAGGTCAAGGGAAGGGAGGACCTGGGGGGAAATGGTACCACACCATGTTCTCTCGATTTAGCCTGGTGATGTTGGTGACATAGTCCCAAGTGGCCTCCATGAACTCGCTCAATACAACTTCGGCTGTTTGCTCGTAAAACTGCAGGAACATCTTTGCCTGAGTTTCATTGTAGAATTCATCTGCAGGGAAGGGGATCATGTGGGCCTGGGGAATGGACTGCCCCTTCCCAGTCCATATTTGGTCCTATGCTCCTTCAGGTCCCAGCTGTACCTAAGCTTGGCTGTCCCACAGTCCTGAGCCATGGCAAGAGCTGCCCATAATAGAGGAGCAGAAGGAGGGAAGGTCTAGGGCAAGTCCATCTTGTTCCCATGACCAAGAGAACAGCAGAGCTGGGGGAGGCAACGACCAATCACGAGTCAGCTCCATATTTGTGACATCAGGGGCCAAAGGGTCTACCATGGAATGTTAGAACCAGAAAGATTGCCCACCTAGCGTCTTGTGCAACTGCCCTCATTATGCAAGAGAGGAAATATCTGAGGTCTAGAAGAGTCAAGTCCTGTGACCTGGTGTACAGGGCTAGCTAGTGCAGAGCTAAGTAAGAGGAAAATTTGACCTTTAAACCAGAACTTATTCTATTTGGTCACTTTTCCCTGGGGCTGGAGGAACCCTTGGGATTTGTCTAGGGACTCATGAGACATCCCCCTTCATAGGTTTGGTCACTTGAGTAGGTGAGATGCTGGGTGGAGGGTTGTTGGACAGATGCATACAAGGATGGATGGATGAATGGATGGGTGGATGGATAGGTGGGCAGGAGTTACCTTTTTTGGTCTTTAAATTCTAAAAGCCTAATTGTCTTCTCAGGGTTTTCTGACTTGACCTCTTAGGCCCATATTTTTGGCTTTTGCTCTCAGGAAACATATGATCAACTCCAGGACTCCCTTTTTCATCCCTTCATACCTGCATCAGTAGGAGCCATCAGGACTCTGTGAGGTGTGGAGAAGTGTGCCTGGTACCTTCTGTTCAGGGTCAATGTCAATGAATTCCTGAGACTTGTTTCCAAACCAGCCATGAAACTGTTCCCTGCTAGCTCTTAGTGACTTCCAAGTACTCTGGAACATAGAATTTGGCAGAGCAGCCCAATCTGTTGCACTTAGGTTTGCTTTCTCAGATTCACATCTTTGTACTTTGCAGACCCTTTTATACTCCAAGTCTCCTTTACCCTCAGCATTGGATCACCCACCCCTTACATGTGCTGACACCATGACCATTAAAACTGACCACATAATTCTACCCACAAATACTGGTCATTGTTGTCAAAACATTTAAAATCTAAGAAGAGGGTTGGGCTGGTTAAGCTTACAGGGAATTCCTTTTTGCTTCAAACATAGACATTGATAAAACAGGATTTGGGGCACCAGGCACAATGGTGCATGGAAAGACCCCTGCCTAAAAGAAGCATGAGGTTTTGCTTTGCTGAGATGGGATCTTGCTCTGTAGCCTAAGACCGGTCTTGAAATAAAAATGTTTCTGTCTTACCCATGGGGATTCAGGAATCAAAGGCATGTATCACCATGCCCAGCAAATGGGAAATGCAGAGCAAAGGAACTCTCCAGATTGTAGACAAAAGGAGACAATGAAGAAGTGAGTAAGGACTGGAGCCCTGTGGCCATGTGGGAGGTCACAGTGCCTCTGCCACAAAGCTGCAGTACCTGGGTCCAGCAGTCAGTCCTCTCCTACAGGACAGATATGACATCTTTTACAGAAAGGATCTCTTGGAGCCCAGGCTGGCCGTGGACTTATCTAGCTGAGGATGGCCTTGAACCCCTGATCTTTCTCCTATTTCCCTAGTGCTGCAGGCATGTGCAGCTACTTCTGGTTTATGTGCTGAGCTTTGTGAATGCTAGGCAGACACTCCACTGACTGAGCTACATCTTCAGCTCAAATAGATGACTCAAAAGTGAATCTTCTCAGGGGCTGGAGAGATGGCTCAGCGGTTAAGAGCACCGGCTGCTCTTCCAGAGGACCCGGGTTCGATTCCCAGCACCCACATGGCAGCTAACAACTGTCTGTAGTTCCAGTTCCAGGCAAACACCAAGGCAAATAAATAAATAAATAAAGTTTAAAAAAAAAAAGGAAAAAAGAAAAAATAACATCTCTCAATTTAAAAAAAAAAAAAAAAAGTGAATCTTCTCAAACAGGAGAGAAAATCTAGGGTCAGTTGTGGCTACAATAGCCAGCTCCATAGAGGATTTTCCAGGTACTAGGCACCGTGAGTGGACTTTTAATGTCACAGTCCTTTTAACAAACCCATGGGGTAGGCATTTTGATCAACACCCCATTTTCAGATGGAGACAAGAAGATGGAGTAAGGAACTTGTTCACAGGCACAGAGCAAATAATGGAAGCTGGACTCAAACCCAAGGCTCGGTTCCAGAGCTTGCACTCAATGACAGAGTCAGTGACATGGAGAAGATCTCACCCAGGAAAGACCTCAAAGTCAGCCTCAGACCTCCCAATGTGTGCTGTGGCAAGCATCCCTAATAAATACAATTTAAAATAAAATCAATGTCTGAATCATGAAAAAATATGTACTGACCAGGTGGCAAGGTATGGTGGCTCACATCTATAATTTTGTATTTTGGATGCTGAGGCAGGGGGATCACTCTTTCTCTGCCAACTTTCAAGTGGACCCCACCCCCTCTTCACTCACCCAAGGAAGCATAAACAGGAGTTTGAACAAGTGTAATGTTTGAGAATGTTGGCAGATGCGTATCACCTCAGTCCTCAGGAAGCTGAGGCAGGAGAATTGAGAATCTGTCAGTCTGGATTACAGAGCAAGACTCCAGTCTCAAAATACAAAAAGCCCAAAACAATTATTTCAAAAAGTATAGGGGAGGGACTAGTATGGCGGCTTAGTTGGGAAAGCGCTTGCTGTGTGAACATAAGGACCTGAGTTCAAATCCCCAGAACCCCCATGAAAGCTGTGTACAGCAGTGCTCATCCAGGTCTGGCAGGAGCAGCAACAGTCGGTTTCCTGGCTGGTAGGCTAGTGGAATTGGCAAACTCCTGCTTCAACAAGAAACTTTGTCTCAAAAAATAAACTGGTGGAGCTGGTGAAGGGACTCAGCTGCTGCGCTAAGCCTGGCAACCTGGCCCTCAGGTCCCGCACCGTAAAAGGGAAGAGCCAACTTCTGCAAGTTGCCTTCTGACCTCCAGAAGCACTCGATGATATCTGCACACACACATGCCTTGCCCTCAATACCATAAAAACAAATAAGGCAGGGCCTGGCAAGCGGGTAAAACTCTTCAGTGTAAGCCTGACAACCTGAGTCCCATCCACAGAACCCTCTGGAAGGAGAGAACAGACCCTGTAAGTGGACTTCTGAGCTCTACACAGAGTGCTACACACACACACACACACACACACACACACGAGAGTCCAGTAGATAAGACTTTGCCAGAGTAATCACTTGGTGAAATTCTTTGCCCTCAGTCTGAAGATCTGCCCTTTGGGTAAAGGCTGGTAATCTTATATTGCCCTGAAAGGCAGCATGAACCTTTCTGTAGTTTATAAAAATAGGAAAGGAGGTTATGTTTATGTGACAACGACCTTTGTCTGGCAAACAAGTTGGGAAGGGGATGGGGTGGGGAGCTGAAGTCTGTGGTCTATGAACTGGAACAATGTAGAGGCTGTGTTTGCAAGTTTCATTGTCTTGTTGACTTGTAAATGTCCATCCTCTCCCAAATCCAAAACTCCTCAGCTCCATTTCCTGAACAGGAGAGGCCTGCACAGACACACACACATAGACAGACAAACACACAGACACACAGAGACCACATGCACACATGTAACACACACATACACAGAGAGAGAGACATAGAGAGACCACATGCACACACATAACACACACACACACACACACACACACACACACACAGATAGAGATTGAGCAGTAGAAAACAAGTTAAGGATATTGGAGGTGAGAAATTGGGTTGTGAACCCTACCAGAGTGAAAATATCAGCAAAGCCTAGAGATAGTTTGGGCTGATGGTCTTAACAGAGATGGGACCAGGCTGGAAAGCAAGATTCTGTCCCAGAAATCTGACCAATTTCCAGTTGGCCAAGAGCTAGGTTTGGTAACCAAATACTTGAAAAGTAGATGCATTTATATTAAAACAAGGATACAGAATACAGTGGTATCCTATTTACATTGTGTATAGAGGGGGATGCATACCAAAATGTAAACAGTATTTACATTTCTTGATGTGGATATCACGGGCTTTTATTCAGAGTTTTCCAAATTTCATAGAGAAAAACTATTCTTAAAACATTCCTTAAAACGGCACCCCTAAAATCCAAAAGATGGCTCAGGATGAGTGTATGCATTCTGAGATGAGCGGTGCCCTACAGCAGTGAATCAGTGTGTGGTCTGCTTCTCTTTTCCCTGGGCAGTGCCTGTGTGGTATGGCTCCATCAAGAAACCCAGGCTGTCCACTCACGAAGTGAGCAACAGAGCGGTTGCTGCAGATGTCTACGTGACTGGGAGGTTTCTGCATGCTCAGAGAATCAGACCTTCCAGGGTCCTCAGTCTGGAGCAGAAGAGCATCTGGGACCTTCCTCTCAAGACACTGGAACAGGGGTCAATGTGAAACAGGATGCATGGGAACCCCGTGAGCCCTCCATATAATCCACATGCAAAGCAGGAGGCAGCCCACAGCATCTGCTTCCTCTGTTTCTTCTCAGGATCTCCTGGACTCCGCTGATGACTGTATGGGTGAGTAAAGACTGCTGGCTTTGGCAAGACTAAGTCACCTCACCTGGGCTGTTAAGAAGGAGGCAGGGGTAGATGAGGTTGTTTTAGGGGATGGGGGCCAAAGCATTTAGGATTGTCTGGGTTCCTGCTTTGAGAGACACTGAGACGAGGGCAATTGGTAGAGGGGCCTGCTGGACTGTCAGGAGACAAGCAAACAGCCAGGCTTCCCGACAAGGGACACAGACTCGGATGTCAGGAAGGACCTTTAATTGTATTCACAGAGACTGGGTGGGGAATTCCATGTTAGAAGCTGAGTATCTAGAGAACGGAGGCTGGGACTAGGGGCAGAGAGCAGGTAGGAACAGAGCTAAAGGAGAAAGGCCCAGCTAGAGTATGATCCACCCACACACCATGTCTTCCATCCAACTTCTTGTGGGACACTCCTCTGCCAGCCTCACCAGCCGGGTCATCTCAGGAGTGTCTGAGCTCCACCTCAGACCCAAACTGGGGCCCGCGATGGGATCGGCGGAGGCTGTGGTGTTGTCGGATGGTGAAGAGCCGATGGGTGAGACCCAAGGTGGCCACAAGCAGAGAGACGCCTAGGAAGAGCAGCACCCACTGGCCCACGCGGGCCTGCTGTGGCTCCAGGTACATGCCCAGGAAGTTGACACGGCCAGATTCTGGAAGGGGGCCTTCTGAGCGAGCTGAGCGAGGAAGAAGGAGACAGGGCGGTGGGCAGGGCGACAGGAAGCTGGGGCCTTGTGTTCTGGCATCCCTGTTCTTGCTCTGAGATCAGACTGGAGGCTGTCTGGACTGGGAATGGGGTTCAGCCCTGTGTGAGTTCTGGGAGCTGTGCCTGGGTCTGGAGGTGGGGTGGGTGGTAGTACCCGTGTTTGGTGTCCAGTTGTATTCTGGCCAGCCCAGTGTCTCTCCATGCCTTCTGTTCTCAGTGATGAGCCATTCTGTCAGTGGTTTGAAGTAGTTCATCATGGAGGAGGCTGACATGTTAGGTTGGCCTGTGATCAGCTTCATGGCTTCTGGCCATGGCTTACTGTAGCCTAGCTTCATGGTATCCCTGGGGGAAGCACCAGAGAGAAGGAATCTGAGGAACCACGTGGATCCTCTTGCCCAGTCTGGCATTCTTTCCCATACCCACTTTCCCAGCATAAACGACCCTCTAGGATTGGGAGAATGTGAGCAGAGACAGGGAGGGAGAAGGGAGGCCACAGGACCCAGAGGCTTCAGTTTCCTCCTGGAGGTGACATGTCAGGGGCTGTTCTCAGCCCAAGAAAGCAAACAGAAAATGCCCCATGGGGGATAGCCTCAGTGGTTTCTCAGGGCCTGAATCAAAGGAGGGTTCAAGGAGACTCACGCCAGGAGCTTTCCTGCTTCTTTAGATTGGTAGATGTCACACTTGTGCAGGGGACCTGTGTGCCCAGCTGCCCGGCACAGTGCCTCGTGGAACTGGAACTGTATGATAAAGCTGATAAAGTACCTGCAGAGGAGGGAGGAAGTGACGTTAGGTGTGGGCGAAATGTCTAGAGTAGAGGAAAAGAGACAAGCTTGGGCCAGCAAGACGAAGCCTCTGACAGTCACAGAAGACCCAGCAGAGCAGGATGCAGTCAGGATGTCACTCTGGCCTTTGGTGTCACCCAAGATCTTCCCTGATGTGTCTGTATGGATGCTTCCCACCCTCAGGTGCCCACATTCCTGCTCCAAGAACAGGCATGGGAAGAAGTTAATGGGAGCCCATTAAGCTGTTGCAGGCTATGTGGTTTCTGTCCCTGGAACAGAGGCTAGGGGTTGATCCAGAACATGTGGATCTGGAAGGGCCTTCTGGGTAGGGAAGGTATTGGGCACAGTCTTATCTGAAGCATCAGAGATTTCCTGGTAGGAATATGCCAGTGAAGGCCCAGGGCAAACACTAACTCTGTTTTAAAGGTTGTGAGAAGAGGCACAGGCTCCTCCCTTAGGATCCTGGCCAAGCCATGTGCCATTTTTCCCCTGGAACTTCTCTGAGTGCTCTGCTCAGGCCACTGGCCAGAATGTGAGGAGGTTTCTAGAGGGCCAAATCTCCTTTGTTCACTCTTGCCTGAATAATTGTGCTAAGTGGGGATACTAATTGTCACAGGGATCATCTCAAGGCAAGAGTGAGTGCTGGGACTTCAGAAGAAGATCCAGTAGGGGGTGGGTGGTGACCCTAGAACCTTTCCCCAAAGTTCTCGCTAGGGCACTCTCTAGGTCAAGCCCAGTGGGCCCTAGCAACAACTCTTCTTGCTTGGCTCTGTGCACCCTGGGAGAGTGTCTCAGTAGAGAGCTGTCTTTCTCCGCAAACTCTGTCCCTTCAACTATGTGCTAATTATAATCCTGGTGTCAGGGCCTGCCTCCCCTTGGCTTCCAGAGATTACTAGAAGCAAGAAGTATAAGAAGCTTAGCCTTCCTGAGAGCACTTCTGTGTCCTCTGTGCCTTGGCTCCCGGGTAGCCTGGGCACCAGAACTCTGTCTTGAGGTCTACCTGTCACAACTTCTTAGGAGCCCTCTGGATCCCACACTCTGAGGAAGGGAGGGAGCTGCCTTAGCTACCTTGTGCCAAATGACACACAGGCCAGTGCTGATGCAATCCACTTAAGAGAGTAATTCACAGTGGAGGACCATAGCTACTGGGTCCCCAGCATGCTCTGTGTAGACAAGTGGCTAAGTTGTTATCCCCTGTGGCCACCTATGTTGAGATCAAGGTGAGCAAATGGATACCCATAGAGACAGAGGATGGTGTTCAGACAAAGGACCTGGGCTCTGGCCTCCAAGCTGGCAACTAACTTGTTCCTAACCATTTTACCTCCTACATAAGCTGAGCCTCCTGTCTTGGGTTCAGACTACAGATATTTCAGGTACAATCAACATATACTGAAGGAAGTTTGTTCAGTTCCAACAAAAGGCCACAAAGGGATCCTGTCTCAAAACTAATCAGCAGGACCCAAGTCAGCCTCATGTCACTGTTGATGTCAACTGCCCAGTCAGTGGTAGATGTGGTGTCAAGACACGAGGTCTACTGTGAGTTTAAGACCAGCCTGGGCTACATAGTTTGCTCCAGGCAAGCTGGGCTACAGAGTAAAATCTGTTTTAAAAACAAAAATTCTACCCAGATAGACCTTGTAACCATTAGCCAATCTTCTGGTAATGTTTCTGGCTTTAAGTGTTTGGTTGGTGTAAGCCCTCATGTTGTTCAGAGAAATGGCTTTGGTGGCGGGTGAGTGAGCCCAGGCACTGTATGTCAGGAGCCACTGCTGCTGGTCTGATGGGGCATCTCCAGTATAGAGTATACAGGTACGCCCTCCCTTTGATCTTACCTGATGTATGGCACGTTTGCAGGAACGTGAAACTTGGACCCTGGGTCAAAGTCACCTTGAGATCTGGGCACTGGAGGGCAGAGACCCTGATACTTCAGCCTGTTCAATGGGAAGATATGTTAGAGGGTGAGTCTGGGGAGAACCAAGTCATTTTTTTTTAAGTGAAGAATGATCCCTGTACCAGAATACCCTCTATTCCTGCACACCGTTACAACCACCTCAGGAGACACTTATGACTTGTGCGCACACACGCCCACACACACACTTCACTGGATCACCTGCAGGCACAAGCTCCCAAGAGATCCACTCCCATGCACACCCCCACTAGAATGTTCTAGAACCTGAGGCTCCACCACTCTTGGTTGTAGTTGTCCTTGGTGATGCTTCCGTCAAAGACCCTCCAGCGCCACTGGTCGATGAGGTAGCTGAAGGGTATAAAGGCGATCTTGTCGAGGGCCATCTTCATTAGAAAGTTGATGTCATACTCTGCCAAGGGAAGGGCGTGCAGCCTCAGGTCCATGCAGGCCTGTCGTGGCCTAGCAGCTCAGGCCCGGTGGAGGGAGGGGAGCAAGATGTTGAATCTCTCTATCCCTAAAACTTGTTTCTTGGGATGATCTGTGTGTTATCCCATCAGGTTCATATCCCTGGGGTCTCTTCTAATGGTCTATCTCAGGATCTTTGCCCAGGAGCACCTAAAAATTTTTCCTCTTCCTCCACACTGTTGCCCCTTCTGGGTCCCCAGCCCCACCCATCAGCACCTCTGCCCTCTCTCACCGTAGCCAGTGCCCTCACTGCTGAGCAGGTTGAGGCTGTGGAGATGTTTCGGGGTGGACACAGACAGAGCCAGCACGTCTCCGATAGCCTCGTGAAAACCAGGGTTGGCGCCCTCCCGAAAGCTCACAGGTAAGTCTTTGTACTGCATGAAATACTGGATATGACCCATTTCATGGTGGGCAATCACCAAATCCTCCATGTTCACGGAGGTGCACTGCTTGATTCTAGGAGCAGGGGTGGAAAGAGCGGGCGTCAGAGTGACAAAGGAGCATGGCATGATGGGAAGGAGAAGTCAAGTGGTCCTAAGAAAGAGGTATTGGAGGGAGGGGCAGAAGTCTCTAAAGGTCATTGCAGCCATCCCTCTGCCCCAATTCTCCTGAAGAGCTCCAATCCACACTGTTGCTTTCTGACTCAGTTTAAAGGCAAGGACATTTAATCTGTACTTTGTAGAATGTGTGTCCATTGCTCTCCTATGTACGTCTCTTTCTTCCAGGATTGGGGCTTCCTGGGGAACACATGGGCCGGGTCACTCTGCATCTCACTTAATCCAAAACCAGTAAGTAGAGTCACTTAAGAATGCTTATGGCCAGGGCTGAATGACAGCTGGGGGCGGGGCCATCCGAGGCAGAAGGCTCTGCCATCCTGTGTTGTCCCTGACCCTCTTCTACAAGCCAGTTCCAATGACAGGAAGCTCTTCCTGGGATCTAAACAGAGCTGTCAGTGCAAGTTCACCCCATATTTGTTTCTCATGATGGGGGGACTGCCCAACATCTGTGACCCACAGAGAATGGGGTCTGCCTACCTCCTTCTCTGATTCACTATATAAAAGGATTCCTACGGGAATTCTCACCTCTATGATCTCTGATTCCTCTGTCAATCTCCCTGGGCCTTACCGCTCCAAGCCCTCATGCCACTGAAGGGCCAAAGGCCAGGCAGTGTCCCCCCAAGCCCCATCATGAACCTCATTTGTTTCCTGGCTTTGTGCCTGCTCCTCTTATATGGGTGCTTCATCAGCTGGGGACAGCATCTCTGCCCCTCCCCAGATATAGTCTTTCCCCTCTTCCTTTGAATCTGGTTGTCCTTGGGATTTTCCAATAGAGTGTGGCAGACATGTAGGGTTGAAGATGCCTTCGATCCTAGCCCTTGGGAGCCCAAGGCAGGAGGATCACAAGTTCAAGGTCAGCCTAAGTGAGACCCTGTCTAAGAGGATGGCTGAGGTAGGAGAAATCCACAGCAGACAGGACTCTGTGCCAATTTTAATCTTAGCCATTGAGAAACCTGGCTAAGGTTTCTGATTTAATGTATCTGGCAGCCTGAGACTATCACAATAGGAAGGAACCCAAGCCAGCTTGTGCCAAAAGATGCCTCATCAACCCAGGCCTCTCCAATCATCCTAACCAGGTACCCAGTGTGAGAGGCCACCTTAAACATTCTACCCTAGTCACTACATGTGGGAAAAACTTCATCAATAGCCAAAACGAGGTTCTGGGTAAATGGCTCCAAATGAGCCATTGAAATTACCCCAGCTGTGCTTAGGGGGGGGCAACTCAGTGACACAGTGCTTTCTTAGCAAGTACAAAGTCCTGGGTGTCACTCTTCTAGTAACAATTAATGAAAAATTTAACAGTTTATATATTTATGTGGCATGCAGCCATTGATATATTTATGTGGCATGCAGCCATTTATATATTTATGTGGTATGCAGCTATGGTGTGCCTGTGGCCATCAGAAGAAACATTTTTTAAAAGTCCTTTCTCTCCACCATGTGGATTTGGAGGACCAGACTCAGGTCATCAGACTGGGTGGCAAGTACCTTTATTTGCTGAGACATCTTGCTGGCCTAATTAATTAAAGTTTTAAAATATTCTTGCTCATAGGACCTTTTATGTCACTGAATTTGCCTGTTGTTAGACAGCTGTAGGTAACTAACCTCAGCTTGATAAGGACAGTGTTTTGTCCGTCAGCGGTGAGAGTGGATCTTCCCACATCACAGTGGTGCACCCATGGGAATGGTCAGCAATATGCAAAAGAGCCTGTGCTTTATACATAGCTTACATTGGGTCTGAAAACCTTAAGCATCCCACTGGCCACTAGCAGAGCCACTTCTGGCTTTCATATCTTAGATGGAATTTCCCTACCTGGTTCTCATGACTAGGACCAAACCCACCTCCTTGACTCTCAGCCCTCAACTTCATGCTCCCATCTGTCTTGCTTGATCCAGTTGAGGGGACAGCCATAGAACCTGGACTCGGCTCATGCCCTTGTCCTGTAGCTCAGGATAAAGATTCTCACTCTAACCAGACAAACCTGAAGTCTTTGCCATTGTAGAAATCCCAGGCTGAGGCATGGCACACCACCTTCCTTCCATCATTTGGCTTCTCCAACATGGACTTGTTCCAGAACTCGGCAGGCACAGGTATCAGCCCCAGGGAGGTAAAAAAATCATCAGCTTCCTTAAATATCCTTCTGGGTGTCCAGCCCTGCAAGCACAGAGAGTTCTTTGCAAATTGGGGTCTCTGACTAACAGACACAATTGTGGCAGGAGAAAGGTTGTAAGAGAGCCATGCCGGAGAGAGAACATTTCTACCCTCCCATCTGGGGCCTGATCTTCCTTGTTCCCTCAGGAGGTCCATGGAGGATGGCCTTGGCTTCACTGACCTGTTTTATCATGGCCTCTGTGGTATCCAAGCTGGGGGTTGAAGGGAAAGGTGCCACTAAGTCATAGATGTTGGACCAGGTCTGTGCCCACATGTTCCCTGGAGAGAAATGGGGAAAAGATGGCAGAGAAGAAACATATAACTTTTTAGAACCAGAGAAATCCTGTAGGGAGAGGTTGGCAGGTCTCAATCCTGTCAACCAAGGTGGCATCTCTTGCGCATCAGCTGTTTGCAAATTGTGCTGGGCATTTTGATATGCACTGTCTCCCTTCCTACATACCCAGTCCATAAGATTATTTCCAATATGGGTTACAGGTAAGAAACTTGCTGGTCATCAGGAATTAAGGTAGTCTTTACTGCCTATGGTCAGTGAAAGAATCTTCCTCAAGAGATCCATGGTCCCTGGAGCATCTACCTCCACATGGCCACCACTTCCCAAGTGCCACCCCAAACACATGTAGTGTCTTATAATCCTGCTCCCTGGCACTGTATAGCAGAGAAACTTGGGTGGATGTGGAAAGAAAGAGTCCAAACAGGGCTCAAACTCCTAAGTGATGAGGTTGGATTTTAATGCCACCAGGCTACAGTCTTGAACAGCTACCTTTACAGGGCTCTTACTGTATTCTCTGAAGTTGGAGTATGTGGGCCATCAGTTACTCTGACAGGAACCAACCATCTCCTTTGGGAGAGGCTAATGCCCCTGAGGTTAGTGTCATTTAAGAACCTGGTTCTTCAGGACCAGACAGAAGGTGGACATTCAGGATGAATGGAAAGTTCAAAACTCCTTGCAATATCAGGAGTCTTTCATATCTGAGGCAGCACGTGCCAGAGGAAGTCAGTGGTAGAGAGATGACAGAGGAATGGGAATGTTGGTGAGGGGCGTACCTAAAGGATTTCTTCTTTGATCATTGGAGATGAAATTCTAAGCCCCCATCTGGATCCCATCTAGAGCATTCTGCTTCCCTCCTGAGATCTCTGTTCTCAGTCACTGAGTTGATGTCTACATAGATGTTCTTTGGACTATCCCAAAGAGGGATGGATGGAGGACTAGATCTCGGGATGCAGCAATGCTCCAACCACATGAGAATCAGACCCATTGCAGGACCACCTCTGGGGGTCTCCCAAGTGACTTCTAAATGTGCTCGGTCTGGCTTCACTATTCCTATTTCCTGTTACCAGGAAAGTGATGGTCCAAAGGAGACAGCAAACTGGTAGCCTCTTCCCTCCCCCAGTTCTTTCCATCTCTTCCTGTCTTCCTCTCCCACCTTCATGCACTCAAGAGTATGTGAATATTTAAAGCCTTGGAGAATAAGGCCCCAAAGTTAAAGTGGATCTGAGTCCTTGGAGCTCCCCTGTGCTGTCACACTTGACCTAGACCTTGTGTTTTCTCCCCCTGCACCCCTGTCCCTGACTTTGCATTTGTCAAAAATCCCACATATTTCAAGGAACATAAGGAATTTCTTCAGAGCCTACACCCAGACTTTTGGATCTGGCTATTTCAAGGCATGATGGGTTATGTGGTCTAATCCTTAAAAGATGGTGAAATAACATGGCTCTGGGCAAATATGGCATTAAAAGAGATGGCTATTACTGCTCTGTGGTAGAACACTTTCCTGTCACATACAAGGCCCCGAGTTCGATCCTTGGCACCACAAAAGAAAAATGTAAAAATATACGGTAACCACATGTGAACAAGAAGTACCCTAACCCCGTTCCACTCCAACCGTGGCCATGCTCCTTCAAGGCTTCCAGCCCGTCAGTCTTCTGCCCTGCTCTCTGCCCTGGGGCGGCACTATCCTCATCCTTACTATTATTGTCCTTTGTCAACCTCCTTGAGATTGGACCAGCGTTCTTACCCAGCAAGTGGGCAGGAATGGGGCCATTCAGGTTGATGTGCTGGGACCCATAGTGGCGGTGCAAGGAACGGCGCACGTAGGCATGCAGGTTCAGGTAGAGTGGCTGCAGCTCCTGGTATAGCTGTTCTAGGTCTTGCTCCAAGGTTTTAGACTCATATGATGATCTCCACAAATCCCCTCCATCAGCATAGCCTGCATTGGAGACACAGCTAAGCTTTCCCGTCAGATATCATTCACTCAATATACCCCAACACCTCTAGGGCCCTTCCTGCCCCTAGCCTAATGAGCTCAGAGGACCTCTTGGAGGAACTTGAAGGAACTGGGGAATAGATAGGCAGTGGTAACCAGCACTGGAACTCACCATTGAGGCGGGCAATCTTGTTAGAGAATTCCACATACTTTGGGAACAGGGGAAGGATGGGTCTCCCCACATTGTCTCGCCAACTCTTCCACACCCATAACAGTTCTTCATATTCCCGGGATGTGGCCATCACATTCGTCAGATCTGGAAGGGAGGGGTTGAACCGCTTAGCCTTGGTCCTTGGCTCACCTCTCATCTCTTTATAAGAGGAACTTGATCATGGAATTCCAGAGTTGGAATAAAGCTGGTAAGATAGATCACTTGGAAATGACAGTAGGAAGTAAGTCTAGTGGGTGGGTGGGGGAGCCAGTGGCCACTAGGAGCTCATAGGGTGCCCACCTGGTGCGACATGCTGATACACAGGACTTGCAAGGGTTTGACAACTTTGGAAGGGATTTATTTGTTCCTTTCTTACGAGTACCTTAACAACATGCTTGTGTATCTACCCAGGAGGTGGGCAGGCTTGAGCAATGATTTAAGAAGTTTCACAGGCCTAAATTCAAATTCTATTCCTCCCAGATCCCTAAGGTACCTTGGGCAGGTATTTTTCCATCTCTATAAACAAGGGAGTAACCTTGGCCTTTCCAGGGACTGGAAAATGTCTGTCTCCAAAGCAAGGGCTATGCCTTCTCATTGCTGGAGCCCTGGGGACCCACAACATCCTTTGCAAACTGTGACTGGGCTCAAAACAATAAAACAATAGTTGTAAGAACTGTGCAAGTTCAAAAACTATCTGATCTTTTCCCAGCAAAGTAGACCCTGGGTTTATGTCCCGTGAAAGCCAGTCTGCATGAGACTAAGAATACAAAGCTGATATCCACCTCTCAGGCCAGGGTGAGGGTCACACAAGGCTGCAGGCATCAGTCTTGAAACAGATGGTTTCTCCTCCTGCCCTGCCCTTGGCCTAGATGGAGGAGCCTTGGAGCATCTGAAACCCTGTTGAACTTGGGCTTCTATTCTGAAACATTCTGTGTCATATACACTTGTCACAGAAAAGGTAAACTTAATTAGCTCTCTTTGAAACAGATTTGTTTTCAGAATTCTGTGTCTGTTTTCTGATGATGAAAGTCATGGGCTTTTTATTTTAATTACCATGTCTATGACCAGATGGCCTAGTCCTGGATCAAAGGGCTGTATGCTGAGGATGCCAAACGCTACCTTTTTTTTTAATATTCATATTTAGAAATATACACCCAGACATGCACACGTGCCCCAAGTGTGCTTGAACACACACATGCATAGAAGCACATACATGTTCCCGCTCCCTCTTTGCTTGAGTACCCACATCCACTACCTATGGCCAGACCCTGCCCTGGAACTGTTTCTTCCTCCTGTTTATTTTCCATTTCCCCTTTCTGTTTGTCATTGTTCTGACTTGGGAGCTGGGCCAGGGCCAGAAAGGAACAACTTCTGGTAAAGATTCCTCACAGAGAATGTTTATGACTCTAGCTCACCAATCCTGGAAAAAGGTATGTGGGGGGAGGACACTGGGTGGGGGAGGGGGACAAAGTAAGCTGTTTTAAAGGACTAACGAGAAATAAGCTGTGAGTGGTGGTTATGACCAAATCATGGCCGTCTGGTGGAAAGGTGCCGTGGAGGAAGAGATGGTGTGGGAATGCTATCGGCTAGGAACAGGAGGCCAGCTTTTAGCTTAGTGCTTCTAGGGCAGTAGGACTCTAGTGTGGGGCTCTTGTGTGATTTATCCCTCTGCACCCCCCCCCGTTTCTTTTTCAGCAATGTACCAGTGGGGGGGAGGGGTTCCAAGTAAGTCACAGAAGGTCTGTGGCTCTCCTTTTCGGGGTCTGAGCTTTTGAAATACGAGGTTCTGATTCTACCGTTCTGAGGGCTTGTAGAATGGAAAAGGGAGTTGGGGCGCTCTGGACAGGTGGGATGGCCCTGGAGGGGCAGAGAATTCAGGAAATGTCCATAAGGTTCTAGTTCTCAGTGGGATCAGAGCAGATCCACTGGAGGAATTAAGTTAGGGAAGCCCATCTCCTGCTTCCTTTGACAGCATCCTCATCCCTACCAGCCAGCCCCCCACCTCTCTTTTAGGGGTACACTCTCACCAGGTTCCAACGACAGACAAGTGCCATTTGTATAGCAAACATTGGCTACGCTGTAAGTGGTCTCCATGTCCAGGAGGATCTGGTTGAACTGCAGAGGGAAGAAAGGAGTAGTGAACTAACCCCCCCCATTTGTCTCTGGACCCAAGGGAGCATGCACCCAAAAATGTTGCATCATGGGAATTCTAGAGACTTGGACATGGCCCATGTCAAGACTTGGCAAATCAGGAAAGCAGCATGGAGGCAGACCCATTATCTGGTTCACTCCCCGCTCCTCATGTCCACACACCTCTTCTAGCTCCTTGGAGGAAAGCACGGCCCGGTCCATGTTCTGAACCTTCTTTATGATCCGCTTAGTGGTAGAGTTCTGGAAGTTGCTCACATCAAACTTCTTGGCCCAGATGCCATATTTCAGGGTGTGGTTGGCCACCTTCTGGTTCTTCTGAAGCTGAGGGCACAAGGGGGTGGTGTCACAGGCTCAGGAGATTTGGCATGGCCTCTGTGTAGGAGGTTCCATAAAGGTGGTGGTGAGGAATGTGCTTTGATTAAGCTGATACCTTTGCCCATATAAATATCCTTCTCTTCAACCTGGGCCATCTGCTAATGTATTGGGTACAGTTTATGTTCCTCAATAAACATCTGTAGTCTAGTAATATACATCCTGATAGATTAAGAAAAGGGAGCCTAGGATGTATGTATCATTAGGATGAAGGCAGTATGTTATTAGATAGAAGCCCTCCACCCAACCCTGAGTACTCAGGGGTTGCATCTTTGAAATAGGAAGGATGTCACAGATTGTGGATAACTGCCAAAGATGCATGCAGGAAGAGACTAAGAACCAATGGGCAGCACACAGTGGGTCTTCAGGCAACATTAGCACCCTATGAGCTAGGGGTTACAGCACATGACTGGAATTGGCTTCCTGTGGTATAATGTACATTCTTCCTCAAAGGAAGGGGCAGGGTACAGGGGAATGATCCCTCACAGTGCTGAGAAGCAGGCTGTCAATCCTATAGAGAGGGATGCTCCCATCCATCATGTATGTAAGTACAATGCAATGGATCACAGTCTCTGAGGGTGGGAACTAAGAATGGTATCAGACTGGAGAAATTTGTTCAGGTGTGGATCCAAGCCCACTAACTCTGAAACAGAGTGTTGTTTTACATATTCTGTTCAGACTTTTGACCAATTTTGGCAGCTTGGTGCTGTGTGTGTGAGTGTGTGTGAGAGAGACAGAGACAGAGAGACTCTGTGTGCATGTGTTCCATGAATGTGGTTTTTTGTGCACATGTTACATGCTCTGGAGAGAGAGAGAGAGAGAGAGAGAGAGAGAGAGAGAGAGAGAGAGAGAGGCTGTGCATGTGTTCCGTGTGTGTCTGTGCTACATGTTGGAGTTGGTGGAAGTGGTTCCTACCAGGATCTTGCTGGTCTCTAAGGTGATGTTGGTGTTATATTGCCAGTTGGCTTCTGCATACTCATTCCATAACACCTGCGCTGTCCGGTCATACTCCTCCACGAACCTGTCAGCCTCAGCTTCATCAGTCACTAGGTCTGTAGGAGGTGAGGAGGGAAATAGACAGGCCTTGCCTTCCTTACCACAGAGTGTGGTCTTACTGGAGCCCCTGCCTGTTGACCCCTGGCTCCTTGTCCCCTCACGGCCCTGCCCCTTTCCAGGAGTTCCACTTGGGTTCTGAGTTGTCTGGTTGATTGTTGCTGGGTGAGTTGTTCTCTGGCTTCTGGTTGTTGCCTGGTTTGTTAATCCCTGGTTGGTTGTCACCTGGTTAGTGGCCACCTGACTGATGACCAGCAGGGGGTACCCATAACAGAGAAGCAAAAAGAGGAAGCTGGGTAGTCCTGGAGTAGCCCAACCTTGGCCCATGGCCGCAGGAGAGCAGAGCCCTGCAGGCCCTACCACTGGCCAATAAGAGCTGAGTCTGTAGTATGACCTCATAGAGCAATGTGCCAGCAAGACTGACCCTGGGGGCCCTCAGGCTTGGGCACACTGTCTCTAGGATGCTGAGAGAAAGCCATGCCCATCTTTGTTGTAGGGCCCTGATGATGAGCACAGGGGTGGGCTGGTGCTGCTGCAAAGGACAGGAGTCGGCTGGAAGGAGCTGACCAGGAACCTGAGGTTTGGGCTTTAAGGCCAGAGGCCGGGACTCCTCTTGGTCCCAGCCCAGCCTTGCTTAGGACTTTACCAATGCCCTCTGGATAGTTGTCAGGTAACGGTGGGCGCCACTGATACTCTGGCCAGCCTAGGACTTCACCATTCCGCTGATTCTGCTCCTCCAGCCACTGGCTGACTGGCTGGAAGTATTCCAGCAGTGCCTGGGCATCGAGAGCATCCGAGCCCACCATATCCTTCAGCACCTCCTGCCAGGGCCTGGAGCAGCCAGCCTGCAGCACCTGTCTGCCAAGCAGAGTGAGCACTATGGGTACAGGGGACACAGGCTGGGGTCCGCAACAGCACAACAGATGCTGCCCATCTGTCTGCCCTTCGTTAGTAACACAACTCTAGGGTTAGGGTCTCTGTGACAATGGCAGGGACATTTGTCTGGCCCCATGGAAGTTGAAGGCCAACTCAATAAATATTTGATATGAAATAAAGGGGAAAGAGGGAGGGAGATGGAGATGGAGGAGAAAAGGAGAAGAAGGAGTTACTTCAGAGCGATACAGCTTTGTTGTATTCTAACCAGAACAGTCAGCTACCTGCAGAGGTGCCCTTCGCCAGTCACACCCCCACTTGTTTCTTTTTCCTGTTCCATACCGAAGCTTGTCCCCAGCCTGGGTAGACTGGTAGATGTCACATTGGTGTAGTGGGCCCTGGTGGCCTGCCTCCTTGCACAGTGCTTGATGGAACTGGAACTGTAGAATGAAGCTCACAAAATACCTGCAGGGACAGAGCAGATGCTGGGGGGAATGTGAAGAGCTGGAAAAAGCCCCTTGGTCAGGCTCTGTGCCCTGTTCTGCAGGGCCACAGCTGAACTAAGGGCTAGCCATAGGAAGAAGGAAAACAAATGAGTGCAGCCCAGGACAAAGGGCCGTTCTAGTTCTCAACCTTTGGGCCTGAAGGATGATGAAGTAGAGGGGGATGCAGCTCTGATGTAGTCAGTAGTTTTTGGCCAGGCTTAGCCCTGTGGTCCCTTAGTCCCAAATAATCACACAGAGCAATATCCTACAGCATCCTGGTACCTGATATACGGTGTCACGTTAGGTATATGGAACTTGGCTCCAGCATCAAAATGGGTTTCATTCCGGACAACTGGAGAGCAGATCCCCTGATACTTGGTTCTAGAAAAAGGATGTTTAAAATCTTAAGGCCCTAGGAATGCACAGGCCACCTGATATTTGCAGAAAATCTAGCCCATCCCTCCCCCAGCATCCCTTCCACATCCTGGAAAATGGGGGAAACTTCCTGGATGCGAAGTTTCAGCAGGAAGGAGGAAGCAGTGGGTAGGAGGGCAGACATTGTTAGGAAGGAGGGGCAAGACTGATGTGTGTGGGTCCCCTGAGTTAGGTTTTTCTTATTCTCTCCTCACCGAAGATACCACCAGTCATAATTGTAGCGGGAGGGTGGGGTATGTCCACTGAAGGCCTGCCAGCGCCACTGATCTACCAGGTAGCCAAAGGGCAAGAAGGCAATTTTCTCTAGGGCCATCTTTAGCAAGTAATTGATGTCGCTTTCTGTCAAGAAATAGGGAGAGAGAGAAAGAGAGAGAGAGAGAAGAAATACAGAGACCAACTAAGGCAGAGTGGACCTGGGGGAGGAGGAAGGCCATCCAGCAGAAGGTGAAGCTGGACAGAGATGAGCCTCCAGTCCTTAGCTCTGTGTGGACAAGCTCAGGGTGTATCTGCAGCCTTAAGTTTAAAATGACAAGATGGAGTTGTGGGACCGTGGAGATCTGCGGTGGTAGAGGATTTGAAGGAACCAGGATGGACACCTCCTCCCATACCTTTGTCATTGACGACATGTTCCAGCAGGCCGATTTTGTGTAGATGTGCAGGAGTGGACACAGAGAGTGCCAGCACGTCCCCAATGGCCTCATGGAAGCCAGGATTGGCACCTCTACGCAGGGGGACAGTCAGGTGCTTGTACTGTAGATAGTACTGCACGTGGCCCATCTCATGGTGCACTGTGGACAGCTGGTCCATCGTGACCCGTGTGCACTGCTTGATCCTGGAGCATGGAAAGGATGAAGGTGAAGGAGAGGCCAGGGCAGGGCCGTGACCATGGGGGAGGCCAGGACTAGCAGAACATAGGGTGAAGGAGGATTCTGCCTTGGGGTGAAAAATATTTACAAACTAGCCACCCTTTGACCTTAGCTTAAGCTGGCCTAGCACCACTCAGACCCTCCTCTCTTCCAAGACACCCAGCTGATTGCTTCTCAAAGCTTTAGGGATGGTGAGCTAATGGGATGACATGTCCTACAGCCCTGGAATAGAACAGTTCTCCAATACAGAGGCAGGTCTCAGTCACAACGGCTGCCTCCTCAGAGCCCCACACTCCTCTGTCCAGGTCTAGACCTGAAGTCCTTTCTGTTGTAGAAATCCCAGGCTGAGGCATGGCACACCACCTCCCGCCCATCAGTTGGCTTCTCCAGCATGGACTCTGCCCAGAACTCAGGAGGCATTGGTAAGAGGTCCAGCGAGGTGAAGAATTCTTCTGCTACCCGGAACATGTGTGTAGCATTCCAGCCCTGGCCAGGGTTAGGGAAACAGGTCAGGAGCCAGCCATGTGGGAGCCCCTGAGACTGCCTTGAAGACAGGGCTTGGTGATCTCCACCCAGGATAACTTGTGGCCCAGGCTCAGTGGTCTCAGTCCACAGAGGCAGGGCACGACTGAGCACAGCAGATCACTCTACCACCACGGATGAGACCCTAGGTCACTGATGATTATTGCAGAAAAGGGGAGAGACCATGTTTATCACATGGTCCTTCCTGCCCGCCTCCCCATCTCATTACCCCACGGGAAGGCTGACTCCCTTACCTTCTCCACCATTGTGCTAGTGACATCGAGGTTGGGTTTGTCTGGGAAAGGCACTACCATGTCGTAGATGTTGTCCCAGCTCTGGGCCCACATGTCTCCTAAATGGAAGAAGCAAGTGGGATAACCTGGTCTCCTTCTCAGCCATGCCAATTTCCCATATATGCTACCCTGGATGGGTACCAGCACCTATACCCTAGGACCAGAGGACAGCTCTCCTGACTTTCTCTGGGCTACAAGGGCTGGTTACTGGTGTCCTTTCTGAATATGCCAGGATCCTTTGCTAAGAGGCTACAGGCTTCCAGGTCTCCAGGCTTGTGTCCTCAGATGTGATCTACAAGTCGGCTGACTGACTTCCCTGGAACCTGTCGTCAAAGCCATTGGCTTGACCCCTAGCTCTGTCTCATTCTAGTTCTCCATTGGCTCTAAGTTCCTGCCCACCCTAAGTTTCCATGTCCCCACCTATAAGGCAGGATTCCAGACTGCTGGGGACATTGAGCCACAGAGATTTCTGCATAAGGACACAAAGGTCATAGTATTCCACACATTGGAGGTACTATGGGGATGAACCATCTTTCCTCTGCTGCACCCAAGATCCCCTGGGCAGTAAAGTCCAGGTCCTTACCCAGCAGATGAGCAGGAATGGGGCCTCTGAGGTTGATATATTTGTCCCCATAGCGTCGATGCAGGGCGCGGCGGACGTAGGCGTGGAGGTTCAGGTAGAGAGGCTCTATCTGATGGTAGAGGTGCTCCAGAGTTTCCTCAAAGGATGGAGAGTCATACCAAGAACGCCAGTAGGCTCCCGTGTCTGAGAAACCTAACAGTGGGAGACAGCATGTCAGGCCTAAGGCTTTGGCCCTTCACACCCCAGTTTTAACTTTACCATCTGGCTCCGCTCATTGGCTTGAGATTGTTGCTCAAGCTGGTACTGAACTCAAGATCCTCCTGCCTCAGTCTCTTGAGTTCTGGGATTACAGTCGTGTGCCTCATTTTTTAGGCAAGTTCTCACTGTGTAGCCCAGGCTAGCTTCAAACTCCACATCTTCGTACTTTAGCCTTTTGAGTCCTGGGATTTCAGGCATGGGTTACCATATCAAGGTCTATAATTTCTTTTTTTTAAAAAAAATTTATTTATTATGTATACAATGTACAGAAGTGGGCACCAGATCTCATTAATAGATGGTTGTAAGCCACCATGTGGTTGCTGGGAATTGAACTCAGGACCTCTGGAAGAACAGTCAGTGCTCTTAACCTCTGAGCCATCTCTCCAGCCCCAAGGTCTATAATTTCTATGTAAGGGCTACACTAATCTCTAGCAAAATAAGTCCCTGAGCACACAGAGTCTTAGGGCTGGGAGCAGTGCCATAAATGGTACCAGAAACAAACATCAGTAAGAGGGACAGGACAGCATAGTATGTTGGCTGTACATTCCATGCCATTCCCGCTAGCTCTGAGGCCCCTTGGGTTAGCTCTGGACCCATCATACTGGTTGGTTGTCTAGCTCAGGGTTGAGGCTCTAGGGACAACAGCCAGTGTCTTGTAAGCTAGGAAAGATTGCTGTCTATGGAGGGGAGGAGGCAAGCTCACCATCTTGCTTGTAGGCTTCATTGCTGAGGGCAGTAAAGTCTTGATAGAGGGGTTTCAGTGGGATGCCCACCACATCATGCCAGCTCTCCCAGGCAAACAGCAGCTTGGCATAGCTTCGTGAGGTAGCCAGGATGTTGGTGAGTTCTGAGACAGGTGAGCAGAGTCAGTTAGGAAATATCTGTGTGCCGGTCTCTAAATAGCCTTTACTAGAGTTACACACTGGTCTTCACCAGTCCTGCCAGCTTCTGTATCACAGTATCCCCAGACTGAGGACAGCCTACGGGCTTGCTGAGGTGAAGCCAAACAAAGTAAGCACCAAGCAGAAACCTGCACCCAGGAAAATGTCTGTCTAAGGGAGTTGACACAGAAAGGTCATTTAGAAGTTAGAACAGACAGACCCTCCATGGCTAATTGCATACAATGGCTGACCTTTCGGGGAAGCCCCAAAGGACCCAAAGGCTTGTGAGATGATGCCCCATTAAAAGGAGAGCTGGGTAGCCAGAGGAAAGCTTAGTGGTGATCGGGTGGAGCCAGAGGGTCACTGATTCTGCAGAGAGGTAGTGTAGGGCAGGAGTATGGACGCATCTGCACACTCCAGCCCCAACAGGGGACTGATGCCTTTAACTTACTGACAAAAATAGCCTCCTACAGGTGTCTGGAAGGACTAAGAAACCCCAGCAGGGATGGGCCAGGCCCGTACCTGGGTCCAGGGACCAGCAGGTGGCAGTCTTGTTGGGGAAGCAGACCTTGCCAGTGGAGTAGATCCTGCTCATGTTGTTTAGCAGGGAATTGTACTGTAGATTTAGAGTTGAACTGTTAGTGAGCAAACATTGGCCCTGGAGTTAATCTGCCCACCCCACCTCCCTTGGCTGCAAGGAAAAAGTGTCCTGGAGAAGGGGATGTGACTCAGACAAGGCCACTCAGCAACACTCAGCTCTTCCAGTGGAGGCGGCCTTTGAAGGTGGAACTGACCAGAGCTCCAGGGGTCTGAGCTTGGTACCAGCCCACAGTGAGGGAGAATCCCTGCTAGTCTCTGACCTTGGTGCACAGGCTTTTCCCAGTCTTTCTAAGGAAGTCCATATATCAAGTCTGCCCAGAGAGAAATGTACTGGTGTGTGTGTGTGTGTGTGTGTGTGTGTGTGTGTGTGTGAGAGAGAGAGAGAGAGAGAGAGAGAGAGAGACAGACAGACAGACAGACAGAGACAGAGAGACACAGAGAGAACATCTCTTTTTGCATATATAATGTGTAATATAATTCTGGGTATAAAACCTGGGCCCTCAAACACACTAGACTAGCAGTCTGGAGACTCAACTACTCTCCAGCTCAAGAATTTGATTTTCTACTCCATAATATAAAGTCATCGTCACATCCTGTGGGCCCAGCAACCCTCTGTTTTCCCCCAGATTCCTTACAGCCAAAGTCCATCGACTATAGGTCCCTCCCTGTCTGACAGGCTGCTCTCCCAACCACAATAGAGCACTTGGGGCACTCAAGTTCTGTTTCTGCCCTGAGGCCCACCTGCTGCCGCTGGGCCAGAGGCAGGTTGGCAGGTCCTAGGGTGCGTATACTTCCAATGACCCTTTGCAGCGTTGAGTCTGTGAAGTTCTGCCAGATGGGGTCATACAGCTCCTTGGCCGCCTTGCCCCAGACCTCTGCAAACTCCTGCTTGATGAGTTCTGCTTCCTCCTGTGGTCACCAGGAGGATGGAAAGAGTGGTCCAGCTCAGGCAGTGACCATGCAGGAGAGGCTACAGTACTGAGGGAGCCTAGGAAGTCAAAGGGCTTCCAGACCCCTTGGTCCTGCAGAGATATTGTCCCAGAGATGAGCTTGCAGAAGCAGCACTCCTCCCCGCCCCCAGCCCTCTAGAACTGTGGGAATCTGACTCAAGGGATCAATGAAGGAGAAAATTGGGGCCAGAATAAGGGGACAGTGAGTGAACTGCCAGGAAAGAAACCTCAACAGGAGGTCAGGCAGCTACCAAAAGGCAAGGGCTCTGGCGCTGAGCAGGACAGCTTATATGCAGACCACCGCTGCCCCAGCCCCGGGCGCCCGCACGCCGGGAAGATTTGGCCTTGGAGGAGCCAGCTTCATCCATTCCATTCCTATGGTGGCATGGATCACGTGCCTAACCCGTACTGGAGCATCAGCGCCTGTCTAATGCGCAGAGCAAGTGGAAGGGTCTAGCCGGTGGCAGGGGTCCCACTACTAGGGACCTCACAGCTCAGGGCTGAGGTTGAGGGGCCCTTGGTGCCTGCTGCCCGCCCCGGGCGACTGATCGCAGGCCTGTGATTGGCCGCTGCGCCCTGCCATGCCCCGCCCCCGCCTGGGTCTGGGCGCCCACCTGGAGCCGCGCATTCTCTTCCGTGATGTTGGTGTCATAAGCCCAGCTAGCCGCCACGCTTCGGAACAGCACCTGCTCGGCGCTAGAGTTATAGCTCTCAACGAAGAGCTGCGCCCCTGCCTCATCCGTGGGAAAGTTGCCCGGCTGCAATCCAGGGTCGAGCGCCTGGGCTGGCGATGGCAGCAGCAGTAGCATCAGCGGCAGCCACAACAGCATGAGAGGCGACAGAGGTCCCTGCCCCCGCTGGCCAGACGCGGCCCCCATAGCGCGGTGCGCACGGTGCGGCGCTGCCCCTTCTCCCGCGCCGCGACCGCCCTGCGGATTATAAAACCCAGCCACCGCCGCCTCCCGACACACCCCCACCTCCCCGCCCCTCCGCGCTTCCTCCGCGGCTCCAAAGTCCCCAGCGACGCGTGCCCAGCTCAACAGGGCGGGGGACAGATTCCCAGCCCGCCTTGGGCAGGGGCGCCCAGGCCCGGAGGGGCCCGGGAGCAGCCTGGGTGGAGAAGTGGGGTTAGATTGGGCTCTTACAGAGGAAGCTAAAAAGGAGTCCCTGCCCCCTGCCAACACTCTGCTGCCACCACCTATTCTCAGGCTAGAGAGCCCAGCGGTCTTTGACTTCTCAGGGCTTCCCTGTACAATCCTCCAGGCCTTTCCGGGCTCTTGAGTGACAAAAGGGCGGGGATGGCTGGCTGGTGCCAGGGGTATGGACTTGAGGTTGCTAGGTCCTGGAAGAAAGGGGTCACATGCTTGGGTGCCTGACAGGCATCTTGGGTAGATGCTGCAGATGGCAGCAGCCAGTTCACCTTGGTCTTGGGGTGAGGAACGTCTTGAAATAGCAGAGGAACTGAGGGTCTGTTCTGCTCTCCGACGGGAAGCTATAGAGTGAGCCACAGCGCTGGCACTTCTGTCCCCTACACTGGCTACATAGCTGACAATTGGCTGTTCAGCTCACAAGAAGCATCATGCCTTGTACCAACAGAGTCCTAGAACCTCCCATTTGCATGAGCTGAGAGCTATAAAATGCCTTAGAAATTAGAACAGCCCCCTGCTTTTTTAAAAATGGAGAAATTACCACTGAGACAGATTGGCTTCAAGTCACCTAAGGTCTCCACACTCCCAGTCGTTTCCTTGTCTCCTCCACCTGTCCCTCAAAGTGACAAGCGTGTGTGTGGGGAGAATCATGTCCTCTTGAGGTACCAGGAGACTGTGGAGGCTAACCCCTCAGCACCAGGGCTGTGCCCCCAAAGAGGTGGGAGGAGCCTTTCCCTGGCAGATGGGGTGATGGAGAGTGTGACCTGGGGACTCAGTGACATTGTGCTGGCCTGTCAGCTGACATTCTAGAGGAGAAGGTCCCAGAGGACTGATAAAGAGTGAAGGCGGCTAGCCAGGGGCCACCTGGTGAGAAGGATGTGTGCATTCTCCACCAGTGAGCTGCTGTCTTCTGGGAGGAAGCAGCCTGAACTGGCGGAAGTGTAGGAGGGGATTCTGGGAGGGGGGCGGGGAGTGTCAGCACTGGAGACACAGGTAAGAGTTGGGGGCCTAGCCTGTGCTCACAGAAGCTCTTCTGTCTTTTCTGTCAGAAACAGAACTGAAAGCGAGAACGAGAGAGGAAGACAGGGTGGGGCTGGAGGCCCAACTTGTCTCCCAAGAGTTCCTGAGTTCCTGGGCCAGGAGAGTGGAGAGGGAACAGAACACGCAGTACATTCGGCTGGCTCACTCTCAGGCCCAGCTATGTGGCAGTGTGACCTCGTCTCTACACCCAGGGTTAGGGACAGAGTTCAAGAACAAATGTCCCCGCCTTACAGAAAAATAATAAAAATCAAAGGCTAAATGCTGTTATCTTGCCCACTGATACAGGGATAGTTGGAGACATCACCCTCCTCTCCCTCTAGGCAACATTTTGTTGTAAGAGCTTGTGGTAACATAGCTCCCCGACTAAGCCACTCTTTCCAGGCGTGGTCAGGATTGCCTTATTCTCGGTGGGTTTCTCAGAACATAGCACACACTTGACACAAAGAAGGAAGCATGGAGTTGTGAGAAAGGAATGACCGGCATTCACACTCACTCATCCTGATCGATGCCTCAAAGCCTCCTAGAGTAGTCTATGAAGAGCCCAACCTCACCAATGTGGGATTTACAGTAATACAGACTTGATATCCCAATAAGTAAAAGTTAAAAATAACTTTATTTTTACGGTCTTACTCCTGAGGGAGAGGAAAAATATACCTTACATTTGTATGGCATGTTGGGTGTTTCTATACCCTTGTGTGTGAATGGTATAATTTGCCATTTATGATAACCTTGAGAGATAGGGAGGAGGTAAGGTTCTCCACTGTAAGTTCCCTCTCCAGAGGCCACTGAGACTCTGCAGGCGGCTCCCAATCCTGCAGAAAATCTTAATCAGAGTTGGGCCCGTGAGGAGCTCTGAAGACCCACCTGCAGAAGTGCAGCCTGCTTGTTTGGCCAATCTCTCATCTTTTAAATTCTTTCCAGTTACTAGTAACCACAGGTAGGGGAAAGATAGCCCATAAAAATATGGTCAACAAACCTAGACATTGGTGGCACAGTCCTGTAATCCCTACACTTGGGAAATAGGGGCAGAAGGACCAAGTTGGAAGTCAGTCTGGCATACATGAGTTCCAGGTCCATCTTGGACTATATAGGGAGACCATTCTTCAAAAACAAAACAAAATGTGACAAAATCAGAGTGGCTAGAGACATGGCTCTGTGATTGAGGACACTTGCTGCTCCTGCCTAAGGACTTGAGTTCCCAGCACACGTGTTGGGTGATTCCCAGTGCAGTAACTCCAGCTTCTGGGGTCTGATGCCTTCTTCTGGCCTCTGTAGGCACTGCATGCATGTGGTACACACATACACTCATATACATTAAACAAGAATAGAATTGGAAGCTTAGAAATAAACCCCTACATTGATTTCTATTGCTTTTGTTGTTACTGTTTTGCAACATAACCCAATAAGCCATTTCAATGTTACATGAGAGATGTGCAGGGTGATAATGCCAACCAATCCTGGTTATCAGTTTGTTCCTTATATAAAAAATTTATTACTTTACAACAGTGGTTAGCCTTTGATTTTTCAGTAAGGCACAACTTCAAACTAACAGCAATTCTGCTGTCTCTGTCCGCTGACTATTGAGATAATAGGTGTGTACAAACTACTATTCAGCTGTTCAGTTGATTTGCATATGTGGTGTATGCAAATGTAGCTGTTAGTGAGTGTGCAATGCACATAGAGACCTGTGGTCAACATCTGCTGACTTCCTCAATTGCTCTCTAACTTATTTTTTTTGAGACAGAGTTTCTCACTGAACCTAGTGCTCAATGATTTAGCTAGACTGGCTGGCTGGCCAGCAAGCCCCAGGAATCTTCCTGTCTCTGCCTCCCTAGCTCCCAGCTTCTGCTGTTCTACCTGGCTTTTCACAAAGTGCTGGGGAGCCAAATTCAGGTACTCATGCTTACATGGCAAGCACTTTTCTGACTGAGCCATCTCCCAGGCCCCTCAACTGAGTTTTTGAGGAAGATATTAGTATAATTAAATGTACAGGAAAAGAAAACATTTTTTTTTCCTAAGACAGATGGATTGAGAGCTTGAGACCAGTCTCAAGTTGGACTACACAGGTAAGACATTAATGAACTGTGGGATAATGCTCTTGTACACTGTAAAGATTTGTCACTTGTATTGGTTTAATAAAACACTGACTGACCATTAGCCAGGTAGGAAATATAGGTGGGTTGATGAGACTAGAAGAATTCTGGGAAGAGAAAAGGCAGAAAAGCAGTAGACAGCCACACACAGAGGAAGCAAGATGAGAATGCTGGACTGTGAAAATGTTACTAAGCCGTGTTGTTAAACATAGATAAGAATTATGGGTTAATTTAAGTGTAAGAATTAGTAATATGCTTGAGCTACTGGCCCATATTTACTATAATATTAAGCCTCCAAGTTCCAAGTCAATTATTTGGGAAGCTGCTGCTGGGTATTTGAGAGTTTCTGGTGGGACAGAAACTTCTGAATACAGAAATCTTAGCAAAAATATGGAGAAGTTGGAAAAATAGAGTGTTTATATATTGTTGGAAAGATAGTAAAATGGAGTGGAAAAACATACACACACATATACATATATATAAACAGATACAGATAGCAGAAAGGATTGGAAACTGCCCATACAAAAATTGTACAAAAATGTTAATGACAACATACTTTATTAGTAACACCAACACATTGGAAACAATCCCAATGTAAGACAATTTATAAAAGGAAAAACAGTGTATTCACACAATGCAGTATTTATTTCTCCAAGAAAGGAATGTAGGGCTTATACATGCTACAACATGAACAAACCCTGAAACACTATGCTAAGTGGAAAAAAACCCCACAGGACTGTATAGGAATCTGTGTACCTGAGCTGTCCAGAGTGAGCAATCATAGAGATAGAAAGCCAGTTAGTGATTACCAGTGCCTGGGACAGGGGATGGGAGAGGGGCTGTCACAAGGTATAGGGGTTCTTTTAGGATGACGAAAGCAAGCTGAAATTAGTAATGATGGTTGCACAACTCTGTAAATGTGAAAAACACTCTTTATACTTTAAGAGGGGAAATCTTATGTGAACTATATTTTGGTAAACTGATAATTTAAAAAAAAAAATGCTCAGAGTGGGGACATGGAAGAGCATTTGCCTAACATGGGCATGGCCCTGGAATTCCTCTCCAATATTCTCACCTCACACCAAAGCCCAAAGGTTTAATTATAGCATCACATGCTCATCAAGAAATCTAATTATTGATTGGTTTTGACTCACAGAGTGCACACATACTCTCGTTTTCCAAACCTACTCCTTAAGACCCAGCTCAGGTACTGCCTCTACCAGGAAGTAGCTCCTGATTCCCTGTCCCATATGGATTTCATCTTCTAATTTATTCAATATCAGCTGCTGTCTATAGCATTGAGACTGAACACAGGCCTTGGGTTCTAACACTGAATTACATTCCTATTCCTCTTTATGTTAACTTTTTTTTTAAAAAAAAACTTTATTTATTTATTATTTATTATTTATTTGCCTTGGTGTTTGCCTGGAACTGGAACTACAGACAGTTGTTAGCTGCCATGTGGGTGCTGGGAATCGAACCCGGGTCCTCTGGAAGAGCAGACGGTGCTCTGAACCGCTGAGCCATCTCTCCAGCCCCTATGTTAACTTTTTTTGAGAGAGAGAGAGAGAGAGAGAGAATCAGGCAAGCTGTCAAACTAACTTGCTATGCTGCCCACGTTGGCCTCCAATTTTCAATTCTGAGTTAACCTCTGCATGAGCTGGGACTATAGGCATGTAGCCCCATCCCCTGCCTGTGACTGCAGCCTTACATGGCACCATTGTATGATTAGGGAATTTATTTCTATTCAAATCAGATATGAAGGGCGAAGACTCAAAGCCTGAGTCCAGTCTGGTGACCCAATGGATGTTTGGAGGATGCTTAAAGGAGCTTGGAGAACTTGTGGGCGGCTACACCACCAGTCTTCTGTCAGCAGTTATTAACCACTTATATCCCTGGAGGGAGGGGCCTCTTAGTGTTCTACCCTCTTCCATGAGGGATCGACAATGGGCAGAATTGTGTGAACATCTGATGGGGCTGATCACAGCCTGTGATTCAAGGCAGCAATGATCATATCTAACAAGAAGGTTAGGTAAGTTAGCAGTCTTCGATGAGGAGCCAGAAAAGGCAGGACTGAGCACACACACACACACACACACACACACACACACACACACACACCACCCCTTAGGACCTTAGCCTGACAATCTCTTTGAGCCTCAGTTTCCCCATGTGTACAATGATGGTGACAATTTCAACCTGTCCTCTCTTTCAGGTTTGTGGGAAGATGGATGTAGGTCCTTCATCAGTTATACAGCGCCTCACAGAACCATGACACTGAGTAGGTTGTGCTGGTATATGCTGGTATGTGGCAGCAATCCCAGCACTCAGGAGACAGAAACAGGGTTGAAAAAAAACAAGACAACACCAAGGTATTATTAATATCGGCCCTTCCCTGCTCAATAGGGAGCTGAGAGAAGACTGTTGTCTTTAACATAAAAATCGGGGTGAAGAAGAAACTGGTTCTCCAAGGCACTGAGTTGGAGGTTGGTTTCCATAGTAGGTGGTAGCGGAAAGTGGCTGTTGTTAGCTAGTGGGGACAGGCAAAGCAGCTTCATCCCAAGGAGAGCAGGGTTTAGCCTCAGTGGATCAGAGGTTAAGGTCCCTAGGTTAGAAAATTTGAACCAATTGTGTGTGGTAGGACATACCTTTAAGCTCAGCATTCAGGAGAGAGGCAGGTGGATCTCTGAGTTGGAGGCTAGCCTTGTCTACAGAGTGAGTTCCAGGAAAGCCAGGGATATATAGGGATCATGTCTCTAAACACACACACACACACACACACACACACACACACACACACACACACACACACACACACACACACACACACACACACACACACACACACACACACACACACACACACACACACACACACAC
>PVIH01001964.1:30756-90838 GCA_004025045.1 Sigmodon hispidus | reverse complement strand
AACCTACTTAGCACCATCAAGGGGCCTTTCTGTGGTGATGGGAATGTTTGTCTAACAGGAATGTAGCAAAAGGAACTGAAAGCCTGTGAGGCCTTGGGCTCTGTCTCCACACTGGGGGAAATGTATATACAAACATACATAAAACAAGACTCACTGATGTAATTCCTCCCTTTTTCGACCTCTTTTTTCCTTCCTTTATTGAGACAGAATCTTATATAGACCAGACTGGCCTTGAAATCCCTCTGTAACCAAGGATGGCCCTGAATTTCTGATCCTGCTCCCTCCATCTCAAGAGTGTTGAGATTACAGATGTGCAATCCCAGCCTGGTGTGTGACAAGTAGGGAGACAAGTAGGGTTTCACGCCTGTGAGACAAGTATTCCATCAACTGAGCTGCATCTCTAGGCCTAATTTTCTATTGTCTAAGGTAGTATCCTTCTAATATATACCTAAGTCAATATATCTAAAATAGTATTTCAATATGTAATTTCTTTTTTTAACCTATTTTTATTTTTTGTGCATTGATTAGCTGTACGTATGTCTGTGTGTGGCTATTGGATACTGAAGTTGCAGACAGTTGTGAGCCACCCTGTGGATGTTGGGAATTGACCTCAGGACCTCTGGAAGAGCAGTCAGTGCTCTTAACCACTGAGCCATTTCTCCAGCCCCAACAACATGTAATTTTTATTAACATATTTTACCTTTTTTTCTTTGCCATGTCTTAAAACATCTGGTATCTCAATCCAAATTTTCAGCGGCATGTGATGCAGTCCATCCAACGCAGACAGCTGTGTTGAGTAGACAAAATATCTCACACTGCTTTTGTTTTAAAACTGGTTAGGTAAGGGGCTGGAGAGATGGCTCAGGGGTTAGGAGCTGGCTGCTCTTCCAGAGGTCCTGAGTTCAGTTCCCAGTACCCACATGGTGGTTCACAACTGTCTGTAACTTCAGTTCCAGGGGATCTGACACTTTCATACCAATGCACATAAATAAAGCTAAAAAAAAAAAAAAAAAAAAACTGGTTAGGTAAAAAATAAAAACTCCAGGGGCTGGAGAGATGGCTCAGCGGTTAAGAGCACCGTCTGCTCTTCCAGAGGACCCGGGTTCAATTCCCAGCACCCACATGGCAGCTAACAACTATCTGTAGTTCCAGTTCCAGGCAAACACCAAGGCAAATAAATAAAGAAATAAAAGTTGTTTTTTTTTTTAAATAAATAAAAAAATAAAACCTCCATTCTTCAATTGCAGTGTCGGGTTCAAGAGTACACGGGCAGGCTGGTCAACCAGCCGGGGAGGATTCTCTGGCAGGTATGTGCCTGAGGCACACAGAGCTTCCAACTCAGAACTCTCTGGGAAGTACATTTATGCCCAAGGGCCTTCCTGAATTACTGGTTTGGATTATGGGTGGTGATGACCACAATAAAGGACCTCAGGCCTTGGTGCTACCTCATCGAAGAAATGGGAAATCCCAGCTTTGCAGAGTCTTGTTTTAGGCCTCATCTAACTCAGTTGCCTCCCGAGGTCAGATTTCTTGGGGGGGGGGGGTCCTCTGGAGGTCACAAAGCTCACTATTTTGGGTTTTGTTGTTGTTTAGGGGAAAGCAGTGCTGGGGATCGAACTTAGGACCTCGTGCACAGTAGGCAAGCACTCTAGCGGTGCTCAATATTTTCAATACCTCAAAACTATCTATAATTACTTAAGTCACAAGCATCCGATTGTGCTCTTCTAGCCTGAAGACAGAGCAGCGCTCGGCTCGCTGACAACACCAGCTGGCCATCGGATCCTGCGCTCGGCTGCAGGATTCCTCCGGCATTTCTGAAAGTGTTCTGGTATAGCATAGCTGCCCTGGTGACAGGGCTGAGCTGACAGCAGCTTGCTGCAGCCCACTCTCTGCATGACTGCGGATCGCAGTCAAAACAAGTCAGTATGGGGATGAGGATGCTGCTGCCAAAAGTAGCTGAGGCCTGCGGTCGCCTGGGGAAGGCCGGGAGGAATGAGGGGGCGGGAGTGGCCCGTGATCACGTGTCCCTGCCCACCCCCAGCAGAGAATGGGGCAAGTGCGGTTGCGCAGAAGATCTCTTTTTTTTTTTGGATGTCAGGTTGAGACCTCAGTAGAATGTATCAGGAATGAGAGACAAGCTTTCACTCTTAAAATGCCTTATTATGGGGTGTGTGTGTACATGACATTTAAGGCATATGAAAGCTAAGAAACGTGATAGAAATTCAACACACACAGCACTATCATACGTCCATCTTATCTTTTTCATCTTCCATTTTTGTGCCCCCCCCCGTGTGTGTGTGTGTGTGTGTGTGTGTGTGTGTGTGTGTATGTGTGTGTGTGTGTGTGTGTTTAGTGGAATCAGTTCTTTCCTGCCATCTTTATGTGAAGTCCTGGGATCAAACTCTGGTCCTTGGGTTCTTACGGGAACTCTTTTCCAAGCTGAGCTATTTCATCCACTGCTCAATGCTTCTCTTTCTTCACTGTGCCAAAGTAACATTCAGAGTGGAAACAACCCAAACATACAAGAGCAGGGAAATAAATGAACAAAACGTGCTATATCTGCACATGGGATATTATCTGATAATAGTAATAATGAAAAAGCTGATCCATATCAGGGTTCAGAAAACAAAAGACTGCTGGACATGGTGACTCATGTCTGTAATCCAAACATTTGGGGAGGCAAAGCCAGAAGAACTGCCATAGTTTGAGGTCTCCTTGGCCTAAAGAGTGAGACACTGTCTCTAAAACAAACTCACCAAGCACAGGGGCACACATCTTTAGTTCCAGAATTCTGGAGGTAGAGGCAGGCAGATCTCTATGATTTCAAAGCCAGCTTGATCTACAGAGAGAGTTCCAGGATAGACAGGGCTTTGTAGAGAGAGTTGTCTCATAACATAAAACATGAAACATAAAACCACAACAAACACAGCCACTCTGACATACTGCTGCTGGGGATGAAGTTCAGTGGGAAAGCGCTTGCCTGGCATATGCATTGTTCAGTCCCCTAGACTCTGATCCCAAGGAACACCCCATAGCTCTCAACCCAGAGGGAGGGAGGGAGAGAGGGAGGGAGGGAGGGAGAGAGAGAGAGAGAGATTTTATGTATTTATAGCTGGGCATGGTGGCAATGCACCTGTAATCCTGGCACTTGGAAGGCTGAGGTAGAAGAATCTAGAGTTCAAGGCTGTCTGCCAGGCAGTGGTGGCCCATGCCTTTAGTAGCAGCACTCTGGAGGCATAAGCATCAGGAGCAGATCTCTGTGAGTTCTAGGCCAGCCTGGTCTACAGAGCAAGCTTAGGACTGCCAGGGCTACACAGAAAAACCCTGTCTCAAAACCAAAACCACAACAAGAAATAAACAACCTCAATAAGAGTTCAAGGCTGTCTTTGTCTATATAGTCTGTTGGAAGACAGCCAGGGATACGGCATATATGAAACCTTGCCCCCACACAAAAAAAAATTACAACTAAAAATCTTACTATTTATCAAGCAGACAGGGTATTGCTGTGTGTGTAGCTCGTTGGCCTTGAGTATGTAAACTTCCTCAGCCTCCCGAGTGGGGATTACAGGCATGTACCAAGACTACCTAAGTCTTCAGGTCCATACAGTCCAGAATATCTCATGACATATTGCCTTTGTACTAACCCTCCTGAGTTTTTAGTTCCATAGTAAGTAGTGTTTCATGTGTCATTAACTATCAGAAGTCACATGACTGGCAGCCAAGTGGTTTGAACCTCTGGAGCCACTGCTAGTTCTGGCCTAGGAGATGCAGGGCAAGGTGATAAAGCCCCAGCTCTCCATACACAGCCTCCCGCCTCCCTCTGCTCACAAAAGCCCTTTGCACCCCAGGCTCTGCCCAGAAGCTCTGGGAAGCCAGCCCTTCCTCTCATTGCCTTGGCCTTTGGAAAAAAAAAAAAAAAAAAAAACAACCAAAAAACTTGTTTTCATTGCCTCCATATCCTGTCTCTCAAAGGAACTGGCCTGCCAGCCAGGTTCTTAATTCCAGTGATTCCCGATCCAGCGGGCAGAGGGTGGGGGTCCCACATTGCTCGGTAATGCTATTGTCTAGTTTTCCTTAGTTTAGGGGATATTTATTCTCTTGTTGCTACTGAGGTTCAACAGCATCCTGCCAAGTTTATAAAGCATGTGCTTAGTGTTTCTTGTTCTTGAATATTCCTGGGTGTTTCTTTTGCCTTTTTATATAAGCTAAATTAAATTAATTACATGTAGCCTCAGTTGGCCTGGAGCTTGTTAAGTAGACCAGGCTGGTCTTGAACTCACAGAGATCCTCTTGCCTCTGGGTTAGAGGTGTGCACCACCACACCTGGCCAGTCTTGACTGATGTTTAAAACAATCATGATCGTACAGCCCGAGGGACCTGACTAGAGCATCCGACTCCCGCCTTCATCCTCTTATTGCCCTTCCCATCCGGTCCACCTTCCTCAACCTCCCTCCACCTTCACCAGACCGCATGGTCCCCCCACGGTCCCCCCCACGGTCCCCCCACGGCCTTAAGATCATTTTTTCCACTCTCATGATTTCCTCCTAGTTCCATCACACACTGCACACCTACTCACACCCCTACCCACACACACTGCACACCTACCCACACACACTCCACCCCTACCCACACACACTGCACACCTACCCACACACACTCCACCCCTACCCACACCCCTACCCATACACACTGCACACCTACCCACACACACTCCACCCCTACCCACACACACTGCACACCTACCCACACACACTCCACCCCTACCCACACCCCTACCCACACACACTCCACCCCTACCCACACCCCTACCCACACACACTCCACCCCTACCCACACCCCTGCACACCCCACCCCTACCTCCATACACTATGTAAATTCTTTCTGTCGATTTGTTTCTTTTTCTTTTCTTTTTTTTTTTAAACTTTATTTATTATTTATTTGCCTTGGTGTTTGCGTGAACTGGAACTACAGACAGTTGTTAGCTGCCATGTGGGTGCTGGGAATCGAACCCAGGTTCTCTGGAAGAGCAGACGGTGCTCTTAACCACTGAGCCATCTCTCCAGCCCCCGGTTTGTTTCTTTTTCACTGGGGATTAAAACTTCCAGGGCCCCATGCATGATGAGGAAATACTCTAGCTTCCACACACCAGGGCAGGCCGGTGCCTTGGAATAGTTGACCACAAAGGAAAGGAACTCAGTGCTATTTTGTGAACTTTTTGTTTCCATTTTGCTTTGTTTTGACATTTTCTTATCTTAATTGGTCTTTTCCTTGTTTTGATTCTCATTCTTTTCTTTCTGTTTTGTGTGTTCATTGTGTATTGTTTTTTCTTTTTTCTTTTGAAAGAGAGGAAGAGCGTAATGTTGGGTTGCTGGGGAGGATCTGGGAGGAATTGTGTGTGGGGGAAACACAATCAAGATACATTGTGTAAAAAGGTGTTCTTTAGGGCTGGAGAGATGGCTCAGCGGTTAAGAGCACTGATTGCTCTTCTGGAGGACCTGAGTTCAAATCCCAGCATCCACATGGCAGCTAACAACTGTCTGTAATTCCAAGATCTGACACCTTTACACAGTTATACATGTAGGTAAAACACCAATTCACATTAAAAAAATAAATATTAAAAGGTGTTCTTTAATAAAAATCTACTGAGGGGAAGAAAAACCTTGGAAAGCATCCACCTATCTTTCCAATTGATAGCTCAACCCATTGATAGCTCAACCCTGAACATGGCCAAGGCCCTTAACCAGGAAGCCTGCAGGCTCAGCATCTCTGGAGTCTCACCTTCCGTGTGCAGCTACCTTATCTGCATACAGCTGCTCCACATTCTTCCCTCAAGAGAAACTCCTGCTGGGTTTATGTCTTTATGATTCCCAGCATGCAACACGGCTCCCCACTCCCAGACTGTTGGCTAGTGTGGAGAGAGCCCTACCCTGGCTATGTGGATGGTGTTGGTGCTGCCTGAAGATAGCGTTGTCTGGGCAGCCTGGCCTCTCTGTGACAACCTACAGTTGGTGAAAAGCTTCAAGTCTTTGTCACTTGAAGAATCTCAGGCTGGAGAGATGGCTTAGAGGTTGAGAGCACTGACTGTTCTTCCAGAGGACCTGAGTTTGATTCCCAGCATCTACATGGTGGCTCACGTCTATAATGACATCTGGTACCCTCTTCTGTACCCTGTATACATAACTAAAAAAAAAAAAAAATGGTCTGTAACTATCGATTAGTGGTAGAATCTCTCAGTGGTAGAGCTCTTGCCCAGGCCTAATTCTTGGCACAGCAAATAAACATTACTGGTTCCCTCAAGACTGTGAGGCTCAATCTTATTGTTTCACTCAGTATTATTATTATTATTATTATTTATTGGTTTTTCTTCAGTGCTGGGGATGGAGCCCAGGGTCTTGTATATGCTAAGCAGGTAGGTACTCTACCACCAAATTACATTTCTAAGCCAAAGCAATTCTTTTCTTTCTTTATGATATTTTTTTGGGAGGTTGTACTAGAGGCCCAGGCTGGCCTAGGACTTGAGATTCTTCTGCCTCAGCCTCCAGAGTGCAGGAATGAAAGTACTGAGTGCAGTATATACCATGTCTGGCTCTAATTCTGTCTCTTGTTTTTGAGATGAAGACTCAGGTAGCCTAGGCTAGCCTGGGCATGTGTATGAAGCTCAGTATGCTCCTGCTTCCTCCTCCCAGTCCCAGCGCTGTGTGTGTGTGGTGTATGTGTGTGTGTGTGTGTGTGTGTGTATATGTGTGTGTGTGTGTGTGTGGTTTGTGTGTGGTGTGTGTTTGTGTGTGTGTGTGTGGTGTGTGTGTGTGTGTGTGTGGTGTGTGTGTGTGTGTGTGGTGTGTGTGTGTGTGGTGTGTGTGTCTTCTGAGACATTCCTTTCCTCTCTTATTTGAGTATTCCTTCCAGTTTTATAGGTCAAACATAAATTTAATAAGTAAGGCATCACTCTTAAAAGTTGTTGAGTTAGTATTTAATAGGTAGAATTTTAGTCTTAAGAGAAGAATTGTGTGATCAGATGCTGGTGCTGGCCATACAATCACAGAATGTGCTTCTTTTTTCCTCTCTGGCTATGTAGAACTCACTACATAGGCCAGGTTGGCCCGAAATTCGGAGATTCCCCCTCCTCCCAAATGCTGGGACTAAATGGGTACCACATCAGACATGAATGTATTTCTTAAACTGAGTGGTGGTTCATGCCTTTAATCCCAGCTCTCGGGAGGCAGAGGCAGGTGAGAAAGTTCAAGGCCAGCCTGATCTATCTACAGAGTTCCAGGGCTACCCAGAGAAATCCTATCTTGAAAAACCAAAAAAGAAAAAAAATAAATAAAAGAATGTATTTCTTATTGGTGCGCTGTACATTTAAATGTTCAAGGGGACAGACATCAGATGGCTCTGTGGGTAAAGGCAAGTGCCAGCAGGCCTGGCAATCTGGCAGCAGCAATCTTTATTTATTTATTTATTTATTTATTTATTTATTTATTTATTTATATTTTATTTTTTTAAAAAACTTTATTTATTTGCCTTGGTGTTTGCCTGGAACTGGAACTATAGACAGTTGTGAGCTGCCATGTGGATGCTGGGAATCGAACTGAGGTCCTCTGGAAGAGCAGCCAGTGCTCTTAACCGCTCAGCCATCTCTCCAGTCCCCGGTTGCAGCAATCTTTAGGCACCATATGGTGGATGTAGAGAACCAACTCCCACAAGCTGTCTTCTGACCTCTGTGCATACACACAATAATAATAACAATTGTTAAGTGAATCTCACTACAGTTCAAAGTGATTACAAAATAGCAAAGAGGTTGAGGGTAGTCTCACATCTATACCACCTGCATGCAGGAGGCTGAGGCTGGCCCACTGCAGTGTATTCAAGGTTGTCCTGGATCACACAGGCAGCGCCTTAAGGTAAACAAAGGAAAACAAAACAAACTGAAGCCTCAGGAAAATAAATAATTTGAAAGTTGAAATGCCGCAGAAAAGCCCTAGGGCAGTTAGCTCAGTGTGCCCAGCCCCATTCTGGCACACTGTGCCTATAGGTATCGGGAGGGAGCTGGCATCTTCCTGCCACCCCGGAGGCAGCCTGGCTCTGTCAGAGCTTGGGACAGGGACGGTGCATCTTGGCCTCCATGCCAGGAACGTATGAGTAATCTGTGACTCACAAATGTCCTTTCTCCTCTTGCCTAATCTGGCCTGGTCTTCTTTGGAACCACTGCTCAGTCTTTTCATTCACTCCTTCCTTGGCACATTTCCAGCAGGAGCCAGGAAAATAGGCCCTGTGCTTGTGTTCAGAGCCACAGTGGAGACGGAACCCAGCAAGGGCAGGCCGGCCTCACCTGCACAGGCCCACTGGGATTGACCTGGGGCTGTTCCTAGAAAGACTGAAATCCATCAGCTGTTGTGGCCGGACACACACACACACACACACACACACACACACACACACACACACACGACTCACATTTCAAACAGAATGTTGTAGCCTGGGGTGTGTGTGTGGGGGAACTGACAGAGCAAGGGTGCTCTGTCTGAAGGGATCAGGGAGTGATAGACAAGCTCTAGGCTGAGGGGAGTGTGGGATGGCCTCCCTCCAGCGTCCTCCGACAGAGCAACAACACTGTTCTCCTTTCCACAGACTTCAAGTAGATGGTGCCAGGATCACACTGTCCGTTGCTGAGTTTTTGATATGCAGCATAGGCTGGCCTCATGTTGGCAGTCTTCCTGCCTGGGGTTGCTCGAGCATGCCCATGCCCAGCCAAGTTTCCTACCCTCTTTGGTAGTGTTCATTTGCAAATTGTATTGGGTACTGTTATTGTTTAATCCTAAATCTTAAACCTATTTTCCAGCTTTAAACTCTGGCAAGTCAAAGTTCGCTCTGCTGCCGTCCTTATGTGAGCAGGGACAGGAGAACACAGCTTTCTACGCTGGCTCTGTGTGGGCCCCGCCCCCTGCCCACCATCACCCCAGCACCCAGTATAACGTCTTGGTCCCGATAAAGATTCCCTAAGAAGATGCCCCTCTGCTCTTCCCTTGGCTGTTGGATACTGAAACACAGGTCTCCAAGGAACTAGAACCTTCCTGGGAGCCCCACATAGACGGAAGCCTGGTGCCAGCTAGAGAGGAGCTTACCTCGTCACAAGATTCCCACAGTCCTTTCCGAAGATCTAGGAGAGACTGGAGGGGCCACATTGAATAAATCTCTTTTCTGTTCTTCACCATTTACCACACTCTCACTCTGTGTGTGTGTATGTGTGGTGTGGTGTGTATATGTGTGTGCTGTGTGTATGTATATAGTGTATGTGTGTGTGTGTGGTATTTTATGTGATATGTATGGGGTGTATATGTGGTGTGTGTGTGTGTGTGTGTGTGTGTGTGTGTGTGTGTGTGTGTGTGTGGTGTGATATGGTGTATGTACAGGGAAGCCAGAGGTCACCACCAGGTGTTTTTTCTCAATGATGCTAATCAGCAGCTCACAGATCCTCCTGTTTCTGCCTCTGGTGATGGAAGTGAGGCACAGCTGTGCCTGCTTGTCTGTCTTCCTTTCTTCTTTTCTATTCTTCTCTTTTGGTTTTGGTTTTTGAGACAGGGTCTCTTTATATACTCCTGGAGCTCAATATACAGATCAGGCTGGCCTTGAACTCACAGAGATCCACCTGCTTCTGCCTCCAGAGTGCTGGGATTAAAGGCGTGCATCACCACACTAGGTTTTTCTTTCTTTCCGTGTAGGCCCTGGGGTTCAAACTCAGGTGTTCATGCTTGAGTGCTATGCATTCCTGACTGAGCTGGCTCCCGAGCCCCATGCTTTGCTATTTAACTGGCCTGCTGGTGAGTGTGCAGAGTCTTGCTTAGTAGGGCCATCAAAGCACAAGGTTTCACTCTAATGACTCTGGGGACACCGGCTCTTTGCAAGGTCTGTACAACTCTTGAATCTGTCCCCTGTCCTCAGCCACTGCCAGGGCTCTGCCTTGCACAGACCCTGCAGCCTCTCCAATCCATTTCTACACCGCTGTGAAGTGTTTGTTCAAGGCCACTCTGATTGCAGAGTCTCTCCAACAAAACCTTCCTTACAGTGGTCACCTCGGGGACAAAAGCCACACTCCCGAGGGCCAGGTGCAAAGTCCTCCCTGATGGCTCCTGCCTCCTCGATGTCACCAGAGGTTCAACTGTATATGGACCTCTGTCTGTGTTTCTCACAGGCCAGCTCACTCTGATAACGTGTTCCTGAGTCAGCAATAGAGGAACTGGAATGCTGAGACATAACCCTCCACTGTCTTTTGAGGCAGGGTTCCAGAAGGTAGCCTGGGATCAATCGTTTCTGCTTCTGCTCTGCTCTCTCGGCACTGGAATGACTCACAGTCCACTGTGCACGGTTTAACCCACCTTTCTCACAATAGGTTTATTCTAAATAGCTATCCTAATTTTTTTGTAATTAAAATATATTTCTTTCATAAAATGGTGATGAGAATAAATGAGATTTAAAAAAAAAAAATGCCCTTGGGGCTGGGGAATGGTTCAGTGGTCAAGAGCACCTATGCAGCAAGCCTGAGGACCTGAGTTCAAATCCCCAGAACTTAGGTAAAAGTTGAATACACAGTATGAGCATCTGCCATCCCTGCACTCTCATAGGGGAGATAAGGGGTAGAGATGGAAGAATTCCCACCAGGGCTGGCTAGCCTGTCCACAGACAGCCTGTCTCAAACTAGGTGGAAGGTGAGGACACATGGCTGTTATGGCTTGAACACACCTGCAGCTGCACAAATGTGCATGCACACCTACACACACAACATGCCACATACACACCAAAAAATATTTAGAAGATATTGGGGGGAGAGAGAGAGAGAGAGAAAGAGAGAGAGAAAACAAAGCAAACCAAAAGTCTTGAACTTGGCACATGACATACTAGGCTTGCAGCTCTAGCCCCGCTTGGGACTGTGCACTGCGGTTCCTAGGCTGACCTCTCCTTTAACTTCTGCCTGGAATACTCTTCACTCATTGCCTGCTCACCATCTCTCCCCCATCAAGGTTTTCCCAACTCCCCTCTCCCCAGAGCCTGTGTGCCCTGGAGCACACAGTCTCACTCAGCAGCTAAGGACTTGTATACCCACTGTTCCAGGCTCCACCTGGCCCTGGAACATGTGTGTGTGTGTGTGTGTGTGTGTGTGTGTGTGTGTGTGTGTGTGTGTTGGGGCAGACATATTCTACTGGCTTGCCTGTTATTGCCCAGGCCCTGCCAATTCTCCAAGTCCCCACCTCCCAGCCACACCCCCACTGAGAGCTCTAGCTGGCTGCAATGGACTGTGTGGACTATGTTGATTATTTGGGCCTAAAATCCCATGCTTCTGACCCAGGACCTATGTGTCTCTTAATTATTGTTCCCACAGAGGGGCCTGGAAATTGAATGTAGACACTCATATGAAAAACAGAGGTTATCTGTAATCTGTCCCCAGAAGCCCCAGGAGCCCCAGTTCAGCCAGGAAGATAGAGATATAAGGAAGGGAGAGAGGTGGGAGGCCCAGACAGAAACATGACTGCAAGATAGGGAGGGCAGGGCCATCCCTGGAGGTGGGGTGAGACCAACACCCATTGGACTGGAGAGAGACACCTCCTGTCCAATCATCTTTGACGTTCACCCCCCAGCCTCCTGAGGGGCCTCCAACTCATTGCCTCCCTAGACAGCCTCTGCCTCTATCTGACCTTCCAGCCCTCCTGCTAAGATCTTCCATCACCTGTTTCCTGGAAGGAACCATAACACTCATTTGGAAACTGCTTTTTGCTAAAAGGCTCAACCTCTCACTTGGGCCTACAAAGTAACTAAAAGGAAGACAAATCCTGCATCTCTGCCTTCATTTTATATCTCTCCTGTGTCTAGGGTGAGGTGTCTGCTTGTCCTTCATGGGTCAGGGAGTGTCTAGCCTGTCTCATTCTCTTTAAGGCTGAAGGCTCCAGAGATAGGTCATTATCCTAAGATTGCATCATTGAATTCCAGAAACAACAGGGCCTCACAGGACAGGCTAGTCAGCCCCAGAGGATAACAGTTAGGGCAGGCATGGCTGCACCAGGGAGGACCTCCTGGGAACAGATTTATCCTCTCAAGCAGTGGCAGGGAAAGGGTGGCTTTTGACTAAAAAAGAAAAACAAAAGGTGAAGAATCAGAACTGAGACAAAGACCAGGCTAGACCATGTTTGGAGTAGGACTGCTTAGACCAGGCTAGACCATGTTTGGAGTAAGGACTGCTTAGACCAGGCTAGACCATGTTTGGAGTAAGGACTGCTTAGACCAGGCTAGACCATGTTTGGAGTAGGACTGCTTAGACCAGGCTAGACCATGTTTGGAGTAGGACTGCTTAGACCAGGCTAGATCATGTTTGGAGTAAGGACTGCTTAGACCAGGCTAGACCATGTTTGGAGTAGGACTGCTTAGACCAGGCTAGACCATGTTTGGAGTAGGACTGCTTAGATACTGGACCTCTTGTTCCCTTCTCCCAATCTATCCAGTGTTTCCAATACACAATCCAAGTTCTTCATATACTCCAGGATAGTTACAAATACAGCCTAACACAAAATTGTAAATTGCTTTTAAAGAATTATTTTGCACATTTTTAACTCCATCATGTACTTTGTAGATGACATCGTCCTTCAACAGACAAAAGGTGGAAACCTCAACTCCTGTCAGTCGGTCCCTGAAGACAGATATCCGGTCGGTCTGTCTGCTTTGCTTAAATTCTTGTCTCTTTCTGTGTACGGAGGCTGGCAGCCCTGCCAAGCTGGAGCCAGGACTTCTGGCCAGAGCTCTGCTTGTACCACGATGGGTGGGGAAGATGGCCGCTCTCACTTCACTTGGAGTCATTTGCTTTGTTCTAAAAGGCACCTGTAGAGGACTTTTGTTCAGGTGCCAGACAAGTCCCCAGGCAAGGGGACACAGCAGCAGCAGCAGCAGCAATCACAGCAAGAGACTGGGGCATGTGACAGACAGGTGTGCGGGGGACAGGAGAGTTGTGGGATCCTGATTTGAGAACTCTGCAGGGCTGGCAAGCTGGCTTAGTGCCTGTCTGTCGATAGGCTGATGACTGGAACCTTTGTGGTGGAAGGAAAGGACCGGCTTCCACATGTTGTTTTCTGACCTCTGCATGCGCGTGCGCGCACACACATACATACACACACACACACACACACACACACACACACCATAAAAAAATAAAAGGTAAGAAAAAAAAATTAAAACCTCCAAGAAGCCAGGCATACACACACCTGAATGAGCAGGGGGATCACAGGAAGGTTTAGGCTAGCCTGGTCTACATAGGAGATCTGGTTTCAAAACACAACAGACATAAAATATCTATTTGTCTATCTATATATTTGCTGAAATGACAGGCATGAGCCCCTACAGCCAGTTTATGGCTTGCTGAATATTGAACCCAGGGCTTCATGCACACTACACAAGAACTCTCCCAACTGAGCTATATCCCCAGACAAGTTAAGATTTTAAAACATCCTCTAGTATGTTTTTTTTCTAGGTATACTTTGGTAGCCTTAAAATCTGAACCTAAGAGCCTGTCCTGGGGAAACATTTTTTGTATCCCTAAGCCTTGAACCGTGTATACTCAGGCTCTATGAGCTGTGGTAGAAGGGCCCGTAGGTTCCAATGCTGGCCCCTTGGAAGAGCAGGAAGGACTGAGGCTTCCATAGGGGTGATGAAGCCAAAGACAGATTCATCTGGATGGGGATCCACTGAAGGTGATTCCCTCAGCTTCAGCCATTGCCTGTGGCTTCCTGGTAAGGGAGATTTGGGGTGAGGTCAAGATACCCTTCAAATCAAAGGTTTTCTCCTGATAGCACCACTCAGGGCAATGGCCAAGACCAAAGTCAAGAGAAGTAGGCAGCCCGAGAGAACAGAGCATGGAGAAGCAAAATCTGGACTCAGGACAAAGGTTGTTGCCTGGCTGTGACCTTGCAAAGTCAGCTGGCCCAGCTACCTCATGGCTACCTGGACTATAGTGGTTTGAAAGATAATGACCCCAAAGGGAGTGGCACTATGAGGAGGGGTGGCCTTGTTGGAGGACATGTGTCACTGTGGGGTGGGATTTGAGATCTCTTTTCTCCATCTTCTCTCAGGGTGACAGTCAGTTGACTTTCTGTTGCCTGTAAGATATAGCACTCTCAGCTCCAGCACCATGTCTGTCTGCACGCTGCCATGCTCCCTGTTGTGATACTGGACTGAATCTCTGAACTATATACATGCCACCCCAATTAAATGTCTCCTTTATAAGAATGGCTGTGTCTCTTCACAGCAGTCGACCCCCTAAGCCATGGATGTAGCAGCAATCCTGGGTGGGGAGAAGGGTGAGAGAGTTCTGATTGGAACTACAGCCCACAGTCGGGGACTCCTTATGGCTCCCCCCCTTCCTGCTGGCCATATTCCTCCAGGCCATCATATTCCACTACATCCCCTGGGGTGTAGATCTTGGCTGAGAGCCAGCACCCACAGCCTCAGGAACCAAGAGGAGAATTCTCAGAGGACCCGGGCTTTGGACAAGGAGTGCCTTGTGGTTTATGGCTGGTTGGTAGAGGTGACCAGAGGGCTGTCAACAGCATCTCCACCCTCTGTCGTGCCCCCTGCCCTGCCCCAGCTCACAAGGTTCCTTCTCTCCCCGGTGCCCTTACTGCTGTCAGGGCACACTGATGGCAGGGGCCGGGAGGGAAGTGGGGGCTGAGCACATGCCTAGGACACAAAAGCCACATTTCTTTCCTGGAGAAAGGCTGCAGAGAGGATGGTGTCGGGACGGCCGAGGCTCCTGAGCCTGTGCTGGTCCCACAAGTAGACACAGAAATGCCTGGTGACCGGGAGCCTGCTGGGGCTTTGCTATCAAGGAAGTGTGGTCAGACATAGCTACGCTTCTGAGTCTATGGAGACCACCCAGATGCCCTGAGAGTCAGAGGTGGGGACCCTGCTCTCTGATGAAACAAACCATTTATGTGCCCGTCTCCCACCTCCACATACTTAACTAAGTTCTCCATCTAGGAGATGCAGACAGACTTTTGTGTCCAGCGAGCTATTCCCCAAATAATATTATTTAATATTAATATTAAAAAACTTAATATTAATTACAAATATTCAGCCCATAGCTTGTTTTTAGTTAGTTCTTTTTTCTTTCTTCATATCACTTTAATAAATTTTAGCTCTTTTATTCTAGTAAAAGGCATCACAATTACTATAGCATATTCCTCTTACATTTCAGGTTTGGTTTTCTTTTCTTTATATATATACATGTATTTATTATTTAGTGATTTTACATCATGCACCCCATCAAACTCAGTTATCAGACCTCTCAGATTCATGCCCACACTTATGATCTCCCCATTTATGCTGCTCATTTGCTTACTGGAGCATAATTAAACTCTCTGTGGCCAGACCCTTAAAGAAAACAAGTCCTTCCTCAGCCACACCCCTGCCAGAGGCCATCAATGCAGAAGTGAGGCTCTGTGCCATTTAGCCATGTTCTAGCCTCTTGTGTACAATGACATCTCTCTCTTAGTTCTTATAACTTAAATTAGCCCATTTCTACTAATCCGTGTGCTGCCCCAGGCTAATTTACCTTCCGTACATACTTCCCTTCCTGCTCTGTATGCCTTTCCTCTGACTCCGCCCTTTTTCTCCCCAGCATCCTCTCTGTCCTAAAACCCTGCCTAGCCATCGGCCAATCAGCTTTTTATTAACACCAAGAGCAGCACATTTCACAGTGCACAGGATTACTCCCCAGCAAAGGCCAGGCAAAGGCAGATGTACTGACACATTCCTGCTCTGGGGCCTTTGTTCCTCCTCAGCTCTTCACTGGAATTCCTTCCCCAGGCTTCCTGTGGCCTGCAGCCCTACTGTCCTCCGGGTCACCTCAGCAATGGCCACCTCTGCTCTCCGCCTGTTGCCTGCTTTATTACCGTTTCATAATTTGTTCTGTCACATTTCATTGCAGTTACACTAAAGCAGGGTCCTTGTCTGTCTTCATTACTGCGGTCTCTCCAGGGCCCACGACAATGCCTGCCACACACGGGTCCTGTACCGTGGTAGGAGGAAGGGAACTAGGAAAAGGAGAGGGAAACAATGGAAATGACACCTAAGAGCACGGTCCCCACTGCTGCCACACTGGACAAGAACAGGCTCCCGGGTAGGCACACAGACAGACAGACAGACAGACTGGGAGAAGGGTCCCGGTTAGGCAATAAAGTGGGAACTTCCAAGGTGGCTGCTACTTCCTCATCCAGACCTGAGACAAAAGCCTGGCAGCTTCAAAACAAGGCTTGTGGGCTTCTTCTCCCACCAGCAGGCCACCTGCTGAAGGACTGGCAAGTTCAAGGCCGGGTGAGGACGGGTACCCAACAGCGGTGGGCCAATCAGCACTGTCTGTCGTCCGACTGAGCAGTCCTAACTAGGGGAGGTAGGCTCTTCAGCCCTGGGGAGGAGACTGGATTTTCTGGTTTCTAGAGTCCCCCCTATTGGAAGGTCTTTTCTCCAAGTGTTCGCTGTGTGTGTCCTTCTGATAAATGCTTTTCTTCAACTGCTGATGTTGTCTGTCTACTCCTGTTGGCAGGGTTAGAGATTTCCTCCTGCCTTTAACTGGCAGAGAACACAAACCTGATCAAGACTCTGATCAAGGTTCCTTAGCCAGCAGGTGTCCTGTTCCCTCAGGGTCCAGCAGAGGGGAGTCAGTGTGTCACACCTGTCTCCACATCTGGTTCAGTAACTACAGTTCTAAGTCTTATTTTCTCAGAACAAACCAGCCTTGGGATCAACCAGCTGTGGGATGACAACTCAGTCTTTGACGTCCCTTGGCTCTTTAGTGTTCCTGAGGTCCCAGGACCTCACCGTCTCCACTGGTGGCTACGAAGTGTGATGGCTGCACCCTGCTCTTGCCACCATGGCAGCTGTTCCAGTGGATGCTCTGATCCTTCCTGGGTCTCTGGTTTCTTGGTCACATCCAGTGCTCATGCATCTGGAAGATAAACTTTTCTTCCAGAATGATTCATGGTTCTATTTTTAACTTTATCACAGTGGCCATTATGTACCATACACAGTTCCCAAGGGTCTGGAGGATGCTGCTGCCTGGCTCTGAGGATGGTACAGATTGGGCCTGAGGATGTTGCTGTCGAGGCTGAGGTAGCCAGGGGACATTGCAGGGCAGGGCCCAGTTTTCAGAGCTGATAGACATTTGTTTGGCTCAGGCAAGTGGATTCTTGCATCTCTCTTGACATTTCTCTGGATTCTAGGGATTCCCAGAAACCCTTGGGAGCTAAGCCTACACTGGGTTGGGTTTCCATGACAAAATGACCAAAACCTTAAAAACTTACCTTTAAAATAAAAACAGAGTCCTGGTTACATTTTGAGCAACGATTTGGATGTATTCATGCTAAATCTTTAAAACAGAAATTTAACAATGGGAAATCCCAATTTCCCCTCAGGTTTCTGAGCCTGGTAACCGGGGTGAGGGGTGGGGGGGGTGTTAGGTGGAGTGGGTCTCACGCCTGGCATCCTGGTTATGAGAACAGGATCCTTCATGGCTAGTGCACTTTCTGCCGCTTAAAGCTCTTGTTCCAAGCCCCCAAGCTGCCCCTGGTACACCGAGTCTGGGGCAGTCACATCTCTACCCTCCCCCTATGCTGCCACACTGGTGGTCAGGAAATGCCTTCTGAAGCAGAGAGCTTGGAGACATGAAGGAATGAGTTCAGAGATGATCCAGGAAAGGATGCTCCAGGGAGAAATCAACATTGTGTATGTGAGAAACCACAAGGCCTGTGGGCCAGCGGCTGTGAGTGCCAAGGGAGGATTTCTGTAGACAAACATCTTCGGCTTCCAAGCCTGGGCCACATGTGATGGTGGTTCAGGAAAGGGAAATGGGGGAAATGCTCCTCTGCCCACTATCAGCTGCAGATGCACATGTTGCTCAGGCTTTGGAGGCAGGAATTCCTGCACCAGGAAAGGACAAAGGTGTTTTGGAGGTCCACCATTCTGAACTGAGGACTCCAGCAGCTGGACCAGGCTGAACTTTGATGTCTGACAGCACTGTGATGTGCCCCCCATTCTTTAAAGTGAACCCTTAGAGCTGACTCCCGTAAGCTGGGACACAGGTCTCTCCCTCTCTTGGAGTACTGTATCTCACTTTCAGCAGGCCCCTGAGAACACTGCGTGTGAGTGTGTGTGTGTGTCCCACACACCCCTTCTATAAGAAAAGCACTGCAGCCTGCTACAGGACAATGACCCATAGGGTCCCATGAATCCCCAGCAGGGGTCTCCCCAGGCTTTGGAAGGTACTGGGAGCCTTGCATTGTAGTCAGGGAACCCAGCACTTAAACAAGCTTCCATTCTTCCAAATCTCTCCCCCCTTTTCCTCCCAGGGGCCCCAATATACCGACCAAACAATGAGAAATGGCTCGGCTGGCTCCGTCTTTAGTTTATAAGCATGTATTGCCTGCTGCTAGCACACCAAGGAAGCTGCTGCTTACCTTAAAATATTCATTAGCTTCCTCCAGATGAGAAGCTACCTTAATGTAATTCCAGTTCTTGGCTCTATCTCAACCATACACTGGACAAACATGCTCACTTATGAGGGCACCTCCTCTAAAAAGTCCCCCCTCCCCATTCTGGCTTCTGTCTGTGGGAAGCTTCGGGTGTGTTGAGTTCCAAGGACAGCCTTTGTTGGGGGAGGGACAGGCGGGAGAGGCCAGTCCCACAGTCGAAGATGCTTTGCTCCACAGGGGAAAGTACCCCATATCTCTCCCATTCTCAGGCCCCTAATGAGTCTGGCCAGGCATCCAACAGGAAAGAACCTTTTGTTCCCAGCGTGTAGGAAGTCTGAGCTGGGCTCTTATCTACCCATAGCACTTCCTGGATAGGAGGCCAGGATCCGCTGCCCAAGCTCCCAGCCTCGGCCTTGGCAACCTCTTGTCTTAAATACAGATCTTGGCAACAGGTCTAGGCCTTAAATGAGAAGTTGGAAGAACTGTATCTATCCTTAGATTGGTCTCCCTCACCCCCCCCCCCCAGCCCCGAAAAGAGAGGCAAACCATCAACAACAGTGTCTGTGTGGAGGGTGTGCAGAGGCGGGGAGGACAGGGTTATTCCCAGGCTTCCATTAAAGTGTAAAGTGCCATCTCCGCCCACGGGGGCTGGGAGAAGTGACCCTAGGGTCACCGGAGCCGAGCTCGGGCCCAGGCAGGGCCTGACACCTAGCGGCCTCCCTAGTTCAGAAGTGGCGAGAGGCTAGAGACCGAGGCGCCGAGCCCGCACCGCCGAGCATCTCCTCCGCACGCTGGTCCTGAAGCTGCAGGAGCTCGGGTCGGGAGTACGGGTCTGTGCGGCCGCGGTGCGCCCCCGAGTGCCCGCGCCCGGCGGTACTTCCGGAGCAGGTGACCGCCGCCCCGTCACCATGGCGACGCCGTCGCGCCGAGGCCCGCGGAACCGGCGGAGCGGCCGGGGCGCGGCGCGGGGACGCGCGCAGGCTTGGCGGCGGCGGGACCAGGTAGGCGACGGGGCGCCAGGGAGCCGAGTTCCACGCGGAGGGGCGGTGGGGACCGCGATCGGGCGACGCCGGGCTTCCAGCCGCTGTCCCGCGCGCACCTGCCCCCCCGCCCGCATGGATCCGGGCGCCGCCCCGCCTGTCCCCTGCAAAGGCCCTTCGGGGCGGGTTCCTGCTGCTGGGAACCGGGAAAGGCGTCCTTGGGGACCACGGGCAGCGTCTCTGCTGGAGTTAGAATGGGGACCTGAGTTAAGAGTAGGGCCTGGGACTGTATTCTAGAATAAAGTGGGTGGGAGTGGACCAATCTGCGTTTGCCACGACCGTTCTTAGCCAGCACCCCCTCCCGCCCCCGCACTCTCTGGCGGCGGGTTCCTGCGCTCGGTTGCGGGCCCAGGTAGATCCTTTTTTTTTTGGCATCTCGCCTTCCTCGGGTGGGATTAGGAGTTTCTAGACTGGCAGAAAGTCTGGCTTCAGGCTTTGGCATCGGAGGTGACGCAGGTGCGGATCTGCTGGTGCCTTTGACGTCTCCGAGTGGTGGCCTGGCCACCTTCCCTTTCCGGTCACTTCTCTTACTCTTACCCCCTTCCCTCGCTGCATCACAAGGCACAGAGGGTCTTTGTGGACTCTGGCTTCCCTTTTAGTTGACATTCTATCTTGGCAATCTGAGTTTTCTAAAATTCTTTAAGCAAAGTTCCAACTCTCGGATTCAGCCTTGTTCTTTTCATAGCAAAACAAAGCATTGCCACCTCCCTTAAATACCTGGATTGCACTTGAATCTGGGCGGAACTGCCCAACCACACCCCTTGTAGGAGGAGCTCCTGGAACCAGAAGTAGAATTGCCCACAGATGCCCAGCCCTGTTCCTGGATGAGCAGACCCTAGGCTTTTTGAACTCACAGAAATCTGAGTGCTGGGATTAAAGGCCCCCAGGCCAGGCTTCACTTTCCATCTTTGAATCAATTCACATTTAATTAGAATACAAGTGGTAGTATAAAATTTCTGAGATCAAAACTACCATCTGGGTCATGTATGGTGGCAAGTGGCTGCAATCCTAGCGTTTAGGAGGCTGATGAGGCAGATTATAAATTTAAAGCCAGCCTGGGCTACGGAGGGAGATCCTGATTGAAGCCACTGCCCAACAACAATAATTAAAAGCAGACTGACATTCTTCCATGCTCTAGAAGTTTCTATTGTATAGGGGCATGGGTTGGTGGTGGGCAGGAGGAATGTGTGTCTTATGAGGGGTTTGTGCTGTTTGAATCTTCTGGCTCTTTGTGGGACTGCTCTCATAAGTTAGTGACCTTTCAGGTGATATAACTTTTGTTCAACTGCTGTTTGGCTGAGCATGCACCAGGTGGAGGCAATGTACTAAGCATTTGGGCATATTTTTCCCATTTAACTTTTCTGCAGTCCATTAATGAAGGGCTCCATGCCCCTCCCCCATACCGTTGAGGAGGCCACCTCAGAGAAGGGACATGGCCTTCTTGGTAGTACACAGAAGTAACCAGTGTTACACACTTTGAATTGACATCTTTGTGACCCAGGCTGCATTATAATTCTGAGATCCGTTAGGTGCTTTGGCATGCATGGGACCCTTCTCCATAAATAATATTTTCAAATTACATTGCTATAAAGACAGCATACACATTGGATTAAAAATTAATCCTTAGAAGTCACCTTTTCCTCCTCTGAGATGAACTAACCTCTTTGTTTTTAACTGTTGTGAGTTCTGGTATAGAGTTGATTCTTGATGCAGACCTAAGGAACCACCTTCTTCTACCTGGAGCACCCTGGGTACCCCACACAAAGGCTCAGCTTCTTTTGGCTTTTTATCACATCTCATCACATTTTAGGATCTCACCCATCAGGAAAGTTCTAGCCCCTGCCGCTGCTATAGTCTTTTCTAACCCAATTAAAACCTGAGGCTGATAGGGAGGGCTCTGGCCAAACCAGGTTTCCTACTGTCCAGCTTTCCCCTGCTCTGCCTGCTGCCTCCTGGGCTGTACAGCATGTGCAGTGTCTGGTACCAGTAATGAGGTTAGACATGGTTGCCTTTTAATAAAACACAGTGGGCCTGGAGAGGGAGCGTGATGTTCAGCACAGACTGAGCCCTGCGGGTAGCTATGTCCCTGTGTAACTGCATTAAATGGGAGCCAGTCTGCAGGTGGTGTGCAGAGATTGGGGTCTATCTACTTGACTGCCACAGCCTGGACATCTGTCAGAAATGAAGGGCAGTAGGCATGTAAGGGGCCTCGTGAGTTCCCGTTCCTTGCGAGGCTCTAGTGTGAACCAAGTGTGATATAGTCAGGAGGCGAGGGCAAAGGGATTTCCAGCTAGAAACCAGCCTAGGTTACCCTGTGAGACCGGCTTGAAAGAAAGAAGAAGATCAGAGAAGGGAAGGGACAGAGAACACAGGTCTGTGGGAGCTGAGGAAATGTAGGGTCAAGAGTGGCCATTTCCAGACTGTGAAGTCATAGCCTACTGTTCTGCTCTGGGAACACAGGCAAGAACAGGCTAGTGTGAGCGGCCTCCACATCAGGAGGGAAGGGCTGTGTTCACTGTTGGGGTGACCAGGGACCATGATGCAAACGTCCTTGCTTACGGGGAATAACTCACAATCCCCTTAAAGCTGGTGATGCAGGTGCCCCACCACAGAACATCTCTGTCCAGAGCCTTGGGGGCATCTGCCTCAGACACAGAGCGTTGGCTATTTTGAGCTGAACTTGAGTATGGCACATTTTTACTAAAAAATTCCATAAGGCACAGGACAACAGTACTTCTCATTTTTTTGAAATAGGGACTCCCTATGTAGCCCAGGCTGGCCCGGAACTTGGAATTCCCCTGAGTGCTGGGATTGTAGCTGCTGGTTATGCTTTATCTTCTCTGTAACTCCAGATTTTTCACAGATGGTGCTGAGTGAATATGAGTCCCCTGCAGGCAAGCCATGCCTGCCCAAAGGAGTGGTCCTCCTTAGCAAGTGACAATCCTCGCTTGTGCCTGTGGCATCACCTTATAGCCTGACCTTTGCATCAAAAGTGGCCATGTTTCTGGAAGCCAGTCTGCCTGACTTTCTCCTCAGGCTGGCCTTGCCCCCAGGCCTGCTTGGCTGGGCATCCTACCTGAGGGTGAATTGAAATTGAGACACTGCTGCTCACTCATTCTCCAGAAGCCCCTCTTCTCCTGCTCGTACCCATTTTCTCCTGGAGAGCTGCAGGCTGCACCTGTGCTTGGCACTGAGGGTGGGCAGGGTCACCAGAGCCTTGATTGGCCTAAGTGCTTGCAACGTGTGACAGTGCCACCCTAGGCTCTGGGCATTAGGAAGTGCGGAGGCCCTGTGCTGGTGGGCCCCAGAGGAGTGCACCCTTTCTCAAAGGATGGTGTCTTTTTCCTAGTGTGGCTATTTTTCAAAGCCATACAGGGTTGTTTTGAGTTTTTATCTCTCCCCCATCCAGTGTCGTTGGCAGCGCTAGTGATTGAATCCGGGGCCCTGCATAGGCCCCGTAAGTGCCCTGTCTCTGAGCTGCATCTCCATCCCTCTAGGCCCTTCTTGTAACATGGGCTGCTATTAATTCTTGTCTGGAAGCCCTGCTGCAGGGCCCAAGGCTTTTCTGTGGGTTCCAACCTCTCACAGTGCAGTTATAAGGAAGGCATTGAGTGGAGCTGCTGTTTGCTGATGGTAACTTTGAGCATGCCCTTTATTGTCTGAGTCCTTACCTGTCACATTGGGGTAACACTCTTGTTATGCTCACAGTACTGTCGAGGGTTAAATAGAGAGGGTATAAAGTGGGGCTGGAGAGATGGCTCAGTGGTTAAGAGCACTGACTGTTCTTCCAGAGGTCCTGAGTTCAATTCCCAGCAACCACATGGTGGCTCACAGCCATCTATAATGACATCTGGTACCCTCTTCTGTACACTGTACTGTATACATAATAAATAAATAAATATTTTAAAAAAAGAGAGGGTATAAAGTGCCTGGTGCAGAACATGGGGCTCACTGCTGTCCGGTTCCCGCCCTGCTGATGCAGACAGTTCTGTTTCACCCTGGGGTTGTGTGTGCAGACAGAACTTGGGTGCTCATTTCACAGGGAATTCAGGACTGAATGGTAAACCACTGTCTCACTCATTATCTTGTGAAGAGACCTTGTGTTTCTGCCCATTTCATGAGGAGATTGACTGGGACAGAAAAAGCAAGCTGCTGCAGGTCAGGTGCCTGAGCCCACAGCCCAGATCTGCTCTTTGTACTGTATGAAGCCAGCGGGGGAAGAGGGGGGCATGACAGGTCATCCGCCCCTGCTGCTCTTCCTCAGTGGGAGCTAATCAGATCTGCTGTGCCCCGGGCTCTGAGGAGATGGATGTAATAAGGGGGGAGTGACCTGGAGTGGAGGAGGACAAAGGACACGGGGACAGCATTCTCTGTTGTATACCTGATGCGTCTTAGAGAAGAGTGAAGACCTTGTCTTCAAGGAGCAGGACCGGACACTTTGGTGGAGAGCATCGTGGGATTAATCTAGAGCAGAACCCAGGAGGGTAAGGAAGTTTGGGGAACCTTGAGGTGCTGGAGCTGCTCTTGGAGATAAAGTAGTAAGCAAGATGCCATTGCCCTGGAGTGAATCTGCAGGACGGTGTCTGCAGCACGGAGCAGAGGGCAGGAAGCTAGCTGTCACCAGGAGGAGGGTACTCACAGCAGCTTTTATTGCTAGTCTAGGGCCCTGGCGGGGACGTAGTGGGCTGCGGAAGGACACGTTAGCATGTGGCGGCTTCTCTGGCTGGCAAGGGTGACATGACTTAGGAAGAGAGTCTGTCCTGGTGTGTCAGGCAGATGGAAAAGAGAAAGGCTGTGTCCTGATCTGGTAGGCAGCAAAGATGGCTGAGAGGAAAGTGATGACAGAGCCCTGGGAGCCCTGAGCTGTGTGACCATCAGTGGATCGCCTGGGCAGGAAGAGGGCAGCCCATGGCCCGTGGTTGTGATGGGCAAGGATGCTGATCTTGGATGAGGCTGATGTGTCAGTGGGCTGGTAATCTGAGGGAGGGCACAAGGGGCATGCGACTTTGCAGTGACAGGTGGGGACAGGTAGAATATAGCAACAACGGTTCCAGAAATAGGGATTTACTCCTGGCTAGAGCTTCAGAGAGGATTCCCACACAGCACGGATGACTTGAACATGTCAAGAATTTGAGAAAGAGGCCAGCCTGCTCCCCACAGTGCCTGATGGTGCCTATTCTGTGAAAGCTGAGAGCCAGCCCCGTGGATGCTCAGTGTAGGACAGCGGAGGCAGCCAGCAGGGGTTAGGGCTCAGCTAGGGACACAAGTACACTGTGCTGGTGCAAAGCTGCTGATGAGGCAGAAGTATGTTCGTCTCCCTGAAAAAATGTGTGTGTTGTACCTTTATATTAAGATGGGTTCGAAGATGTCATGGGCCCATTTCTATGAAAAATATCTGTATTTCTGACAGAAGCATGTGGGGATGCTGGCAGCTTGCTTTTGTCTGTTCACAGAGTGTATTATTAACTGCCTTGCTCTTCTTTTCAAATGGAGGAGCTGCTGTCGGAATTGGGAGGCAGAGCTGGAGCTGCCCAGCTGGAGGAGCTGGAGACCCAGGTCCCAGCACAGCACAGCAGGACTAGCTAGACTTGGGGAAGCGGCCACCGCAGCTTCTGCTTGCTGCCACCACACACCTTCCGGTACCTGCTGCTGCTGGGCAAAGTGGTTGGCTGGGAGGCAAGCCCTGTCTGTCTAGGGAGGGGACAGCAAGCTGGACTTTGCCATCCATCTGGAGAAAGGAATGGCAAGCCCTGACCCTTCAGGGAATATGCTGTGTCTCTGATGTATCTGTCAGTCTCATCTCATTACACCCAGGGCCTCAGGAAACAGGAATTGCAACTCAGGGATGGGGCCCATGCTGTCATCAGAACTTGGGGTGCTTTAAACTTGTGCCCTGCCTTGTACACAGAACCCAGGTCAGCTCTGTCTCTGTGGGAAGGCCTGCTGAGCTGTTCCTGGAATTTAGGGACTCTGCTCCAGGATGATGCAGGGGTCCTGAAGGTGGGAGAATGAGTGTGCACATTTTAGACACTGGGGTGAAGGAGATGGCAGCTGCCTTAAGGCAGGCTGAAGGTTGTGGGTGGCTCCATAGCGCTCTGTCTCTCCTGCAGCCGGGGTCTCAGCATGGAACACGGCGCTGCCCCTGCGGCACTGCCTTACTACGTGGCCTTCTCCCAGCTGCTGGGCCTCACCGTGGTGGCCATGACTGGCGCGTGGCTGGGTCTGTACCGAGGCGGCATTGCCTGGGAAAGCTCTCTGCAGTTTAACGTGCACCCACTCTGCATGGTCATAGGCTTGATCTTCCTGCAAGGAGATGGTGAGTCTGTGGGTGGTCCAGGGAGGGGATGGCTGATCCCAGACAGGTTTCATTGGTTCTGCATCTGGCTTCAGGAGGTGGCATCTCAGGGGCCATGGTTGCCTTCTAGAGCAGAGCCAGCCTGAGTTGTGAGCTATACTATCTTCAGGGGCAGCTGGAAGGTGGGAAAAGTAGACGCATGTGCACATGTGCATTGTTGAATGGGGACATGGCTGTGCTAGATGCCTGTCCCTGAGATAAACCTGCAGGGAGCTAGGGGGTGGGTCACCAGCAGCCACCTCTCAGCAGGAGGTCCTAGGAGGCATCCAGGGGCCCTGCCCTCCCTCAGTAGCAGTAGAGATTAGGCAGGAACACATTAAGTCTTAGAAGCTGGGAGTCTGCCTTCCATGAGCAGTGATTATCTGTCTAGGAAGGTTCCAGAATCACATTCTCTGCTAATAGATACACGCACACCAGCCAGCACATACAGTCAGCACTGGTGTCTGACTGTATGATGAATCTTGAACACCTGAATCAATGAACTATAGGACACCTGGCAAGGCTAAGCGTCCTCCAGGCCTAGCGGTTGCTCTGGGTGGATACTCAGGGCTGAGTCCTGCCTTTGCTGCCTCTGATGGTGGCAGGGAGTCGGGCATAGTGTCCTCTTCTGGTCCTTGACTGTGCACAGGGTCCAGGATGGGCACAAGGTCCCTATGCAGTCCTGTTTCTCCTCCAGTTTCTGTGATTGTCAAACCTTGACAAGCTCTTGGCACAGACCTTGGTCTAGCCAGCCAGGCTTCCTTGTGGCCAGCCTACGGGCCTACACACTTAAAGCCTTATCTCACCTCCCACAAGCCCTGCTGGTGTACCGCGTCTTCAGAAAAGAAGCCAAACGCACCACCAAGATCCTGCACGGGCTGCTTCATGTTGTTGCCTTCATCATCGCGCTGGTGGGTGAGTTCTAGGGTACAGCTTTCCCTGTTCACCTGCTGCTTCAGGCTCCAGCAACAGCGGCTGGTTACACAGTCTCCACTCCAGGCTTCTTGGCCTTGCCTCCCTCTCCTCCTCACAGGCATCCCAGGCTGGGACACTGGATGCTGGCCATCAGCGGCCTGGACCAAAGCCCAGAAGTTCTGGCTAGCATATCCCCCGGGTCCCCCTCCTCTCTCTTCTCCATGTCTAGCTCTGTCCTCACATGGCCCCTGCCTCTGCTCTAGGCTTGGTGGCCGTGTTCGACTTCCACAAGAAGAAGGGCTACGCGGACCTGTACAGCTTACACAGCTGGTGTGGGATCTTAGTATTTGTTCTTTACTTCGTGCAGGTGAGGCCAGCGGGGGGTGGGGGAGGGGGGAGGGGAGTGGGACTCAGGTGTGCCATAAAGGGGTCCATTTTCCAGGGCGCATGTCCAGAGGACAGAGAGCAGATTAACTTAGTTGGGTGTTATTTTCAGAGGATTCTAAAGGCCAGGGTGCCCAACCCTGTGCCCTTCCCAGTGACTCTGTACAAATGTTGGGTCACATGCCTCAGCTTCCTGAATCCACGGGGCGAGGAGCTGCTGTTGGGAGTCCAAGGCCTCAAGGCGAATGGCTTCAAGTATTGGGGACCAGTAAACATTCCACGCTCCACGGCTGGCACTTGAGGGGATGCAGGGGTGCTTTGGTGGCTTCCTGTTAGGTCACAGCCAGCTCACGGTTCATGAGAGTCCTCTCTCCTTTTAGTGGCTTATGGGTCTCAGCTTCTTCCTGTTCCCTGGAGCTTCCTTCTCTATGCGGAGCCGGTACCGGCCCCAGCACATCTTCTTTGGCGCCGCCATCTTCCTCCTTTCTGTGGGCACAGCCCTCCTGGGCCTGAAGGAGGCCCTGCTGTTCAAACTTGGGTAAGTGTCCCTAAGAGGAAGGGCCCCAGTGACCCTGCTTCATTGGAAGCCTCTTTCTGAACTGGCTTTTCTCACTGGGAGGGTGGGAGGGTGGAAGGGCTGGTACTGGGGCATCTTTAAGGCCTGGGCTGCATTTGTCCTAACTTGGACCCTTCATCTTACCCTACAGGACAAAGTACAGCACGTTTGAACCGGAGGGGGTCCTGGCCAACGTGCTGGGCCTGCTGCTGGTCTCTTTTGGGGTGGCTGTGCTCTACATCTTGGCTCAAGCTGACTGGAAGCGGCCTTCCCAGGCTGAAGAGCAGGCCCTCTCCATGGACTTCAAGACGCTGACCGAGGGAGACAGCCCCAGTCCCCAGTGACGGCCTCGGGTGTCCTCCTGGTTCTGTGGGTTCCCAGATGTCTTTCAGCTCCTCCTGCAGAGCCTGAGTCTTTGGGTCCAGGAGTTCTGGGCAGTGGTATTAGATTAGTGGGCTTCTAGGTTTGGGGGTTCTCTCTGCTTTCCCTTCCTTGCTTGCTGCTTTTGATGAATGCTTCCTGTGAGCCACGTGTAACCTGCCTGTACCCCGTGTTGCCCATTCACATGCAGAAAGCTTGGTCAGGGGATCTGAGGTCAAGCCTGTCCTGATCCTTAGAGGAACTGGACTATACTCTACCCTCCAGGCAGCAGATGGTTGGGGCTGGGCCTAAGGACAAGACTGCTGCTTATGTATTCAACCCAGGAGTCCCAGCAGCTTGGGATGCAAGCGTTTGGCAGCAGAGCAAGTGATATTATGTGTAAAATATGCTGGTGATCAGAATAAGGTTCTCAGAAGGGCTGAGTCTGGCCCTGAAGGAGCCCTGCCATGTGGCTTGGCCACAGTTGAACTTTCCCCCTGAGCCTTAAATTGGCTTTGGGGAAGGGGATAGGTGTTCAGAACACAGCTATGTACCTGCCCTGGCGGTGAGGGCCTCCTGGCCTCCAGCTGCCCGGACAGTAGCCCTGCTGGTCTGGTTTCCTCCTGCAGGCCAGTGGGGCAAGCTGGGGTGGGGGGTGGGGCTGCTGGGTGCTGGGAGGGTTACTGTCCTCCCACACCCAGACGATAGGATTGAAGAGGACTAGAGGAATGGGATGGTCTCCTGTGGCGTCTGCACGCAGCTTCAACCCCTGCTGCGGTTGTGTTAGCTGAGTCACTATTTGGCTGAAGTCTAGAAATAATGTGATTAGAGCTTTCTTGGGCTTGGCAAAGGCTCTCTCCTCTGGGCTTTGAGGAGCCTCACAGCTTTGATAGGCATGGTTAACTTAAAGGAGATAAGCAGTTTCTGAACCTGACAATTCCTTTAGGTCAAGGTCAGATTTCTGATAACTGCTGTGGGTTCAGGTGTAGTGGAGCCCCCCCCCCCGGGGGGGTGGCTGCCCATCACCCTGGCCTCCTCTTCTATCCCTCCAGCTGCAGGGTTGATGAGGGTTGTCTTGAGTTTCAGCTACAAGGGTAGGGATCTTATCAATTCCTTCATCAGCCAGCATACTTGTATGGTCAAATGTTTACATGTGGGAGACTCGTCCTTAGACAAAGCACTGAGCACCGTTGTGACTTCTCCCTCTCCAGACTACACAGAAAAACCAGGACTTAGAGAGCCTGAAAACTAGTCTTTTTCTTTTGCCAAAGTGTATGATACATGACTAAGGACCAAAGAAGGCCCCCAAGCAGATGTGTGCGGTTTCTTCTGTTTGCCTGTGGCCTGTCTCCTGTGACGTACGGTGTTTTGTTGGTGCAACAGATGAATCAATAAATGTCTCCAGCAGACTACTTGTCTTCTCTTTTCATTTCCTGGGGCAAGAAAAGGATCCAAAGCTTTAAGCTATCAGATTCATGCAGTTCTACTAGGAATGAGAGAAATTGTCTCCAGGGTGAGTACAGCAGATAAAGGGACTGGGAGACACGTCTCTGTGGGGGTCAGGTGGCCCCAGCGGAGGGGGCCTGGCAAACATGGCACCCACAGTTTTTGTCTTCCCTCTCTCCCCATTCCCTCTGCTAACCTGTAGATTTCGTCCTAAAGTGACTTTTCCTTAGATGGTCACTTCCTCTGGAGGCTGATCTGAAGGTCCAGCTATCAAAGTATTGAAGTTCAGCAATCAGAAGCCCCCTGTGGCTGCCCCATTAACATGCTCACTCAAAACAAATCAGCTCCTCCTAACGTGAGCTCTTCCCTGTGCCTTTATAACCTGCCATTTGCCTCTGGGCCACATCTGTCCCTCTATCCAGAGGCTGTCCTTTTGTCTTTGCAGGGCAAATCCTTCCCCTCTCCCCATCCCTTTTCCGTTTCCTTGTCCTCTATGTCCTGTCTTTGTCTCTTATTCTCTGCTTTGTTCCTCTGAGGCAAATAAATCTCTTTGGGCTGAGAACTTGCTCTTGGGGTGTCTTGTGCTGACTTGGAGGGCTTTTCAGAACCTTCCTAGTATTTTACCTGCCTGAACTTGGGAAGGCTCATGTCCAAGTACAGCATCTATTTGGCCCTTTCAACATTTCTTTCTGGTCCTTCAGAAGAAGAGCAAAGCTGTTAAGAACGAGCTGAGATTCCGTGTTTGGCTGATTTATGTGGCCCGTGCAGGAGCTATGCTTATGGTAAGTTTGGGTGGGTCTCACTGTGTCTACTCGTGCAAGGTGGTACGTGCCTGGAGTCACAGCACATGGCAGGCAGGAGGATCTTGAGGCCAGCCTGGACTTCAAGGGCAGACCCCATCTTAAAATAACATGCCAAGAGGTGGCAGCACTTGCCTAGCATAGGCAGGGCCCTGGATTCTGTACCAGGACAAACAAAACAAGCCAAACACCCTTGACAACAGAAACAAAGCTAAAAATACCTCATTGGAGAGCTCACTGTTTTCTTTCTCTTGGTTCATGAGTCAGCATTTCTTTGTGTATGTAGCCCAGGCTGGCCTAGGACTCCTCAGAGATCCACCTGCCTCTGCCTCGGAGGGCTGGGATTAAAGGCGCCACCACCCTGGCCCAGTGCTCACTACTTAAAAGGGAACCAACAGCAAATCCTCTTGTAAGTAAGTGGTCCAGCATTTGTTGAGCTTTACCCTGTTGCTGGTGTGTAGAAGCCAGAATGAAGATCTTTCCTCTAAACTATTGCTTCTCAACCTTCCTGATGCTCCAGCCCTTTAATACAGTTCCTCATGCTGTAGTGACCCCCAACTGTAAAATTATTATTGTTGCTACTTCATAACTGTAATGCTGTTATGAATTCAACTGTTATGAATTGTAATATACATTATCTGTGTTTTCCAATGATCTTAAGTGACTCCTGTGCAAGTCATTTGACCCCCAAAGGGGTCTTGACTCAATGGATTGAGAACTGCTGCTTTCAACCAAGGCTTTCTTGTGGACTTTCACTTCTTTAAAGGGATCTAAAGCACATGGCTTGGAACATGCACAAGCTATCAATGTCAATGTCAAACCCAGGCTTCTCCTGTGGGAGAAGGCAGAGGGATCCTGACTGTGAGTGCTCTCATTATCACATGCACTTTGGAGAAAGCAAGGCCATCTGTTGGAGACTTGTGTAAAGAATACAGAATTTCCCGTGGTCCTGACTGTTAAAACCACTCACTATGAACCTTTGCCAACTGCACCAATGACTGGTTGAGAAGGATGTTGACCGGCATTAACATTCTGGGGGTAGCCAACTGCTTTCTGACTGAATTTAAGGCCTGCTCCACTGACAGTCATGCCTGGGATGACTGGCTCAAGACCCTGTGACTGGTCATCGGCTCTAAAAGTAGATGGCAATTATATAAAACATGGTTCTAGTGCAGAGAGTACAATCCTATCCCTTTCCCCAAGGCTCAGGGATCATTATGGAAGGGAGGTGCAGAAAGTTCTTAAGGGCCAAGGATTGATGCTAAAAAGTGTCTTTTGGACATAACAGGGCCACTGCACGCCAACTCACAGCAATTATAATTGTATGCACATGACCTACACAAGGTCAAGCCAGCCTAACACCCAAGCATGGATGGAGGGGCTGATGAGGCCCAGCGCCCTAGCAGAGGCAATATTGGCAGCAATGGCTTCTATGGGAAGAATGGTCAGTTTCCTTTGGGGATGGGGCCCTTGCTAGGCTACTATTGCTCCAACAGATGGCTTTACACCTAGCACATACTTGTAGCACTAAATAGACTCAGTGGGTTAAAAAATCCATGGCGCTGGGAAGGAGACATGGGAGAAGTCTGGGAGGAGCCAAGAGGAACTGAAAAGTAGATATGATCAAAATATAGATGTTTGAAATTCTCAGAAAGTAAAAACTATTTTTTTAGAGCCACCAGAAAAGGCAGGAAGAAGCAAGTTTGGAGGACGTGGCTGGCTGTAACTTTACCTCTCCCTCTGGCTACCCTGGTGTTTGATGGAACAATCTGTGACAGGTTCTTAGCCATGTGCTTTAATACTTTTTAAACTTTTTTTTTTTAAACTTTATTTATTATTTATTTATTTATTTGCCTTGGTGTTTGCCTGGAACTGGAACTACAGACAGTTGTTAGCTGCCATGTGGGTACTGGGAATCGAACCCGGGTCCTCTGGAAGAGCAGACAGTGCTCTTAACCGCTGAGCCATCTCTCCAGCCCCATGCTTTAATACTTTTAAGTAAATAAGGGTTCCCACAGGGAGGCCTTGCTTCAAGAGAAACAGCATGAATGCTTTGATGAAAGACCTTTGGGGTCTGTCCACTGTGCTTCATAGGACTGTTAAGTTCTTAGCCCAGTCTCTGGGTATAACCCAACCCAGATGAGGGAAGAGACTCAGCCCTTTCTTCTGGACCTTTCACCTGGGCTTTCCAGGCCTTGTGGGAACACAATGACTCAGTCATCAGGAGCTCCCTGTTCCCATGGCTTGACTTTTAAGCTGTCCTGTTCCACTCACTCCCCTGCACTGGATCCTGCCTGACTTGTCCCAGTGCACTGGAGAAGCACAGCTCCTTCATAGACCAGCCCAGGGAAGCACCTGCCCAGTTATCAAAGGCACCTAGAAAGGGAGGAACCAACAAGGACTTCTGAGAACTCATGAAGGTATCTGCTTTCACTGCCTCACTGAGTGGCTTTTTATCTAGGAAAGTTCTTTTAAGAATTACTTCCCCCCAAACCCTACCTTCTTTTACAAAGCTCCAGGAATCTTTTAAAAGCTAGGGTTTTGCTAACTATTTTCTTTTTAAAAAAAATCTAGTTAAAGAAAATGGTTTTGAGACCTAGTATGTGGTTCCTTTTAGAACCTTCTCTACTTTGAAGGTGCCTGTGGCACACAGGCTGGGCTGGCTGGGCCAGGCCTGGGAGGCAGAGGGAACAGGATGACCTGAGTTCAGGAGTTCATGGCCAGTCCCAGAAAACACAGTGAAGCAGCCATGGGTTAGTCAGTCAAACTCACTCCAAAGAGCAAGATAAAAGGAGTACAGTGCCCTTGTATAGCTGCTAAGAATAAGGCCCCTTTAACTCCACACATGGACAGCCTTCCTGAGGTTCCTGTCTTGGGCCAACAGCTTCCCCAGGTGCTGTGTGTCCACCTCAGGGATGAGCAGCAATGTACAAACAGATGCAGAAGGCATGACTCTGAGCCTCCCACAGCAGAGAAACCACCTCATCAGCAATGTGGCCTAAGCCTTAACCCGGTGACATCCTCAGCACTGCCATTTCAGTGTAAGGTGAGTGTGGAAGTCAGTTCCCTGGCAGAGCACGGAGGAGAAAAGCACTGGACACTAGGTTTCTCCAAGTGTTGACCATTTATAAATAAGTACATTTGCTTTCATACATACAGTTCATTGTACAGATGACGTTCTGTATACATGGGGCAGGAAAATGCATTCATTTGAACTTTTCACATCTATCTCACACAGCTCACATGTACAGACAATAAAACTGTTCAAGCAAGTACAGCAAAGGAAATGTCTTCCTTATACACGGGGCTAGAGGCCTCGGCTGGGTGGGGTGTCCCACTGCACGAGTTCACGACTGTGTGGTGTTCGATATATTAGGAGAGAGAACAAACATGCATTGGATAATATACTGTACAGAGAAAGTCCTTTACATCTGAGTTATAGAAAACCTAAAGGAAAACTAAGTGCATTAAAGCTTTTTCCAGCAAGTGTCTTGAAAGGACAGCAAAGAGGAATAATCAAAATCATATTAGTACAAATCACTCTTTAATTGTAGACTGTACATGTCTGTACTAATTAAAATCATCTTGGATTTGGAGGAGACAGAACAGAGAGACACGGACGCTGTGCTAGATGGAAGAGAGGCCATGCCTGAGAACGGCACCTGCCCTGAGCCCCACAGGAACTGGCCCAACTCAGCAGGAATCAGCCAAATGTTTAAAAAAACAAAACAAAACAAAACAAAAATCAGGATAGAAAGTATATCTTACAGAATTTTCAAAATAATCTGTGAATGGAGTGGCTACCTAGAGCCCGCATCTCCAGTTCCCCTCCCCAGTGAACGGGTACACAGTAAGGCAGGTACATTCAAGTACTGAATTTTCCAGAATTAACTCTCTGTCTGGTCCTCGGGATTGAAGGGAGTGATTTGAGTCCTAGCCAGATTTTCTGGTTAGTGACTAGCAAAGGGAAAATCCAGTCATCAAGTGCTACAGAAACAGAGCAGCTCGGCCACATCCTTCCCACGCAGTAGGCCTATCTGAAAACGAGAGATGGTGCTGGGTAGCATCTGTGTGCAGCCAGCTGCAGCCTGACTGGTCAGCTTAGTGTAGGGATCACAGTCAGCAGAAGAAATGAGATGACAGGGTGAGGAAACATGAGAGTAACACTTGATTTTTGGTGTCCAATTATACGTTCATTTGGTACCGACTTTCAAGGCTCTGACTGTGGCTGTCATGTGGCCACAAGCATCTCAGGGTGGCTCAGCTGCTGTGAGGCATTGGACACCGAAATGAAGGTTACCAACACTTCAGCCCTTGAGTGGTCTGTATTACAGAAGGAGTTGATGGAGACCCAGTGAATATTCAAGTAGCTCTGCACAGTGGCTCCACCAGCCCCGTTGTGCTTGTGTCCAGGCCCCTAGCCAGCCACCTTTTCTTGGGAGCAGCCAGAGCTGAGTTCAAGGCATTGCATGGTGAAGGTTTCCATGACGCATCTTTGTAGGTAGCTCTTACCCCTAAGCCCTTTGTTCATTGTTAGTCATGGTAGATGGTCAGTTTGGAATTCCCAGAGGAAAAGGAGAAGTCACACCTCTCAACAAGCACACGGCAGGGCAGTATGGCCCTCAGAGGGCGGCAGCAGACCGCTTCTTGAGAACTGGGCAGCCAGAGGGCAGCCAGGCAGGGTGGGCGGGGCTGAGCACGGAGAGGCTCAGCAGGAGATGGGCACTGAGGCAGCATCATCCTGACACCTGGGGAGCCTGTTCCATTGACCAGGCTCAACAAGCAACTGGTTTTTGTCCAAGGCATTTCTGCAGTAGAAAAATAACTATCTTTAATCAAACCACCCAACCATGATACTTCTGGAGTTATAAAAGTTGGAGGCTGAGTGGAATTGAGAGAAAGGATGCTCATGGGGAGAAAAGGTTCCTCTACATACTCATTCACCAGAGAAAGGGAGCTCAATTTAAGCTCCCAAGCAGGTGATGTTCAGAGTCTGTCTTGCTACAGGTGGCATGGATGCATGAAGACCCTCCAGGCCTTTGTTCCCTTCTTCCTGAACCTCCAGTCTACTGGCCTGCCTGTCACACTTGCAGCAGCTCTACAAAGCCATTCTTTGTAACCAGGTTAAGTATGATGCAGAGCCACAGTGACACCTAGTGGTAGAGTATGGTGAAGCACACGTGACATCCACATATTCCACTGCGTATGACTAAACTCTTAAGGAAAAATACTTATGGATATTAAATTAGATACTGGTTTTAAATTTTTTCTATTGGGTATATCTCTGGAATATAAAAATACCAATATTTAGAGGAGGATCATAAACTACTATACAATATAAGGGCCGAGAACACCTTTCTCTAAGCTGTTCTGATTACAATAATTTAGGAAAGGTGTTTAATAATCCAGGCTTAACTAAAATCAGCAAACTTGGATATCTGGACATCAACCTGGGATACTGTACACAGTTCTAATTAGTGGAACTTTCCTGAGCCATCGAGTTTCAGTTAAACACCCAGAAAGGGGCGGGCGTCTGGGAGAGGAACGAGGGGGCTTGTGCTCTCTTGACTCGGGACTTTAATAGTGCACGTCTGCAATCTGGACAGACACAACAGCAGATACAAAATGATCTCCATTTGTCCATGCCAAATACTCATGTTACACAGGTTTTCCCTTTACTTTGTAAATAAACATTAATTTTAATTGTTACTTGTGTGCCTTACTGATCCAGTAAATAAATGAATCATGTCTCAGGAGTCCCTAAGAAAATTGCTGGAAAGCACTTTAAAATCACTGCAAATATGTTCTTGTGTTTAAAAATTCTTAATCTTTTTGAGGCTTATATACAACAGTCATTTCTTGTGCTATAAATGCTGTGATCCACTGCTTGATTTCTTTCCTTGTTTTTTTTTCTTGAAAAACACACTAGAGACAAGAGTGACTCTGCTAATTCTAATGAAGACATCACTTACACTTAAATATCCAGTATTTATCAGTTACAAATTCAAACAGTAAAGTGCACCCATTTATAGACATGATGTTATGGAAACTATTAGTGCAAGAATTTTGGGCAAAGGAACATGTTTTGGTGAGAAACCTACAAGCTGAAGTTTGTCACCTGTCTCTACTTAAGGGAGATGTGAATTAAGTGAGCAGAATTTGCCAGTTTCATTTGAAATTTGTTTTCCATCCTGACGCTAGCCATGTCTGGCAAATGCTCATTGCTGGGAAGGGAGGGGCACATTTAAAATACAGTACTACGATCAACCCATGGCAGTGAAGTAGCAAAGCAGGGCACAGGCAGTCTGCATCCAGGGAAGACTTATTTTCTGCCTCAAGAAGCTCCTGTTGGTGATTTCTCGTCAAAACCCACTGGTACCCAGTAGCGACAGCCATTCTCTTATGGTGGCCAGGAAAAAACTGGTTTGACACTGACCTTTCAGGTGGGGGTAGAGGTGCCAACTCTCTTCCTTTTCCTGGAAAAATGAGGGACCCTGGAGAAAAGTAGTAGCTGTAGTGTATCTGTATGACTACATTGCATTTTAATCCACCTGGGCTGGTAAGGTGCTAAGTGTGGCTTTCCAGACAGGTAGGAGCACTTTTCTAATGGGTTATGATATCCCCCTTAGAGGTGGTTCAGACAGAGGTGATGTAGAGCCCAATGGAGGTGTGTCCAGGCCACACCAGGGGCCACGAAGCTGCTGTTTCCAGCTAGAGACTAACCTCACAGCTATAAACTTCTTCCAGATGGGAGAGCTGGAGATATAGATGGGTGGATGGCCAGGTAGGAAGAGATCACTGATGCCTATAGTCTAGGAGAATGGGGCAGTTCTACTACATCTTACAGAGCTGAGTCCTGACCAGTTTTAGGTTTGGGGTCCATCTATGGGCATAATCTAAATCAGTGAAGAAAGGTTCTGTCATGTTCTGAATGTCTTACAGATCCTTTCAGAGAACCTGTATCCCTAACAGGTCACTGACACTGTTCTTCTCACAGTGCCTTTTAACAGTAACATGCTCCCTAAGAACACAGGACCAACACCCCCTGGTTAGTTTGCTGGGCTGCAGCTTTGGTTCCTGTGTTTTTGCTGCCTATCTCATAGTTGTCTCAGCTCTACCAAAGTCAGGTTAGCAGACATCCACAAGACCTAGAAGATGTGTGGACACTGATGGAAGTCAATCTCATGCCCCTATCCAGGCCTCAAAGGAGTCTGCAACACTCTTGGCTATTTTTATTTTCAAAGATTACCCCTAAACACTCCTAAAAGACATAATTTCTTTAACGGCGAATAATAAAGTGGAATTAATTAAGAGCTGGCATGGAATGCAGTGGCCTGGGTGGAAACCCTGGAATGGGTCTTACAGTCCAAAGACAATCTAAGCAGGTTCTGGAAGAACATACTCTTCCTAACACCATCTGGGTGTGAGACAGTGAGGACCACCTGGTTCCAGGTGGAGATGCACCAGCCAGACCTCAGCAGTCTGCTCAGTGCTTTTTGGGGGGATCTAAGAAGCAGACTTCTCCAAGACAGATTTCTCCCAGTGAGAAGCAAGAACAACTTTGTTCCTCCTCCTCTGTGCTCTGTGTCTATTCTCTCCTCTGGCCTTGGAAAATCAGTAGCCTTTAGTGGCTAATTGTTGGTTAAAATTCACACACAGCTTTAAAGATACCCACAGAACTCCTGGCATTTCCTTGGCTGATCAACTTATTTAACGGGCTGAATGTTTACTAAATGTTCTCAAATGCCTCTTGGAAAGTCAACATGGTAACATTTCAAATAATTATAGTGGGCTTTTTTCCAGTTTAGCAGCTTTCTTTCTTTCTTTCTCACTCTCCCCTAGACCCCTTTATCCCAGGGGAAGACCAGCAATACAGTAAATGAAGATTCTCGACCTGATGCCTGCAGGGAGCTGGAGTCTGGGGAGACCATGGCACAGGAATGCACTGGGCTGGCCATGTGGAACACTGAGTAAGAATGCAAAGACAAAGGCATCACACACTTCCTAGAGTTTCTAGAGGAAAACAAACAAGAACATCTTACTTTTTAAAAAGGAAAAAGACATTCACACAACAATAACATCAGTGAAAGCGATTGTCTCCTGAAAAAAGCTGACCAGTGTGTCTGACCTCCCTGGTTAAAGCTCACTGCACAAAATCTCCTCGTTGGCATCAGAAGAGAGGGAAAGAGCATGTGGCTGGGGCACAGACCCAAGAAAGTCCTGGCTCACCAGAGGCCAGCTTCCCAGTCAGCGGCATGCAAAGGATTTCAACATGTGGGCTGTCACCTCTGAACACCACACAGAAACTACATGAGAAATTAAGCCAGAGAACTACCTCAGATGTGGAAATCAAGCCTGAAAATGTGCAGTGAAAACATATGGGTCTCACTCCAGCAAATGTCTCTTAAACATTAGACTCCACAAATGGTCTCTTTGGTTTGATAGGCGATGTCTGTCCTTGTCGAGAGTCCCGAGACAGTTGCCTGTACAGGTTGTCCTGGTATGCCTGGGCCACGGGTAGGGTCCGTGCCACCTTCACATCAGGATAGGAGGAGGCCTGGCTGACTCTTTCTAAGAGGTCTCCACGTGACCCATTAGCCAGCATCCCATGGGGGCTGTAATAATCGTCCTCCAGCAAATGACCATTCTGTGCATTGTTGGTTTTGTTATAAAAGGCAATGTTGCTGATGGATGATGGTGGACTGAAGGACTCAGGCTGAGGCAGGTTGCCTGGAGAAGTAGGACTGAGAACAGTATCTACTGATGACACTGCCCAGGTCCGATTCTGCTGGTGAAGGTGGGGGTACTGTTGAGTCCGGGCTGTTTTATCTATGATCCCCATGAATGGTGTGGTCCTGGATCGGGTGGGCTCACTGGGGTAACCTCCCTGAGTGGGAGACACTGGCGACAGCTCGTCACATGACCTATCATATGTTGGTTTCAATGGGATCTCCATCTGCTGAATTGAAGAAGAAGGCCGGAAGGTGGGAGTCAGGTTGGAAGTGGATGCGATGCTATTGCTAGATGGAGAAAAGCGAAGGCCCACACTCTGTGAGTGCAGCAGTGGCCTGGGAGTTGGTGGGTGGGGTTTGATTTCATTAGGGTTGATACTAATAGGTCTTCTGATTAAATGTGACACATCAGGGGAACCCAGCTGGCTGGAGGAACGCTCTAGATCCAGTTTTGAGTGACAGACTGGATAATAAGATGCTGACTGGCTACGCCCAATCTGTGGTGTCTGGCTGTACCTCATGCCACCTCGATAGGCAGAGGAGGGTCGCTGTGGCAGATCCTCTTTGGTCAATCCTCCATGCTGACAGATGGCACCAGCGCTCAGGCTGGCTTGGACATGCTGTACGGGTCTCCCATCTCCTACAATCCCCCCTATAGAACCCTGGTAAACCAATCGGCTCTGACTCACTCCCATGTCTCCTTGTGAAGACTGGTATTTACTAGCCATCGAATGGGCTACCTGGCCATAGGCTCCTGTTGGGATAACAGTGCTTGAGTGAACTGCTGAGCTAGGCTGGTTACTTCTTACAATTTGGGCCTTGGCAGGCTGTAGCCTGAGCCCTTGCTGGGGAACTGCCACTGGAAGCTGAGGCATCTGGTAGGGCCGCTGGGCCATCTTGGAGAGTGGAGATTTTGGTCTGCCAGGAAGCTGACTCACATTTGTTTCTTGCTGATACCGTACAGGAGAGCCAGACTGGGATCTATAGACACTCATGCTCTCAGCTGGAGGGCTGGCCCGGTACTGAGGGCCTCTACGAAGAGGAGAAGGTGGGGGGCTAGGGTATTCCTTGCCTTGCCCTCCCACAGGAGGTGGGCTAAACCGGTAAGATGCAGCCTGATGAGCTGGGGAAGTATGTGGTGGGCTAGGCCTGTAATGAGAGTTCTGGTGAGTTGGAGAAAGAGCAGGTGAGGTGGACTGATAACCTTGCCTAGTGGGAGAACCTACAGAGCTATTGGACCGGAAGTCAAAAACCTGATGAGAGCCGAGAGGTGAGCTGGAGATATAGGCTGAGTCCCGATGGGCAGGAGAGGAGGGTGGGCTCTGGATTACTGGGAGCCCCTGACTGGGCCGAGCCTCTGTCTGGAGGCCAATAGAAACGTTTTCCACATCCTGTTCCAAGTACTCCTCCTCAAATATGTCTTGTACAGAGTATATATCTTCATGTGGGGGCTCAGGCTCTGGCTCTTCCTCTGCTAACTCCTGCTGAGGCTGCTGGGGTGGTGGCGGCGGCTGCTGTTGCTGCTGCTGCATCTGTCTGCACTCCTCCTCTACTCGCATCAGAAGCCTCTGGATCTCACGGTTGTTTGGACATAGTTTGATGGCCTCTTTCAGGTCCTCTAAGGCTGCTGCAAACTGTCTGCTTGACAAAATGCAAACACAAGAATGGGAGTTTTTCTGAGTGAATAGGAATCATCAGGAGCTGAAAACATGACCACCAGTTCAGAGAACTGCATCAGGTGGTGTCTGTGGGACTCTAAGAGGGTCTAACTCAGTTTGACTTATAAGGAAGGGAACAAAGGCTGCTATTCTAAGAGTCAAGAATGATTTCCTAGACATTTTGGCCTTAACTTTGTTCTGGCCTCTCTGGAGTTAATTGAGAACGTCTTCAATTATGTCAGTTAAGACAGGTCCTTCAGGAAGATCTCATGCCCAAGTGCAGCCTGGGCAGTATGGTGGGGTTGGCTGGGGTTGTCATTTACAGTGTCACTGTCAATTAGCTTAGGAACAAACAGTAAGTAACTACAGGGTTTAAAAATCTTGTTGATTCAGTGTAATTGGAGGGTGTTTGAGACAAGGGTTTCTCTGTGTAGCCCTGGCTGTTTCAGAACTCAGTATATAGACCAAGCTGGTCTTAAATCCAGGGAGATCCTCCTGACTCTGTCTCTGAGATTAAAGGTGTGCACTACCACACCAAGCTGACCTTGTGGAATTAAAAAAATACTCTCAATACTTTGGCTTAAACTTTAGGCCTCTTACATCCTAGCTATGAAGCCTGTCTGTTTTCTGTCACTTCTTCCGATCACCTAACAGCACTGTTGTGTCTGTCTACTGGGTCACAGCCCACAGGAGGTAAGTTTTCTGGTTAGATGACTTAGAGTGGTGCTGAGCTCACTCCAAGAGGAAGTGAATCATGGAGATATTCCGAAAGTGGATAACTCGCCTTGTGGAAAAGGAACAGTCCCAGATGGATAGGATTAGTAGCTGTCTATAAAAATGTTCTGACCCTAGCTAGATCACTGCCCTCAGTGTCACTAGCCTTGGTTTGATTTTTGTAGACACATTCTCCTGGGTCATAGCAACAAATCCCAAACAGTTCCTTCCCCTGCGTGGGAGGAGGCAGGTGCTGGGCAGGAGGCATCAAGGCAGAAGTTTTTAGTTCCTTCTGAAGGCTTTCTTGTTCAGGCCAAGGCACAGCAGACAAGCACAAAGAATGGGGCCACCTCAATCCTGGCAGCAGGGTCTCCTCTCTCCCTCTGTATGACAGTTTAGGTGAGAAGGGCCTATGCCATCAGACTTAGGAGAACCCTTTACAGAGGACTAAATAATCTGGGGAGAGCTCAAATGCCTGCAGGAAAGGACAAGAGTCTGTAAGTGACTGTCCTGTTCTTTCTGTTAAGAAAGCAGATGGAGGGGCTGGAGAGACAGCTCAGCGGTTAAGTGTACTGACTGCTCTTCCAGAAGACCGGGCATCAATTCCCAGCACCCACATGGCAGCTCACAACTGTAGTTCAAGTTCCCAGTTGAACTACAAACCAAGGCAAATAAATACATTTTTTTTTTTTAAAAGAAAAGAAAGTAGATGGGGGAGATTTGGCTTAAGCAGCTTCCTCTCTACTTCATCAGTACCCTTCATACCAGGCTTGGGGCTCTAAAAGTGATGGAGACCGTGACATAGGCTCCCTGGAAGTAAGTGCCTTTTCCATTTTACTTTTTGCCTAAGGTGCCCAGGAGAAGTGTTGACTGTGAGCTCTGTCCTGTGTACAAGGCCTGGCCCTGACATCCACAAGGGCAGGCACATTGGGTGCACACCCCCGGGTGGCCTGCATGGCCTTGGCCAGATCTTCAGATGCTGCTGCCTCCCACCCTCCCTCGCCTCACCTGCTGCTGCGCTTTGCCCTCGCTCTCGCATAGTGAGCTTCGTAAGATTTCGGTTTCAGCTCCAGGGCCTTGGTAGCAAACTCCTCCGCCATTCCAAAGTCCTGCCATTGTAAGAGGTATGCATATGAGTCATTGAAGACACACATAAAATACAACTGGGGAATAAAACAAATTACAGGTACAATTCTTTGACATTTGTAGTGGAGTGCCTGGGGCTCTTAGCATGCCGAGCATGGCTCTAACCACGTGGCTTTAAGTCCCCTTCTGCCTTCCTCTGTGTGGCTCTGAAACCACTGTGCACTTTATTTGTCCAAAGCATTAAGAAAACCTTTTGAATTTGGCCTCTTTTTACTTTTCTAGCATCTTTTAAAAAAATACACCAGAAGCCAAATGTCAGCCCTCTGTAGTAAGTAAGGATCCTAAAGTTGGAACCCTAACCTCTCCACACAAGGGAAGACAGAGGCCTCAGGTGGCACTCGTCCTGGTAGTTCTCCTCGCTAAGCTCACAAGACCTTGACCTCCTGAAGATCACTGAGAATGCACCTACAGAGCACAGACTGGAGCTGAGATGGCATGGGGATGCCAGACAGGCAGGCTCCATCCTCTGGTCCATTCTAACTCAAGTGGGTTGAACATTTTTCATACCTGCTGTTACAGAGGTAAGGCTAAGCATATTGTTAACACTTAAGTGCTGTATATACCGGACATATAGTACGTGTTCCATAAACTGTATGGAACAGATGTGTATTTCACAGATGTGTCTCTGGCTTATTCCTCCTCCTATCTGGTTCCTTATGAAACACTCAAAATGAGAGAGGGAGGGAGGGAGGGAGAGGGAGGGAGAGAGAGAGATAGATAGATAGATAGAGAGAGAGAGAGAGAGAGAGAGAGAGAGAGAGAGAGAGAGAGAGAGAGATTGAGAGAGAGAAACAATCTGGCTGTGACTGAGTTCTGTGCTGTCTCTGGAGGCTACTGGTGTTACTGTGACAACCCTCAGGAATAGGGTTTGAGGCACACAACACTGAGCAAGCAGAGCCTGTGGTCTTTAAGATTTCTTAAATACTAAAAGGAAATATTTTAATCTTCATGGGGTAGTGGCTCTATTTTTGAGACATGGTCTTGCTATGCATCCCAAGCTAGCCTAGAACCTCCAATCTTCCTGCGTCTGCCTTGAAGTACCGGCATTATAGATACATGCCACCATGCTCAGCCTTACATGTTAAAGCCATAGCATGACATAATCACATTCACAACTCCTAAGGCAGAACACATAGTAGAACAAAGGCCCTGGGATAAAGGTAAGGGTTTGAGAGACATTCCCTCCTCAAGTGCAGAGACTTGTGGAGCTTAGCCCAGTGTTGGTCCATGGGAGTGATTATTAGTTCCGTGGATAAGTGTAAAGCCCCAGAGGAAGCAGTCCGACCTGCATGAGCTATGTCCTGTCCTCCTGTTTCCCACCTTGCCCTCTGCTTACTTGAGAGATAACCACTGTTTCTGAGAGCCCAAGAGTGGAAGGAACCCCCTTCTTCCTTGGTGCTACAACCTAGTAGGGTCTTTTGCATGCTAAACAAGAACTCTTAGAATATTTTTAAAAACCAATTAACTGCTAGAAAAAAAAGCCAGCAGACTGGCACACACTGTTGAGCTTTGCTATCTTCTCAAGGGAGGGTTACAAGAAACCTCAGGCAGGACTTTGCTATCTTGTCCGCAAACACCTTCCTGACTTCCATCTCCACTCAAAGGCATCTCTTCCATATCCCTACTCCTTTCTGCCTCTGAACATCAGGCTTGTGTCCTCTGAGATGGCCAAGGCCACCCCAGGCTTTTTCATTGTAGGTCTCAGTGCTGGAATAGATGATGCAAAGTTATATATACAAGTCTTTCTGGCTGATCCTTTTATAGCTATGGCAGCCAGAACCTTTGTCTGGACAGCTGAGACCCTTATTGATCAAAAACTCCTGATTGCTTTGGATTATCCCTATCTCCTGAGGAACTAGGAAACCTTTAGTGATGTTAATGATTGCTGTGATTGTAAGCATTTCCAGTGTCTGAGAGAGGCTTAGGAGTGTCTGCATGACAAAGGAGCACTAGCTGAAACTACACCAGCAAACAAGTGAGAAGAACCCAGGATAACTAGAGAGATGATAGCGGGCCAGAAGGAGTTTCAAGATCATCCAAGGCAAGAAGGAGCATGCCATCCTGGAATACAGAGGCAAGGGATGAGATGAAAAGTTCAAGAATAGTCTTAGAAATTAACCGTGAACTCTACAGCCCTGAGGCATATGACTAGGGAGTGCACTAAAGAGAGTGACTGAAATCTAGACCTAACTGCACTCGAAACTCTGCTGAGGGACTGGAGTGTGCATGGAGATGACAGAGGTCTGGTCACTTCAGCAGGAATCATGAAAATGCACAGTGCTGCAAACTGCTCACAAAACTGGCTTTTCTACAGACTGAGAGATCTGTCAGTGTGGATTTACTTCAAGGCAAATGTCAGTGCTCTGTGAAAGACAACCAGGTTCCAAATGGGACAGAGCGGATTTTTGGGGTCCAGTATAACGCGACAGAGCGGATTTTTAGGGTCCAGTATAACGCAATGAGTGACGCGAACTCTCAGTTTTCAGCAATGCAGAAAGAGTGGGGATCAGAGGGACTTACGTTCATTTTCCTGCGACATCGAGAGAGGTTGAGGAGCAGAGACACTTTTAGCTCCCGGAAGGTTTTCAAGTCCTCACCAAACCCTTCTCTAGGGAATTTCTTCAGAGCGTACTGGTAGCGCTGGGCAGCTTCCTTTACTTTACCTTTCTAGTGGGGTACAAATGAAGAGGACAATGTTGGTTTGCTGAGTAGCTGAGAAGATCTAGTTCCTAGCCCCTGCCTGCTCTTAGCAGTTGTTATAAAGGTTAAATACATCTATTGCTCCTTTGAAGCTGACTGCAGATGTCCAGTCTTTTCTATAGAAAACTCCCTTGGCAAGAAAGCCCAGGTTGTAGGGGACAGAGAATAGGTAATTCTCTTCCTCAGGAAACATGCAGGACCTACCTAAAATGTGCTAGCCATGGCTTCTCTAACACAATGGGAAGAAAACTGTGTCAACTGCATCTTCCTATTTGTGGATCAGACATGAAGTAAAATGGCAGCAGAGAAGAGAAGCTTGGGATTTGTGAGTTTCACTTTGTAGGAGACATTTTACCAAGATGAAGTAAATGTAACCAACTTAGGGATCCTGCTGCAGAGCTCAGGGGAGCTCTCTTTACCCCTTGCATCTGAAAAGCTGTATACACAATAAGAAAGATGCAAGTATAGCTCCCACCTGGACCCTCTTCCTTGGTTCAGCTGCAATTCTCTAGGTAGCATCATTTTATTTAACTTTCATCATCTTTTAAATAAAAGTGTAGAGTCTTCCAAGGTAGAATTCTGGATGTGATTAATAATAGCTCTGCCCATTTACATTAGGAGGCAAGAATCCTTGCCTTGTGACAGTAGAAGTTATGTTGTGACCGAGGCTTAGATTCTTGAGAGTGACATAAAGGTCCATAAATATGATACCTACAGTAATGAAATTCATTGAATTTATGTGATTTTATGTGATCAAGTCTCAAGCATCCTAAAAGCCATGATTATCATGATGTACTCAAAGGGTGTCCAGGAACTGAATTACTTGTATATTTATAGCACAAAGGGACTTTACTATTGTTTCCTTTTAGATCTGTGATATCTCAAGGATGTCTGCTGCTAACATCTGGGTTGGAGTTATTTACCTTTAGGGATGATCCACTGAACTGATACTGAGGTGACTGATATGGAATACCCTAAGAACTTCCTTCTGGCCAAGTTTTATTTGCCTTGGTGTTTGCCTGGAACTGGAACTACAGACAGTTGTTAGCTGCCATGTGGGTGCTGGGAATCGAACCCGGGTCCTCTGGAAGAGCAGAGGGTGCTCTTAACCGCTGAGCCATCTCTCCAGCCCCCCCTTCTGGCCAAGTTTTAAAGACTGTGATTAAGTGAGTGATTTTAAGCAAACGTGTAACAATCTTTGTTTACCATATTAAAAGTGTTAGTATTACCATAAACTTTTTTTTTTCCAGGCTGCCCTCCAACTCATTCTATAGCCAAAGAAGACCTCAAAGTTCCCAGTCTTCTGTTTCCACCTCCAGAGTGCTGGGATTACAGGTGTGTGCAACTATGCATAAAAACTAAGAACAACACAACTGTAAATAACTATCGTTATAGTTTTGCTTTTAATTGCTCTGTGAGTTCCTCATTACCAAACTGTAAGTGACCAGGTAAAACCAGAGTTTTCTGGTGATGCACAAGAGGCTGTTTTTGCTTTCTTGTCAGGAAGGTAAAAATGCAGGACCATAACTTAGGAGCCCATGAGTAGGAAACAGCTTTCTACCTGTTAAGTTTTCAAGATTCTAATGTAGAGAACAGTCCCTCCCGCCCTCACCTTATAAAACATGTCCCCCTCTTCCATCAGCTTGCTCAGCAGGATGATCATGATGTCTGGTTTGGAGGTGGCCATCGCCCATGTGGCTGGACCTGCAGTGTACAGGATGCATGATGGGTAAAGAACTCATACAATGTAAGGTGGTAGGAAGCTAGGTGAAAAAAATATCCTGGGGGATTCTGCTGAGAGAACAACTTGCCCCACAATAATTACCTCATCATTTAGTCCTGGGAGTATTCTAGTGACTCCCACTGCCAAGAAGCTGCACTGGATTTGTTTGTATTCACCTTAAAATAAGAATATCTGAACTGTCCAAGTTTGTGCCACAGGAGAGCAGTAACGCCTGAGTGGTACATATGAACACATAGTGGCTTAGTTTGGAATTACTTTAAGTCAAAAGTTGGAAGAAAGAGTTTATATTAAAAGTTACCATAAGATTAGAAAAATCCAAAAAAGAACAATTTATTTCCTCTCTGAGGTGGAAAATTCCCACACGTAGATTCAGTTCTGAAGTGTGGGTTCTGCAGAAGGGAAACCTCATTGCAGACTCTAAAGGCCCTTTAGAACTAAGTACCAAATAGGACTGACTCCCTGGAACCACTTGGAACCAGGGGTTCAACTCAATGTCCATAGATACGAAACAAACAAGCATTAATAAGGACCACTTCACTCATGAAAGAAAGGATAAAGTTAAATTGATTAGTTTACTGAGGACTGAATTATTTACCAACTAAGCTTTCCAGGGTTAGTTATTAAAAGTTCAAGTTATTCTCTGCAACAGTCATTAAAAAAATCTTCTTTTAAGGTGAAGTAAATTAAAAGATTAGAGGTGTAGGGAACTCATGCAGGCTAAATCAAAGAGGAGAAGGCAAAGCTGACCAAGCCATCAGACCAGGCCTGATGCTGACAGCGGGGAATATACCTCGTGGGCGACTCGGTAACGTCTGACAACCTTCAAAGAAAGGAGAAAACAAAAAGTTGTAGGAGAGGAAAAAAAAATGGATGAAGGTGAAAAAAAGAAGGAAAAAGCAGCAGTGAGAGGCAGGCAGCAGAAAGCCAGCACGTCAGCCAACCCTGTCTACAGTGTGTGGGTGGGGGAGCAGCTGGGACAGCAGCAGCAGCAGGGGCTGGAGAGTCTGAAGCACATACAGAGCAAGGGAAAGCAAAGGCTCATGGCACTGCAGGGAGCCAGGATGCTCTGGGGGAGGGGGCGCTAGTGCAGAGGCAGCACTAAGATGTGCACGAGCTCAGCGCAGCCTCCTGGCTAAGGCTACAAAGGGCAGGGCAGAGAGTCATGTGACTCTGGACAAAGGTTTCTATGACTATGGCCCAGATGGTACTCTCTCTGGGCCTTGGTTCACTCGGACAGTAACTGGGCTAGGGCAGAGGGAGAACTATATACATTCGCACCAAACACTCAGGCAGCTAGACCACTGGCCCCTGGGCACAGATGGTCAATACCATCTTTCTTCCACTTACCTATTTTGGCTCCTTTCTTCAGTAGAGTGACCACAACAGAAGTGTTTCTGCAACCCACTGCCCTATCCAGAGGACGCATCCCACTGTAGTCAACATGCTCAATCATGGCCCCATGATCTACCAGGAACTGGACCTAGGCAAGGAACGGGCAGAACTTTTAACAGGCACAGTGGATATAGCTTGCCCCCTTTTAGAATCATCAAAATAGTCCTTTGCATTAGGCCCTAGATTAGCATTATTGTTGGATAACATCCCCTGTCTTTACTCTCCTGAAGTCTGTATAAAAGTACTCACCACCTCAGCATCTCCATAGAAAGCTGCCAGGTCCAGTGGAGTGCGGCCATTCTTGTCAGCATGGTCTGTAGCAGCTCCATTATCCACGAGAGAACGTACTACTGAGAGATGGCCCTTCAAACAAGCCCAGCTGAGGGCTGTCAACCCTTCTTTGTCCATTAGGGCAATAGAGGCACCTACAAGAACAAAGGAGAGTCCTAACTTAACAGGACTGAGAACATAAAATCTGTAGCAGAAAGGAATGTTGGTTACTTAAGGTACATATGCTGGCAAGGAACAGCTTTTACTTCTAGATTTTTCTATTTTGAGATTGACCCTTGCTGGCCATGGTGATGTACACCAGCAATCCCAGAAGGAGGGAGGAGTAAGGAAGAAGGTCATGAGTCTGAGGCTAGTTTGGGCTAACAGTGAATTCAAGGCCAGCCTGAGTGTTGTGATTACAGGTGTGTGCCAGCCCAGTTTGTAGAGTGCTGGAGACTGAACCTAGAACTTCGTGTATGCTAGAAAACACTCTGCCAGCTGAATGTATTCCAAGACCCTAAATTTCAGCTTACTTAAGAAAAATAACAAAAATACTCAAACAAATAAAACACTCAAAGACGCTGAGTAAGGCAGAACAGACTTCTGAGTCTATGCCTAACAAGTGTCTACTGGCATGTGGCAGACTAAGGGTCATCAGTGCTGAAGAGACCCTGTCTTTTGTCTTGGATACAGTTTGTTCTGGAATGTTGCTTCATGCCGCTGTCTATCTCTCTGAGTGCTGCTCCCCTTCTCTAGTAGAAATAAAGATAGCTATCATGAAGTTGGACTTGTTTGGCAACTTGTACTGGGGAGGCAAGAGTAACTCTTGATTCTAGCCACCTTTGAGTCTGAGGTTGGAGAAACAAATCTTCCTTGAAAGGACAGAGCTGAAGCCACTTAGGAGAAGCCTAGCCTTCCTGTTCCTCGGCTGTTCAGATCTGGGCATAGTTCTTCAGAAGGCTGGTTTCCCTCAAAGAAAAGTGCATATGTGTATAGATAATTACATATTTTTAAGCCTGGTTTATTAACAGTGTAGGGTAACTAGAATGATGTCATTCACTGTTTCAAATCTCCTCACTACTCCCTGCTTATTGCAAATCCACCAGCTCCACTAGATGGTGTTGCGGTGCCACTAGTGATGAGCCTTTTCACTATGGCGGTTTGTGACAGCACCACTGCATAGGTGGTTGAGTTCACAGCAGTCAGCAGGGGCTGAAATGCTTTACCACTGTGCACCTGCAGGAAAAAGGACAATAGGCTCACAAAGGACACCTCCTTTACCGTGTTTCCTGTTTACCAAGGATGTGAGTATGTTGGGAATGCCATAGGAATTTATAAGTTAATAGTAATATCCTGACTCTCTAAAGAAGGTCTCATTATTAGCAAGTGTCTTTTCTCTTTATCCTTTGGATTGGAGAAAACATTAGCTGTGCAGGCTGACAAACTGATACCTAGCTTCACCTGGTGTGCTGGTGGACTCCTTTAATCCCAGCTCTTGGGAGGAAGAGGCAGGTGGATCTGTGTGAATCTGAGGCTAGCCTGGTCTACCAAACATCTTCCAGGCCATCCAGGACTATATACTGAGACCCCACACCACCATAACCACTACCATCACCACTACCACCAACAGCAACAGCAAATCAGTCTCTAAAATAGATGAATATTTACTGGGTATATATTTCAAAATTAAAGTTTGAAGATTATTGATTTGAAAGAAAGAGTTTAGAATCTGCTGGTTTCATAACAATCTCTCAGGCTATAAAGAAAAAGAGAATGTCACCATTAAAATCCCACAGTGGGGGCTGGAGAGATGGCTCAGCGGTTAAGAGCACCGTCTGCTCTTCCAGAGGACCCGGGTTCGATTCCCAGCACCCACATAGCAGCTAACAACTGTCTGTAGTTCCAGTTCCAGGCAAACACCAAGGCAAATAAATAATAAATAAATAAAGTTTAAAAAAAAAAAATCCCACAGTGTATAAGTGGGCAGGCTGAAAGTGGTTAGGCACATCTGGTCTACATATTGATAAACCACATATGATTTGCTCAATGAGCAACACACACTGCACAGCGAAGTGCCAGGTGATTAAGCCAGGAAATAAATGTGAGTTCAAGGTTAATCTTGAATCTTATTTAAAAAAAAAAAAAAATTGGAGTAAAAAAAAGGTGGGGGGAGGAGCTGCTTACTGGCTTTGTATTTTCTTTTCTTTTCTTTTTTTTTAAATTTCTTTATATTTGCCTTGGTGTTTGCCTGGAACTGGAACTACAGACAGTTGTGAGCTGCCATGTGGTTGCTGGGAATTGAACCCTGGTCCTCTGGAAGATTACAGTCAGTGCTCTTAACCCTCCATCCCTGGCTTTGTATTTTCTAATTAACTGAATTAGTAAATTATTTTTTTGGGGGGGAGTTAGGGTGGGGGTTGAGAGAGGGTTTCTCCATGTAACAGCTCCAGCTGTCCTGGATTTCAATTTGCAGACCACGGTGGCCTCAAATTCGCATGTACGTCACTGCCTGGCTGAATTGGTAAATTCTTAACATGTCCCGAAAGTCAGAAGAGTCAGTGGGTTATTAAGTTCAGTGGCTTTATTCACAGTTCTGGCCTCTCAGGACTTACCTTGGGCAAGTAGAAAGTCCACGGTTCCTAGATGGCCTTCAGAAGCAGCCATCATCAGGGGAGTCCGACCCTGCTTGTCTGCCATGTTGACATCAGCTCCATGGGTAAGTAAAAGATCAACAATCTGCAAGTGCAGAGAAGTAGAGGCTGGTTATTCTAAGAGCTGTTGGGATGACACATGCATATGGTCTCCTACAGTGTGAATGACTATGTGCAGAGGTTGAGTCCACTCTATAAAAACTTTCTACTTATGAGTTTCTGTATAGTCCTAATGATACATGTCTTACTCCTAACTCCCCTAGGTATATGAGGATTCATTGCTGAACATCTGACTAAGACATTAAGTTAGGAAAAAAAAAGACAAGACAATACGAGCCATCCTATAACGGAAGTTCCAGCTCAAGTAACTAGCCATGTCCGCTCCATTTTAGTACTCTCTGGAAGCTGCAAGCCTGCAGCAGCAGTAGACATCGGCCACTGAACTGACTACAATAAAGTGCTTCTAGTAACAACTGTGCCTTTGTTAAGCACTGTTTGGCTTCTAGAGCCTTTCTTCTATTCCAGTACTCCCAAAGATCACTATCAGTATCTTTTCTTTTCCATCCTAGTGTGTAAGTTAATGGTTTCTCCAGAGTCCAAACCTGTGGAAAGATCAAATAACTAGTGTGTTTTCTTCCCCCAAGCTTGAAACATCTGTGTCTAGTGCAGGGGTCCCTGAGATGTGAAACTCTTAGTCAACTAGCAAATAGAGGTTGCTCCATGAGCACAGCAAATCAATCTAGCTCCCAACAATGGTTTTCAGTGTTAATCATCCCCCCACCCCCACAGCGCCCCTTCTTTTAAGCACAATCTCACAATGTAGCTTTGGCTGCCCTAGAACCAGGCTGTTCTTGAACTCAGAGATCCACCTGTCTTTGCCTTCCTAGTGCTGGTATTAAAGGCTTTTATCACTGTGCTGGATGGATGTTAATTTCTTATATTCTCAATTGAGTGGAACATTAGTAACAAAGGCCCATGTCCTCAAGCTTGATGATTGCTGAGAAACCAATCTGTGGCTTCTTTTCTTTGCATTAGAAGTTTGCACCTGGAACTCATTCTTAACCCAAAGGCTGGAAGCAGCACTATACTTACCTGCCAGTGGCCCTGGCGAACAGTGCTGAATAGGGGCACTGCTCCTCTGCGGTTTGGCTGGGCCACTGCTGCCCCTTGTTCTAGAAGCAGACGACACACGTCCAGTTTGCCTCTTCCAGCTGCAGCTGTCAGGGCTAAGGGCAGATAACAAACACTGAGGATGGCCGGTTCTCCTCTTTTCTAGTGTTCAGTGTTAAACATGGATGTGTTTCTAAATGCTATGTTTTATGCAAACATAGTAGATTACTTTGTCTGATTAATGTAATAATTAATAATTACTGTAACAATTTTTACCTCCAAAAATAACAATTCTGGATGCTTTTTCCAGAAAGAATATTTTTGAAAAATATAATAAATAAAGACATTTAAAAGAGTTCACAATATCTGGGGGCAATCATAATAATGAATTCATTAAAAAATCACTTTGGTCAAATTCACTTGGTTTTATTTTTCCTATACCCAGATTGTCTTGTCTGCTATGGGTCTCTCTCTCTCTCTCTCTCTCTCTCTCTCTCTCTCTCTCTCTCTCTCTCTCAGGTTCTCATCCTAGTTACTGTGTGATTGAAATCTAGAGAAGTGACTCTGCAGAGAAAATGAGCTGGACAAAATCTCGGTCCTCTCAAATCTAAAGAGCCAAAGGCAGGAATTGTAGTTTAAGGTCTAGGACTATTTTTATTGTTTTTTTTTTCTCTTTAAACTAATCAAGATAACAAGTTTTAGAAAACACATTTGCAAGCACAAGTGTCAGAATTGTTCAAAATAAGATGATCTTAAAGACAAGAGAATAGGTGTGAAAAAGACAACTTTTTTCCTTTTGGGGAGTGGGGTGGGTGGAGGACAAGCCCAGGCTGGCCTCAAACTCATTTTGTAGCCAAGAATAACCTTGAATGACCGATTAGGAATTACAAGTATGCAACGACACACAGGGTTTTTTTCTTCTAAACATAAAACAATTGAGTCACAGACTTAAAAATAGCTATAAAGAGAATATAGGGGCTGGAGAGATGGCTCAGAGGTTAAGAGCACTGACTGTTCTTCCAGAGGTCCTGAGTTCAATTCCCAGCAACCGCATGGTGGCTCACACCATCTATGATGACATCTGGTGTCTGCTTCTGTACATAAATGAATAAATGAATGAATGAGTGAATGAATGAATGAGAATATAAAGGATACAGGAGAAATAAATTAATCATTTTTTTTCTATACTATTGTCCATTACTTATGATCTTTGGTGTGGAGGACATTTTGAGTATATTTTCTGTACTGTTTTGTATAATAGGAAGAATAATTAGAGATACAAGGTCCATCTTGTGACAGACATTTATTTAACCATGGCATTTAAAATGCATAGGTTTATTTATTATTTGGAGGTAAGGTCTCCTTATGTACTCCAGGATTGAACTTAGCATTCTCGTTTAGCTCCCTAACGATGGGATTGCAGGTGTGTGCTACCGTACCTAGCTGAAATTTGTTGTTTTAATAATAATAATAAACTGTATGCACTATGCACGGTGTTTGTGTGTTGATGTGTGCCCACTCTGTCAGAATTTGACACTAGTATCCTCCTCACTGTCTGTTGTGATTTGAATGAGATGGCCTCTGCCTCCATAGGTCCCTATATTTGAATGCTTTGTCACCAGGAAGTGGAGCTCTTTAATATTAAAAGGATTAGGAGGTATGGCCTTGTTGGAGGAAGTATAGGGTACTCTTTAAGGTTTCAAAAGCCCATGACAGGTCCAGTTTCTCTCTGCTTGTGGATCAGTGTAGCTCTCAGCTACTGTCCCAGCCTCTGTACTTGCCACCATGCTCCTTGTCATAATAGACTGACTATCTGACACTGTAAGCAAGGCCCCAACTAAATGCCTTCTTCTGTAAGAGTTGCTGTGGTCATGTTCTCTTTCGTTAAGATAGACTCTCTCATTGAACCTAGAGCTTACTGATTCAGTTGGCCAGCAAGCTCTGAGTTACATCTGCCTCTGCTCCCCAGTTCTGGGCTTATAGATGATGTGTGCCATTGTGACCAATTTTTTGTGGGTGCTGGGATCTGAACTCAGGTAGGTCCTATATCTGTAGGACAAAACTTTACTGGGCTCTTTCCCCAGCCTTGAATTTAATGTTTTAAAGACTGGAAAAAGGGTAAGAAAACTATTAGTAGAAGTTACGCTGAGAGAAAGAGAAATAGAAAGACGGGGGGGGGGGGAATATGAATAGGTATTTTCCCATTTTCCCAATTGGTTTGGAAAACTGACACAATAGACTATGTCTTTTATTATATCCATATATCCTAATGACAACCCCCAAACTATTAAGCTATACTATCAACACTGGGCCTTCATCAGACTCCTCTTGGATATCCTGCTGTTAACCTGTGTTATGAAGATCCTGCAGGTTTGGGTCTGCAGGACCAGCCCCCTTCATGTACTCTAGCAGATCACAGATGAGGTGGATGTTGGTGTAGGCAAACTTATAACCCTCGTTCTGGGCCTGGGTAGTTGCAGGGTTGGTCAGCCTGCCAGCTCTCCCTTGTCCTCACCATCACAGTGAGCTCTCCAGCATTGCCCTGGCTACTTCATTCCTTGAAGTGAAGAGTAAGGAGTGGAGCCATTCTCCTGCGTTCATGTTCTTAGGGTTGGCTCTCCCACACCTCCACCGTCAGGGCCAGCTCTACTGTGTTGCCCAGGAAAGGTGAAGGAGCAGTTCTCCTACTCTTATGATCTCAGGCTCAGCTCTCTCTCTCATCTGCCACAGGTATTGAGGGGTGGGAGGGCATCCCCCTCCCCCCCGCCCATACCACCACATGGCAGATGAAGTACTTAGGACCATTCTCCCAAATTCACTTTCTTAGAGTGGTTTACCTACACCCCCATCAGTAGGGTCAGCTCTCTCCATCTGTTGCAGGTGGTGAGTGATAAGGGGTATGTGTGTCAAATTTCCCTTGCCTACACCTCTGCATGACAATTAAGCAGTGAGGTCAGCTCTCTCATGCTCACCTTTACCAAAAGGGTCAGCTCTACTGTGCTGCCCAGTCGAGGTGCAGGACCTGTTCTCCCCAGTACTGCAGCTGGTGAGGCGCAGGGCCAGCTTTCCCAACCACCTCAGACATAGAGGGGCCAGGCAGAAGCCAGAGGCCTTGAACCAGACCAATGACTCTTTGCAATGAATAGTTACAAGTAAAGATATATGAATAAAAGGGCTTACTTCACCATTTACTGTGTCAACTACAACTTCCACAATGAGACTGATTTTCTTTTTTTTTTTCCTTAAATTTTATTTTATTTTGGGGAGGAGGTTGCAAGGGCAGAAGGCAGATACTAATGGATGGGGAAATAAATGAAATCAAGATGCATGATGTGAAAGACACAAAGAATCAATAAAAAGTTAGAGAAAACTATTAGGCATGCATAGATATTTTAGTTTTCAAATATTGGAAGCTAGTAAAATTCAAATCTGCAACTGGTCACTTGCATTTTTTTTTACCTAAGTGGAAATTATGACATTTAAAATACTTACATTTATTTATCTATCTGGTACACACACACACACACACACACACACACAGAGAAACGTAGACAAAGGACAACTTGTAGGTTTAGTTCTTTGCTTCTACCACATGAGTCCCTGAGATAGGTCACTAGGCTAGTGAGTGAACGTCCTTATTCACTGAGTCATCTTGCTAGCTTGGCATTTGCCTTTGGGTTTCGCTTAATTATTTATAACTCAGCCATATGCAAAACTAAAACTCCCTATAATTTTTACAAAGCTAAGCTTTCAAATAATCTATTCCTGCCTTATGGTTAAAATGTGTTCATAAGGAAAAATGTGGCCATTTTTGAAAACATATATTTGACTGTATTTTGCAACTCCTGACATTGGCTTTTTGTGTTTCGTTTGTCCCAGGAAGGCAGAACTTGGCTCTCTCTGCAGTAAGGTCACTTTCAAGCCTTAAATGAATGTCCCAGGAGTTAATGTTTTTTAAGTCTGGTTCCAGTTCTTCTTCTCAAGTTCATACATATACTTTTATTTTGCCTCTCTACACACTCTTGGACTCACTATATAGATCAGGCTGGCCTCAAATTCACTGAGATCCATCTGCCTCTGTCTCTAGAGTGCTGAGATTAAAGGCATGCACCACAATGCCCAGCTCAAGTTTATATTTTTTAAAAATTTTTTTTTTTTGATTTATTTATTTATTATGCATACAGTTTTACAGAAGAGGGCGCCAGACCTCATCATAGATGGTTGTGAGCCACCATGTGGTTTTGCTGGGAATTGAACTCAGGACCTCTGGAAGAACAGTCAGTGCTCTTAACCTCTGAGCCATCTCTCCAGCCCCAAGTTTATATTTTTAACAGTTTAAAAAGTCATTAGTTGTGCACAGGCATTTGGACACAAGAGTAGCTAAAACTTAGACCTGTTCTGTGCTTCAAACCAACCACTTGGGAAATTTCTAATCCCATATTTTGATTCTGTTTAAAGTGACTACTAGGTTATAGGATGTGGCAAACTTCCAAGTATAACAGGCCAAGAACATTCTTTTTCTTAAAACAAAACAAAGCTGATAGCACTTTGGAGAAAATAAGACTAGTATTTCAGAACCAAGCCTTTCATTAATGATGTCAGTTCACAGAACACATTATTCACAGACAGTACTTGCCTGGAAAGCACTGTCTACTCTAACAATTATATTATTCTGGTTGGCCCATTTCTCTCTATGGAATAACACAATTTTATGAGAGAGAATGCTCCATTTGGCCTTTTCCTTTGTTGTATAATCTCTGTTGTTTAGGTTATGATCTCATTTGGCAGCAACCTTTCAGAAGCTAGCTAGACATGGTTATTATACAGCTGGCCAATTTCATCTCAAAGCAATGCAACTATGTAGAATGGAGTCTAGACTTCTCAAAATCATGACCAAGGAATCATAGATGGATTTTATGAGCCTTATAAAAAACTTTTAAGAATTTCTGGAAGAAAGGAGATTAAGGTAAAGCATTGGCTATAAACCACAGCACATGCAAGCTTGAAAAAGGCAGATATGATGTAGCTCAGAGGTGGGGAAATAGCTTGGATGAAATGCTGACACTAAACAGAATACAGAAAAACAAATGATTCTTTTATCTATTTCCACCTTGAAGGATTACAACATATAAGATCAAGTGGAGGAAGGTGGTTGGAGAGACAAACTGATTACTGCATCTACAACGCTAGTTCAACATTAATGGAGCGATTTGTTACATGCTGCCTATTCTCAACAAACTCATGGTTGACTAAGGAAAACATATAAATACACTATAATGTGGTAATCACAACAGTGATGCCCTGTGGTACTGAGACGGCACAGAACCAGTACCTGATAAGGCCTCGAGGGAGAGAGGCAGTCTGGGGAGTCTGAATGCAAGGTAAGTAAGGATAAGAAGGAGTGTTAGACAAAGGCATGCATGAAGGCACTGAAGTGGGAAACAATGTGTTATCATTTCACAATGTTTCTTACTCTGGAACTCACAGAGAAGATAAGCAATAGATGAACCTGGAGATCACAACTGGTCTTACGCTCCAGTAAAGAACTTTATTCTACAAGTAGTAAACAAAGGTTGTTAAGTAGAAAAGTGACATTAGACTATGATATAAAAGACCCCTCTGTGGCTACATTCTGGGACAGGAATCAGAGAGTAAGGGTAGAAAGCCTTCAAGATCAGCAAGTAGACAGCTGCAACAATTCTGGTCAAAGATTACACAGCTACAGAGGATGGGAATCTTATTCTGCGAACTTAGCCTCTACAGCTGCTAGGAGGTCTAAGTGGCTGGTCCTGGTCTACATCTGTACACAAGGAGCAGGACACAAAAATGTGTCTCCTCACTGCTTTTCGTGTGTTGTTCCCTAAGAAGTCTGTAGTGACCCTGTGAGTTAGGAGGGGAAAACCTTTTGTTTTTGTGGTGACATAAAAAATAATGGATGTAAGTTTCCCCTTTTAGTGGTGTTTCGAATTTAATAAAGCTATCCAGATGGAGAAGGCTGTAAGATGACACCTGGAGGGATTACAGCTGCTGCCAAAGGTTGACAAAAGCACCAAGCACACTCCAGTGGTCTCATTGTAGGAAATAAAACATGTAAAAGTTTTATTTCAGTACCATTTTATTATATTCTAAGATGCATTTCATTGATCATATAGTCACTGCTCCCCAAATTAACATTTTTAAAACTGGGATGTGACATCATTGTTGTGAAAATAAAGAAGCTGTTAGTACAACTCACAGCAATGTCTGTTTTGTTTCTTCTTGTTAGTGGTGCTTTGGGTTTGATAGTTAAGTGATATAGTTTTAAAACTCTGACCATTATATTTTCCCTCAGCAAAGTTTCCTCATTTAGATCAGGGTTGCAGATATGAGACTTCCACCAGCTTAAAAACAAATACATATTTTATGTAAATATACATGATTTTGCCATTGAAGGAAATATCATAATGCAATAGGCCATTATAAATTTTAAACTTTGTACTATAAACTAGAAAGAAATATGCAGACTTAGTATAAAACACTGCAGTTAAAGAAGCAAGCTGAAGTCTATGCTACATTAGTGCTAAGTTGTAGGGTCATTTTCACATAGCAAAGACTACAGTCTATTCCAAAAATCTCTCTGAAACAAATAATTTTGTTTTGGTTTTGTTTTGATATACAGCCTTGCTATATAGCTGTGTCTATTCTGGAACTTGCTATGTAGACCAAGTGTAATAATTCTCCTGCACCTGCCTTTCCAACGTTGGGATTACAGGTGTATGTAACAATGCTTTGCCTCAAGTAATTTTTAATACATTTAGAAATTATACTTTGTCCAAATGTATATTTAACATTGTTTTTAATAATAAAATTAATGTATGTAAATATCAGGTTAAATATAATACATTCTGGGGGCTGGAGAGATGGCTCAGCGGTTGGGAGCACCGTCTGCTCTTCCAGAGGACCCGGGTTCGATTCCCAGCACCCTCATGGCAGCTAACAACTGTCTGTAGTTCCAGTTCCAGGCAAACACCAAGGCAAATAAATAAATAAAAGTGTTAAAAAAAAATAATACATTCTGACTATAAGAAAATGGACATGATATTTTGATTTTTAGACTTTTGAGGTGGTATACGTGTATTAACATTAATAAAAATTGTGTGCTTTTAAATATTTTAGAATTCTGAATCTATAAGTATTATTTTATCTTTTATATAGCAGTGAGCATGTAGAGGTCAAAGATTAAATGAGGAATCACTCTTCTCCTTTCTCATGTGGATTTAGGGGATTAAACTCAGGTCAACAAGGCCAGTTGGCAGCAAATGCATTTACAATTTGAGCCATTGCACCTGCCAACCCATAAAGTTTTATTTAAATAAGAAATTCATATTCAGCTGGGCAGTGGTGGCGCATGCCTTTAATCCCAGCCCTTGGGAGGCAGAGTCAGGAAGATCCGTAAACTTGAGGTCAGCCTGGTCTACAGAGTGAGTTCCAGGACATCCAGGGCTACACAGAGAAAGCCTATCTCAAAAAAAAAAAAAAAAAAAAAAAAAAAAAAAAAAAAAAAAAAAAAAAAAAAAAAAAAAAAAAAAAAAAAAAAAAAAAAAAAAAAAAAAAAAAAAAAAAAAAAAAAAAAAAAAAAAAAAAAAAAAAA